>CM070008.1:30475853-30860853 GCA_036247105.1 Cirrhinus mrigala
AGATCTAGAAATCCTGAGATTCACAATGGCATGGATGGACTTGAGAGAACCGCACAGACTGCAACAACACCAGTGACTGCTTCTTTCTGAGAACTTGCTATCCAGTGTGAATAAAGGAAGTCCACACTGAGAGAATGGACACAAAGCATATGCCACTAGAAAGACAAATATATACATACTTGAATATATATATATATATATATATATATATATATATATATATATATATATATATACATATATGTGACTGTGTCAGGTAGCTGGTCACTCAGAGCTTCTTTTTTTATTGTCCTGGGCAGACACATCTGGGATAAACAGGACCATAGGTTGGTTAAATTGTAGCTCGAAGATGATGCATGACAGTCAGCAGCAAGGCTTCATGAGACTGCTGCGCTTACATTTTTCTGAGTGAACGTGAACATATAGTGGACATAAAACTGAATAAAACATACATAACAGAAAATAAAATATAAAACTGTACTTTTTCTTCTCGATTCTCATTAAATTACATTAGTATAGTGAAACTGTAAACTCAAGTGACCAATATTTTACATTTTTTAAGTATGAAAGAGATAGAATGGGAAACTGCAACTTTTGCATGACACAACATGTAGTTCAGCACGTGCATGTGTGCAGCACGTGTGCTAATGCTAGCGGCTAACAATTTACATACAGAACACATCACAAACTGAATGAAACACATACCTGGGATAAACAGGACCATAGGTTGGTTAAATTGTAGCTCAAAGATGCTGCATGACAGTCTTAAATGAAATAAACAGTTTTAGAGTTTACAAGCAAGCTAATACACACACTCTTTGTTTTTCGTCACAATTAACACTTCAGAGACTCTACTAACAGGACTAGGAGCTGACAGACAAACATACTAATCATATGTGTAGCATAAAAGTTCAGCTTTGTGCTTGAAAACAATACAAACTCAGTTAATTAGACAAGAGCGATCATCTAAGCAGCTTACCAGCAGCAAGGCTTCGTGAGACTGCTGCTGATTACATAGCACCGCCCCCTAATATAATAAACGTAATTGGCACAGCGAAACAACCAATAGCAAGTTTTCCCAATTTACGCATGAATTTAACAACCATTTATTTGAACTCTGTTACATACATATATATATATATATATTATTGTCTACTGAATGCACACATATGGACAAAGGATGTTCACATTGATAAAAGGGACAGAATGTATGTGAAAGAAAACACACACATACACACACACACACACACACACACTTTATGGTACTGATTGATGTTTTTGCTCCTTTGGCTTTTGCCTATGTTTGTACTGTCGTAATGTTTAGTACATTTTGATGATTCCTTTTGCTGTTATGGTTCTCAAGTGCTCCTCTCCCAAACCCAAGAAAATGTTTGTATGTCTTTTTGCTAAATTTTAGAAAAAGTCTATGATAATTTTGCCTAATTGGATGGAGCGATAACCAGTGTGCATGAGGTGTTCACCCAAAGACGGGTAAGATTCTCCGATGGCCATAAGGGAACGACCTAAGCCAGGGCTTCACCACCACTGGGCGCCTACCCAGGAAAGGAGGTGTAATCTGTATAAGGGAGTGGATGTGATGCTTCTTCCGGGCCAAGAGCATCAAAGAGGGGACTGTAAGAAATTATAGTCTGCCTCGACTCAGATTCCACTCAATATGTTGAATCATGCTCATTTCCCGAAATGGCTTAATTATTATAGAGAAGAAGAAAGTCAACAGTTATGTTGTTTCTAGACCATTTGGGATGATTATATCCTGAGCAAATGGTGACCCATTGTAGCATGGAAGCGGGCGTGGGACACTGAGAACCATCTCAGACAAAGAAGTGTTAGAACATGATTAACATACAGACCACAACTACTACGAAAGGAGAAACATCATTTACATTAAGGGTAGTAACCTTTAACTGTATAAAAGGTTTAAGCTAAGGATGTTCTGGGTTCATTCCGACTCCGTTGAACCCAAGGTACAACATGTACTTTGCCACTGCTATGCTGCAATAAACATCTTTATCAAGATCTTCTACGTCCTCTTCACTTTTTCTTACAACAGTATAAAAACCATTACACCTGTGGAATGTCCCCATAAAACATGGAAACACAAACAGGCTTATAACTTATGCAGAATGAGTTTTTTTTTCAGAAAGTAAAAGTACACATAAACAGTCTCCTGTCAGGGCTAGGTTTAGGTGTAGGGTAGGTGTAGGCCGATAGAATATACGGTCTGTAAAGTATAAAAACCATTAATCCTATCGAATGTCCCCATAAAACATGGAAACACAATGTGTGTGTGTGTGTGTGTGTGTGTGTGTGTGCGTGCGCATGTTTGTTCACTACTCACTACTGTGTGTGTACACTTGGATGGGTTAAATGCAGAGCACAAATTCCGAGTGTGGGTCACCATACTTGGCCACATGTCACGTCCTTTCCTTTTCCTTTCCTTCCTTTCCAAAGCATTAAAACAGGTTAGAAACATGGTAGCAACATGCGTAAGAATCTATAAACATGCCATTAATATAATAAAACGTTAGCAGTGTGTTAAAACATGCTAGCAACTGAAACATTTACACTGTGCTAACACATGCTAGAAACATGTTAGGACTTGAGAACTGGAGAAGACAGAGAACAAACCAGCAGAGAATCCAAGAGAGATACAAGGAGCTTCAGAAGCTAAGAAAGACTGTGGAGTCTCACAAGGTGAGTTCTGAGTAGAACAACAACTGCTGAAAAGCTGTTTCAGACTCATTTAGGAGCCTGTGCTGGAGCTCTTTCAGTCTCACCGAAGCACTGTGGGGAACAGGCTGTGTGAGGCAACAGTAAGATCTGAGTGAATGGACTGATTCTAATGCTTCTTTCTCTCTGTGTCCTAACAGCACTCTGCACAGGCAGCAGTGGAGGACAGTGAGAGGATCTTTGCTGAGCTGATCTGCTCCATTGAGAGAAGCCGCTCTGAGGTGACACATCTGATCAGGGATCAGGAAAAGGCTGCAGTGAGTCGAGCTGAAAGACAACTGGAGCAGGGGATTGAAGATCTGGAGCAGCTTTCACACACAGACCATCATGTCCATTTCCACCAGGTAACTGGGATCTGACAAACAGGACAGTGGTCTTTAGGAAGGGAAAAGCATGTTGTGCAAAGATTGTGTTTCTATCAAATGTTTCTGTCTTTAGCTGATGATGCATCACTCAGTCTCATGCAGCAAGGCATTCAATGGCTGGCATAAAGTCTTGTTCATTCTATGTATTTTGAAAATAAGTGTCCAGCATAAAATATAATCATAACCACAATTATAGACCGGTGAGCACAAAAGTGGACCCTTGTAGCAAAGTAGTCTGTGTGAACACCTCACTGCCCTGAGCTCAAGACACACACTGACGCTAGAGACTGTGATCTTCAGCATCCTTTTTCTTACCACTCCTGCCTCCTATGCCGACTGTTGCTTGTTTGAGCTCTGGAGTATGAGGCTGAGACAATGCATCATCTACTGCATAAATACAAAATGTATGAAGATGTATGTATTAACAACATGTCTGTTGATTTCCATAGCAAATTATATTGAGATCACTCCCACCCCTGAATGCAAGAGGGATGAGTTTCTACAGTGTAAGTTACTAAACAAGCAAGTACACACACGCTCACAAACCACATCTTCACATTCAGATACAGATCTTCAAGGTTGGCCACAAGGAAAATCTCATCCTCTGATATCAACAGTCAGTCAAACTGTTTTCTGTTCAGCTATAAGTGAATGTCCCCTTGAATACCATACATAAAATGTCCCCACAAGTGACTGTGAGCTGTGTTTGCTTAAATACTTCAAGCTAAATTTGGACGTGTATTTTGAGGCAGGAGTTTAGAGAGAAGCATGGCTAGTGTGGTAAAGGGGACTCACGTCACCAATGACGCTGTGATTTTTGGGTCACATGTCACTCAAGGTGCGGATGTGAGTATATCAGATGACCAGTTCCCACCTTGCTTGGTTCAATGCATCAGTCAAGGACTGTTAATTCGGCAATACATTCAATAATTTGAGAATTGCACTCTGGAGGGAGTTGGTCAACTGATTTATCTGAAAGTTTGGTGGTTTTGCTAGCTAGTAGAGCCTTGGATCATCGACACAAGGAAGACACAATTGTAATAAAATTAATGAAATTTATTAACATAAATATAACTGTATAAATACAACAACTAGTGATAAAACCAATAAATTAGTATGCACTGCTAATAGATAATAGGCAACTACACATGAAAAAAAGATATCAAGTAAATCATAAAGCAAATAAATGGAGTGAATACAGAATGGCAGAATGCAATGCTGTTGAGCTGAATGTAGCAATGGAAGAGATTTCTATGGTAATGTTGCTTATGGAAAACCACTTAATGGCTCTGGTAGACTTAATGATAAATAACTGCTTATTTATCTTTGAACAAACAATATAGCTATCGTTTGTAATGCTGACCCCAAGTAAATTTTATCTAAACAGGTTAGAAAACATAGGCTGCAGGTATAAACCTAGCCAAGGTCTTTAGGAAAGAGGTTTGGTAAGTTTATAGTTACGTTCCACGTTGTCGGGTGATCAGTCCGGCGGCAGAGACGTCTTCCACTGGTGATGCAGATTGCGTACAGTGAGGAGAGCACAGAGTTGTGTTCCAGTAGCCGTCGATGCGCTGACCTGGAGAATGCTGAACTTCTGTTGTGCCAAAGGAGTCCTTAGAGCATGGACTGGGCAGCTGGGTCAGATGGGTCTTCACAGGGTCCTTTGCAGCCGGGCTGCGTCGTCGAGGAGTTGTGTGTTTCAGGCAGTGTCTGCCTATGCGGAGGTCCTTTGCGGACTGGGCTGCGCTGCTTTCGGAGTGGCATAAGTCAGACGGGGTCCGTCACTGCTGGGTCCTTTGCAACTGAAGGGCAGCCGAATGCAATATTGAAGGTTACTCAAGAGCTGAGCTGAACCTTAGCTGTCTTGAAGTCTCTTTCCTCGTCAGGCCAGAAACTCAGGACGTTGTATCTGTAAGTGTCCTTTCCCTCGCAGGATCGGAACTCAGAACACAGATGGTCTGTTACAGTCTCTCTGGATGAAAGACTCAGAACGTTGTTGATCTGCTGTTGTCTCAACCTTGTCGGAGACTCAGAACAAGGTGTGTCTTTTGGAAGGGTACATTTATCCCTTTCTGATGAGGAGGAGATTGGAACCTGGCACCTCTCCATTCCAGGAATGTGATTGGCCGCTTGTGTCCATGGTGGCCATGGTGGCCATGGTGTTGCCCGCCCTAGTGTGGAACTTATTTGCATATAGTAGAATACAAAGTTAAACAGTGTCTTTAACATTTTACCCATGCAATATTTCTTTGCCAAACCTCTTTCAAATTGTTGTGCATGAGGAGCAAAAAGAGTCCAAACATGATGGTAAACTGCTAAACAATCGCTCATTTATACCATAATATGTTATTAGGCCTGCTTCCGTGAACTGTTAAGTTAACAGTCAATGGCCATCAACATAAACCGTACTTTATGTGAGGGTGATGTGAATACGGTTAGGGTTACGTAAATTTAAGTTCTCCAAACATAGGTATGAATGGATTTAAATAGCTCTCTGTGGCCTTTCTTTGTTTCGGCCACTGCTGTTGCATTCAGAGTTCTGAAGGAATTTTTATGGCAGTCATTCCTAAACCTTAGGATTGGTGAGGGTCAACCCATAGTCCAATGAGAAGTCCTCTTTTAGGTGGTCGCGGGTGCAGAAGGTCTCCCTCCCTGTCCTGCTGGAGGTGTGTGGCAGTTGTCTTGGCATCTTGTCTGATGTTTCGGAACATTTGTTTATTCTACTCCACCAAGATCCAATCACAGTGTGGCAAATCTCCCTCCAAACCTGGCAGTTAGGAAGGGCTCTGCCATAAACTGATCTTTGGAATGCCATCTTGACTGTTGTTTACTACACTAGTGGTATGCAAAACACCTAACAATGTCACAGCACCTTGTTTTATTGTTTTGTTTTTATTGTTTTAACACAATTGATTTGTGTTAATATTTTAAATTGAGATTTTTCATTTAGATGTGGATTGTGCTTTGTCTCCATCAGATTTCTTGCAGTTCACAGTGGATTCAAACACAGTACATAAAAACCTCCGTCTGTCAAAGGGGAACAGAATAATGAAATACACTTCTAAGAAACAGCCGTATCCTGATCGTCCAGACCGATTTGATACACTGGAGCAGGTGTTGTGTAGAGAAAGTGTGTAGAAAAAGGGTATAGACTGTGTCTTTTTTTTCTGTGAAACAGAAGTTTAATGTGTTCAGAAAAGTTATCATAGTTTTAGTGACAATGACATGGGTGGGGTAAAATGCCCCCCAAGTCTGACAAAGTAATTTGCTTTAAACATTTACAGCAAAATCAGAGTGCAGGCAGTTTTAGCTTAAAATTAAAAAGAATATAATCAATAATTATGAATTACAACTTGATTCAACTACAACTACGATTTGATGTTCAGAACAGAATAACTACAGTAATTGCTCAATGCCCCCTGAGGGTGTTTTACCTCACTGGCTATGAGGAAAAAAATATTTCATTTTGAAAATATAATTATATTTTTATTAAATAACATACTCTTTATCTACAGTCCATACTGTTCTCATATCATATATAATGCTAGTTACGCATGTAACTGTAGTTCTGTGAATTCCGGATGACCGTCAGAGGCAGTATGAATACTTAGATTATCGCAGCGCCAGCCAGATAGGTCGAGAAAATATACCAACAAAGTCATGTAGTGATGTATGCTGAGCTCTGGGGAGCTATAAGCCACAGAAACTCAGCACTCCGCCTTGGCACGCTTTTCTCGTGCATTCCAAGTGACGAAGAACTCTGGCAGTCATCCGGAATTCACAGAACCACAGTTACATGCGTAACTAGCGTTGTGTTTCATTCCTACTGACCACCAGAGGCAGTATGAATACTTGGATGACACATACCAACATAGTTATGAGGAATGCCACCTACCTGATGAAAAAAAAATTAAGGCTGCTCCTGAAGAACCGCAGAACAAACAGCATGATGAGCAGCAACGTTGACCTTATAAAACCTGGCAAAGGTGCATGGAGAAACCCAGGTAGCGGCAGAGCAAACCATCATAGCAGACAAACAACTGGTCTGAATGTCTAAACTGAGCAGTAGTGTCTACATAACACTTCAAGGCATGAATGGGACACAAAAGGTGAGTGCTCGAATCAGACCCTGAAGAAGTCTGATAAGAGGCCAGTTCAGTGTTCTGATTTATGAACTGAGGAAGCAGGACTTTTGGTAGAAAAGAAGGATTGGGTCGTAGGACCACCCCGGAGTTGTCTGGCAACCAACGCAAGCATAACTCACTAACAGATAGAGCATGCAACTCGCCAACCCGTTTTGCAGAAGCAACAGCCAACAAAAAAAACAGTCTTCAAGGATATCCATTTGATATCATTGCTCTGAAAGGGCTCAAATTGGGATGAGCAAAGGAATGAAAGCACGAGAGGCAGATCCCACACCGGAAAATGAGGATTCCGAGCAGGCTTTAGGCGGCGTGCACCCTTTAGAAAACTGCAGACAAGTTTGTGAGATCCAAGAGAAGATCCCTCAACTGAAACATGATGCGCAGAAATGGCAGCAACATACACTTTCAATGTGGCAGCTGCTTTGTCCTCTTCCAGTAAACGTTAAAGAAATCTCAAGACACTCGGGATGTCACGTTGCAGGATTAAGTGCATGCTTCTCACACCATGCAGAGAAAAGCTTCCAACGTGAAGCATAAATCTGGCATGTGGAAGAAGCCCTAGCATTGGAGATAGTGTGAATAACTGCAGGATCACAATGTTCCAGAGAAAATGTATCCCAACGGCCAAACCTAGAGCTGCAGATGAGCAGGGTCCGGGTGCCAGATGCTGGCCTCCAGCTGGGAGAGGAGGTCCTTTCTGGGGAGAAGTTGCCATGGATTGCCTGTGAGAAGTCTTAGCAACAAAGGAAACCATGGTCTGGCTCGCCACCGTGGTGCCACAAGTAGCACTCTGTGCTTGCACAACGAAATTCTGTGTAATGTCTCCCATAACAGAGGGATTGGAGGAAATGCATATAGTAGGCAGCTCGGCCATTCGTGAGACAGTGCATCCTGGCCCAAGGGACTGGACGCTTCTGTCAGTGAGTGGTCTTCTCTGAAGCAAAGAGATCCACCTCTGCCCTTCCAAACCGTAGCCAGATCTCTTGCACTACATCTGGATGAAGCCTCAGCATGCTCCTGAAATATGAGCCGCCCTCAGTGAAGCAAGTCGCGGCTGACACCATGTCAGGATCTCGTGAGTAGGACCATCTCGTGAGTAGGACCATCCGGTAATGCAGAGACACTCCTGGCCGAAAGCGAGCCAAGAGTTGCAGAATGTTTGTCACACGATCCTGAGACAGGGAGGCAGACATTAGACGGAAATTTAGAGTCATTCCTATGAACGTTGTAGTCTGTGCTGGAATCAGACAACTCTTTGTCTTGTTCACCGAAAAACCCAACCTCTGCACGTGCCTCAAAAGCAGCTTGGAGTCTTGCATGGCCTGCTGTCTTGTGGGGGCACAAAGCAGCCAGTCGTCCAGATAAGGCAAAATACGCATGCCTTTCATCCAAAGAGGGGACAGAGCTGTGCTCACACACCTTGTAAAGACACAAGGAGCGAGAGAAAGCCCAAAAGGAAGAACCTTGAACTGGTAGGCCTGATTCTGGAAACTGAAACGCAGAAAGTTTTTGTGATGAATAGCAATTGGGACGTGAAAGTATGCATCTTTGAGGTCGACACTCTCGTCTGCTGCCACAGACTGAAGAACATCAGCCGTGCGCAGCATTCGAAAAGGAAAGACCTTTAGGAACAAGTTCAGATGCCTCAAATCGAGAATTGGGCAGAAACCACCGTCTTTTTTCGGAACAAGAAAATATGTTGAATAGAACCCGTCTCCCTGAACGAGAGGATGAACTTGTTCTATGGCTCCTTTCTCTAACAGTGAATGAATTTCCAGAGAGAGAGCCAGTGAACGAACAACTGTCTGAACTCTGACAACTGTCTGAACAATTCTTGAAAATCTGGGAGGCTGGCATTGAAATTGTAGCGTATATCCCCTGCTTAGGGTTGACAAGACCCAGGGGTCTGCTGTGTTGGTCTTCCAGTACTCTAGCTATTCTTTTGAAAAACGATTGACCACCGGCCTGTATGTCTCAGGCTTTATGTGTGCGATCTTTAGAGGTCGTGGGGGGATGCTGAAGGGGTCCTCCTGGTAACTGTTGCTGAGGTGGTTGAGAAACTCTTGCATCTTCAGTAACAGAAGGCCTTTGATGGGGCTTTGACTGAGGTGCAGCATGCTGGCGTAAACAGTGGTCCATTGTGGCATAGCGTTGACGATTCTGAACTGCTGGCATCTTAAAAGTAGGGTTGCGCTGCACCTGTGTCAGTTGGTGAGTGGCTTCAGACAGCTTTACCCTCTTTTCCAATAGTTCTGGAACATTAGGCCCAAAAAGATGCCCAGGAACAAAAGGAAGATCTTTCAAGGATTTCTTACAGGCTTCAGGTAGTCGTGCTTGGGCAAGCCACACTTGGCGGCGGGCTGCCAAAAGCGTGGCTGTAAGGTTACCCAGCTCACGAGTCACATGGCCCATGGCCAAAAGAGCCGTTTGCAGGAAGTGTGAAATGGAGGAATCAACATTTGCTGGTTCCAGAGTACTGGTGGCAGCAAGTAATAATTGGCAGATTGTGTTTTCTCTACGAGTTACGTATGCGACAGACTCAGATTCCCCCTTAGGGCCTCATCAGGAGACACCACCAAAGCTGCAACAGGCGGCTCTATCTCTGGAGCACGACCCATCACAATAGAATCTGCTTCAGCCATAGATGCTAGAGTCCGAGCAATCTTTGAGTGCCGCTTAGGCGGACCAGAACCTGTAAGCCACAAAATCTTTACATGGTGGCATGGCAAAAGAAGTCGCAGCTGTGGGCTGTCTGAAAAAAATGCTGGTTTGAGCAGATTGGGCAGGTGACTCATCGAGTCCTAAACGAGCAATTGCCATTCGGAGCACAGCCAAAGTATCACCAGAAGAAGACTGGACTTGTCCAGATGACTGAACTGAACTGGATGCTAGAAACATGCTAGCCCTGTTGAAAAAAACAGCATGAAAATGCTGGTTTGAGCCAGTTTAAACTGGTCCTTAGCTGGTTTAAGATGGTCATGTGCTGGTCCTAAGATGTTCAGGACCAGCATCCATGCTTCAAAACATACCTAACCAGTATATCCTGTTTTTTTTTTTGTTTTTTTTTTTCAAAAGGGAGAGCATACTAGCAATCTTTTAAAACTTGTTAAAATTCTAGCAAAAGAGCTAAATTCTAGCTAAAACTTTCAGATAAGGCAACATTACAGTTTGTCCTGATCAAAATCCCTAGTTCTTCCTTGAAACTCTAGATGGCGCAGGCTGATGGGTGTTAACATACCTGATGACATTCACAGTCTTATACCACTTGGCACAAGCTGATTGGTTCACGTCGCGTGCGCAGCCAATGAGTTTTAACCTTTACCTTTGTATGAATATTGAAAGAAGTCCATTATGTGTAGCCAATTCTCTTTATGTGCATTCCATTCAACTGTAAGTGCCCAGTAAAGTGAACTTCACAGAGTATTTCAGCATCCAAGTGAGATTCCAATCCGACGGAAGACTGAATGAACTTTGAACGGTGTTTACAATAATGTGAGGGGGCCAAAGGTCATTTATACTTTTCTTCAAATGTGAACTTTAGTCTAACCACTCCTAGCTTTAGTGTGGTTAATTACTATCTTTTCGACTTCCTGCTCAGTCTTGAAGTGAAATTCAACAGGCTTATGTTATACTTTTCTTGTGTTTTGTTACTTTCATTTTTATGGTGTATATGTATCTGTGTTCAGTACAATGGCAGAATCCAGTGTTTCTTTGGCTCAGGATGAGTTCAGCTGTTCAATCTGTCTGGATCTACTGAAGGAACCAGTGACCATTCCCTGTGGACACAGTTACTGTATGAGCTGTATTACAGGCTGCTGGGATCAGGATGATCAGAAGGGAGTCTACAGCTGCCCTCAGTGCAGACAGATCTTCACTCAAAGACCTGCTTTAGGTAAAAACACCATGCTGGCTGAAGTGCTGGAAAAACTTAAGAAGACCAAACGACAAGCTGCTCGTCCTGCTCAATGTTATGCTGAACCTGGAGATGTGGAGTGTGACGTCTGTACTGGGGACAAAAACAAAGCCATCAAGTCCTGTCTGGTGTGTCTGGAATCTTATTGTCAGATTCATTTTGAATATCATGAAGAATTTCATTCTGGAAAGCGACACAAATTGACTGATGCCACTACACAACTTCATGAGATGATCTGCCCTCAACATGATAAATTACTGGAGATTTTCTGTCATACTGACCAGCACTGTATATGTTATCTCTGTATGTTGGATGAACACAGAAACCATGAGACTGTATCAGCTGCAGCAGTGAGGACTGAGAAACAGGTATGAACTCAGAATTTATGTCTCCATAATGTCTTCATAATCACATATCTCCTTGTAGTCAAAGACCATTTTAAAGGGGTCATTGGATGCACAATTCACTTTTACATGTTGTTTGAACATAAATATTTGTTGGCAGTGTGTATAAACAACCACCCTATAATGATAAAAGTCCACCCAGTGTTATTATTATTTTTTTTTTTACATTTTTATAAATAATATCCCCTTTTTCAAATCAAGTCATTCTTAGCTTCTTGGCTGTGAAATGTCACATAGATCAAGACCGCTCCCATGATAGACTGACACGGCCATCTTACCTAGGTCCGCATTAGGACCTCACTGGGCCTCGGGGCTATGACTTACTGCAGGGCCCCACATAATAATGATATATATCAGCCTGGTCTCATTGTTCATACGTAGATATTAATACGTAATGTTTACAAGCACAAAACATCCATTTTGTACATTTTTACTGATGCTAAAACGTACAATTTAGACGTATTTCAACGTTTAAAATGTACAAATCGCTATGTATTTTTGTCTAAAAAACATAAAATATGTATGTATCTTTTATATAATTAATATATTCATATCAATGCATTTTTATTACTTTATCAATAAACGATTTGGATTTATAGACCCCTTAACCTGCCCCCAAACCTAAACCTATCCATTTTATATAGCGAATATGCATTTTTATCATTTTAGCAATAAGTGATTTAGATTTTTAGACCCCTTAACCTAACTCCAGACCTAATCCTACCCATCTCATAGCAAATATGAAAGGATATAAAACGTATTTGACCGAAATATAAATGGAAATGACAATTTTAGTAACAATACCCAGTTGAAAAAAAAACAGCATATGCTGGTTTGGTAGGTTTTAGTGCTGGTATGCTGGTTTTAGCTGGTTTATGCTGGTCCTTTGGCGCTACCGATGGCCAGTCAATCTACTCCACAGACAATCATAGGCCTGCTCCTTGCTTGGGCCCCGGGGCTTCAGCCCCGCCTAGCCCAATAGTTAATGCGGCCCTGGTCTTACCTTAGACCCGCCCTGAGAGAGCTGAGAACAGTCTGCCATTGTGTCAACTCCGGTGGAGGGAAAGACAAGAATGTCTCAGACTGAGCTATTGAGGTGTTTTGTTGTTGGATGTAATAATGAACACAGCATAGTCGTCATTTACTCCGACATCTGAGCCGCTGAAGACGCAGAGGATTAATGTTACTTTCGTTTTTGAAGGGAATGCCCCAACGATCTACATAAATGTGTCTATGTTTGTGTGAATCATTTGTGATGCAGCTTCACCTACAGAAGAAGTAAGTATAAGTGTTTTTTATCAATTTTTGCAAATTATCAAATAGTTAGTAAGTTTTGCAGCTGAATACAGCTAAAGTTTACAGTCTGCTCGTCATTCCACATCATTTAAAGATACATGCAACGAAACGGCTTGCTCTGAACAGGGCTGATTTTGACAAGATAAAAAGGGTGTTGTTTTAGACGACCATTGAGAAATTTTAATCAAAGTATGTTTGACTTTTCATTAAGACCCTAAAGAAACATATCAACTTGTGGAAAATAGGCATCTGATGACCCCTTTAAAACAGTTCTCACTATGACCTCACAAGGCTTTTGTACTTAAAGGCAATTTCATTGTTTATAGCATGCAGTTTAATATACATCAGATTTATTATTATTTGTTTATCCTGCAGAAGAAATTGCGTAAAATGCAGAGAAGATATCAGAAGAGAATCCAGGAAAGAGAGAAGGAGCTTGAGGAGATGACAGAGACTGTAGAGTCTCACAAGGTGAGTTTTGAGCAAAAGAACAACTGCTGGCTGCTGAAGAGCTGTTTCAGACTCAGTTAGGACTCTCCTCCAGTCAGTCAGTGAGGAGTCAATGCTGGAGCTCTTTCAGTCCCACTGAAGTCCACTGTAAGGGAGCAGTAAGAGCTGAGTGAATGGACTGATTCTAATACTTCTCTCTCTCTGTGTGTCCTAACAGCGCTCTGCACAGGCAGCAGTGAAGGACAGTGAGAGGATCTTTACTGAGCTGATCCGCTCCATTGGGAGAAGCCGCTCTAAGGTGACACAGCTGATTAGAGATCAGGAAAAGACTGCAGTGAGTCGAGCTAAAAAACAAATGAAGCAACTGAAGCAGGAGGTTAAAGATCTGAGGAGGAGAATTGCTGAGCTGGAGCAGCTTTCACACACAGATGATCACATCCATTTCCTCCAGGTAACAGAGATCTAAAAAAACAGGACAGTGGTCTTTAGGAGGGGAAGAGCATGTTGTACAGAGATTGTGTTTCTATCAAATGTTTCTGTGTCTTTAGCTGGTGTTTCTTTTGTTTGTGTCTGTGTAGAGTTTCCAGTCTCTCTCTGTCCCTTCTGGATCTACAGACTCACCCAGCATCACTGACAGTTCTCATCTCTCTTTTGATGATGTTGGTAAATCTGTGTCTCATCTAAGAGAAAAACTTGAACATTTCTGCAGAGAGGAGATAGAAAAGATTCATGGTAAAGCACTGATCATTCATTTACTCCTAGAAATAAATGATGCATCACACAGTCTTATGCAACAAGGCTTTTTAGGACTGGCATAAAGTCTGGTTCATTCTGTATTTTGAACATACAGTGTCCAGTGTAAAATATAATCATAACCACAATTATAGACCAGTGAGCACAAAAAGAGACTTTTATGGCAAAATAGTCTATGTAAATACCTCACTTACCTGAACTCAAGACACACACTGATGCTAGAGACTGTGATTTTCAGCATCCTTTTTCTTACCACTCCTGCCTCCTATGCCGACTGTTGCTTGTTTGAGCTCTGGAGTATGAGGCTGAGACAATGCATCATCTACTGCATAAATACAAAATGTAATAAGATGTCTGTATTAATACACAACATGTCTGTTGATTTCCATAGCAAAATATATTGAAATCATTCCAACCCCTGAATGCAGGACAAGGGACACGTTTTTACATTGTAAGTTACTAAACAAGCAAGCACACACCCTTAAAACACTTCTTCACATTCAGATACTGATCTCCATGATTTGCCACAATGAAAATATCATCCTCTGATATCAACACTCAGTCAAACTGTCCATTCAATTTTGGTGCTGTTAGTGATTGTTTTTTTGAATACCATAAATAAAATGTCCCCACAAGTGACTGTGCTTGCTCAAAGTGTCTTTTGAGGCAGGAGTTTAGATAGAAGCATGTGGTTAGTGTCTAGTAAAAGTTTGCAAAACACCTAACAATGTAAATGCACCTTGTTTTATTGTTTTAACACGATTCATTTATGTTAATATTTTAAATATATATTTCTTAATTAGATGTCATTTGTATTTTGTCTCCATCAGATTTCTTCCAGTTTACAGTGGATCCAAACAGTGTACATGAAAACATCCGTCTGTCAAATGGGAACAAAGCAATTAAATGCATTTATAAAAAAATAATGCGTTCACAAAACCCTCTGTTGTGTAGAGAGAGAGTGCATGGTCGCTGTTACTGGGAGGTTGAGTGGAGTGGTGAGGTGAAAATATCGTTGTCATGTGGCAGGAAGAGAGAGGGTGATGGTGATGGTAATAGTGATAGTGATAGTGATAGTGATAGTGATGATGGTGGTGATGGTGGTGGTGGTGATGGTGGTGATGGTGATGGTGGTGGTGATGGTGGTGATGGCGATGATGGTGGTGATGGTGGTGGCGATGGTGGTGGTGGTGATGATGGTGGTGGTGGTGGTGGTGGTGGTGATGGTGATGATGGTGGTGAGGTGCAAATATCGTTGTCATGTGGCAGGAAGAGAGAGGGTGATGGTGATAGTGATAGTGATAGTGATAGTGATGATGGTGGTGATGGTGGTGATGGCGATGATGGTGGTGATGGTGGTGGCGATGGTGGTGGTGGTGGTGGTGGTGATGATGGTGGTGGTGGTGATGGTGATGGTGGTGGTGATGGTGATGATGGTGGTGGTGATGGTGGTGATGGTGATGATGGTGATAGTGATGACAATTGCCATGTCATTGCAAATGAAGACTATGAAGATGATGAATGTTATGAAAGTTATGACACACATGTGTTTGGACATAAGTCCTGGGATTTGATCTGCTCTGACTTTCGTTGCATTTTCCATAGTAATGGCGGAAGGTCTGTACTCCCTGTAAACTCCAGCTCCACTAGAATAGGAGTTTATGTGGATCACAGTGCAGGAACTCTGTCCTTCTTCAGAGTCTCTGACACAATGACAATGACTCTCATTCATAGAGTCCACACCACATTCACTCAGCCTCTCAACCTTGAGTTTTGGCTTTCTATGCGATCAACTTTAAAGCTGTGTGCGATATCAAAATAGAGGATACATACAGTAGATTGTTATATTGGTATATTATTAAAGGGAAAAAAAAATCTGTTTTAAAGAGAAATTAACTGAAGTTACTTTGTTACGTGAATTATGCTTCTTTATTTCTTTGTCTCATATGCATTCATAACTGTGTTATGCTGGGGAAGAAAATAAAAACACTTATAGATTTTGTAATGGTTTCAGAATTTATAGTAGGAACTGTATTGGTTTTAATGGAAACTGTCCCAGTGTGTTGCCTTCTATTGGCATGCTGAAACCATTAAATCCGATTATATTTTATAATATATTACACACGGTAATGATTTTAATCTTAACGGTTGATAATGCTCCCCAGCAGTGTGCATTTTTAGTTTTCGAAGTGTGAGACTCAAAGTGTTAAAACATGCTAGGCTCATGCTAGCAATGTGCTAAACATGCTAGTAAAAAAAATGCTAAGAGCATGTTAAAGCATACACTGCAAACATGTCTTTGCAGGGCCCATGCTGGCTTTTTGTAGGCACAGTGGGCTAGAGCCAGCCCTACCTAGCCAGACCTAAACAGGCCCAGTGCAGGCTCTCTGTGAGCAGCCCACACTAGCAGACTTTTCACATTAAACCCATGATGGCCCAGTGTGGGCCAGCCCATTCGGGCCCAGAGCAACTTTTGTGTTGTTTGGCCCCATGTAGGTTTTGTGTAGGCAGCCCTGTAATGCAACTAGGAGAATACAAACAACATTGACTGGCCATTCTTTAGCCATTCAACTGAACTGGAATGGTTTAACAGAGACCTTTGCAGAACCTGTTGTTTCATATAGGTCAGGGATCCTCAAATCTGGTTCACGAGATCCACATTCCTGCAGTGTTTAGGTCTAACCTTAATCAAACTGTGCATGCTAATCAGTAACTTCAGGGTCATTAGAAAATCTCAGGTTTGACCAAAGTTGCAGCTAAACTCTGCAGGAAAGTATATCTCATGAGCCATATTTGAGGTGTAACAGACAAAAAAAGGCTTTTAAGAAAACAGACATGTAATCATTTTTAATCTATAAATCTTACAGTTCATTTTACTACTAATGTTGCTATTAATTAATCCACTGCTAACATGTTCCATGTCTTTTGCTTGCTGTCTGGTGGCTAAATGTATCTTTTGGGTATGTTTGGATTATTTTATTAGTATTTTACTAACTTTTTGGTCTGGTATGGGTTTTTTTTTGTATGGCTGATTGTGTGAAAATGTTGATTGTTGTTATAATGTTAGTAATGTTGTCATGAAGATTTTAGTTTATTGTTTTTGATATTTTAAAGGGTTTTGAAACATCTTGCCAGCAGTTGAAAATTTGCCGACTGGCTAACACTGGCATATTTACAGAAATGTTGATTAATGTATGTTGTCCTTATAAAATAAATAATCGAAAAATAAACAAACAAATAAATAAATAAATAAATAAATAAGCCTGTTAATAAGAATTTTGTGGGCAGTTTTCTTCCTTAGGGGTGCTAGAGTGTTTTAGGTTTCCTTTAGAAAAGCCATGTGGGTATGGAGTTAGCAATAGAATTAGGAAAATAGAAGAATGGAGTTATAACTGGGGATTTAAATTCTCAGTGTAGGAAACTAAAACAGTAATTTTCTCTAGGAAGAGGGTTGTTCCAGAAGTGAGTTTGAAATTGTATGAGAAATCACTGGAAAGGGCGAAGATATTTAAGTTTTTAGGTATTTATTTTGATCCAAAACTTACATGGTCTGAACATATAAAAAAAATAGTTGAGAAATGTCAGAAGGTGTTAAACATCATGAGATGTGTAAGTGGAGTGGAATGGGGAGCAAGTTTTTCTTAATTAAAAACAATTTATTTAGCACAGACCGGATCAGTGTTTGATTATGGTTGTGTGGTATATGGTTCTGCCTCAAAAAACCTGTTAGAAAAACTTAGTAAAATTCAAGCTTAAGCAACAAGACAGTGTTGTGGAGCAGTAAAGACTACACCCATACCAGCTTTACAAGTCTTGGTAGGAGAGATGCCACTAGAAATTAGAAGGAAATAGTAAATGATCAATTACTGGGCTAACCTCCAGGGGCATAAAGAGGAACATCCTACAAAAGTGGTCTTACAGAACTGTTGGGAGCAAAATGAACAAGTTTTGGGTGGAGTAGTATCATATATGCAGAAGAATTACAAGTAAATAACATCAAGATCAGCCCAACAGTGGTTATTCAGGAATATGAACCATGGGTTTATGTAACACCTCAAGTAGATTTGCGTCTGTTTGAGATTAAAAAAATGGATAGAGAACTTGACTTGTCATCTGCATTTTCAATATATACCAGAATTCAATATCCCCGGCATATACAAGTGTATACTGATGGCTCAAAAGATCCAGAACGTCAAACAACTGGGGCTGCTTTTTTAGTCCAAAACAGTGGGAACCAGTGGATCGGTGGAGTAAAGCGAACTTCAAATTATTTGGCAGTTTATACTGTAGAAATGATAGGAATGCTCTTAGCACTGTAGTGGGTAGAAGAACACAAACCTGACAATGTTTTAATATGCTCTGACTCAGTTTCAGTTTTAAAGAGTTTGATACAGGGGTGATTCTAGGATTTTCATTTTAGAGGGGGGCTCAGCCCCCAATGAGGGAATATTCATAAAAAATATTAATAAATATATAAATAACATGTTTGACTAATAGAGGTGGTTTACTAAACTAATTGCAGTATTCAACTGTATTGAATAGATATGTATAACATTTGAGTACTGAATAATTCAAATACAAGTCCTCCTGATCTCACACACACCTGTTTACTGTAGTTACAAAATTTCGCTGTTTGCATTTCTAGTACAACTCTCTTTCTTTAGCTCAAGTATGCAAACCTCTTTGCCACATGCACTGTAATATGTATTATACTGAAAGTAAAATTTTTTTAAAAGTGTTCATATGTGTTAAGGGCTTCATTTTCGCTGGAGGAAACAGCTATGGTTTGATGAGGGGTGAACGCAGCAAAAACTTTACAGTAGATTGAAAACCGATTGCTCCTCCATGATATTTTGTAAACTGTATTTATGACAAAGAACTGCACAGATGCAGATATTATAAAAATCTATCGATAAACACACGCCTTGTCCTCTCGCTCTGCGCTGCCGCGGTCTGCGAATTGAACAAGCTGAAAGACGCATGCCAACGTTTTCATATTAAATTTAAAGGGGACTGAGGCGATCACGAATTCGTGTACAGTGGAGCTGATCACAGTTTTTTTAGGGGGGCTGAGCAGTCATTTTAGGGGGGCTGTATGGAGTTATAACTGGGGATTTAAATTCTCAGTGTAGGAAACTAAAACAGTAATTTTCTCTAGGAAGAGGCCCCCCTAAAAATGGCCTAGCGACACCCATGGTTTGAGATCTTATAAATCTAGTCACCAAGATATTCTCTTTAGTATCCTACAAATACATTAAAGAACTGTTCAAAATAATACATCAATCAGTTTTATATGGGTCCCAGCACACATAGGAATAAGGAGAAATCAAGAAGTGGATATAATAGCAAAGCAAGCTTTACAGAAAGAAACAGTAGAGTTACAAGTTCCATTAAGTAAGTAAGGTTTTAATCTGTAGAAAAGTGATTAAAGATTAAAGTGGAACAATGGGGAAAAGGGTAGATTCCTTTACAGTTTAATAAACAAAGTATATCAAAATATAAAGTATATAGATAAGTCAAGGAAGGAAGAGGTTATCTTTAAAAGAATGTTGTTAGGGCACTCAAATTTAAACAGCAAATAATACTTACTTAAAGTAATAGGGAAACATCCAAATGGGTTATATCAGTGGTTCTCAACCTTTTTTGGGCCAGCGCCCCCCTACCCATTATCCAGGCCCCTCACCGCCCCCCTATCAAATAAATCATAGTCTAATTGTCCTCACTGAATATTAAAGTTGATTATTATTATTTTGTGTTTATAATGAGGACCGATATTGTATTTACAGTAATTCAAATGTGTGGAGTCATTATGATTTTTAGGAAATTACTTTATTTCAAGGATGCATTGAATTGATCAAAAAAGACAGTGCAGTACTTTTTTACAGTAAATTATTTTAAAATAAGTGTAATAACATTAATTTACAGAGTTTTTAAGCATGTTGGTGGTTTTCATTGCTATAGCTTCAATGTTGTTGAGATGCGGATATATCTTGTTGCCCCAAATTTAAAAAGACTAAATAAAAATGACATAGTGGACATTGTTATTTTGGTGAGTAAATCCCACATTTACACATAAACCCTACTTTACTATATTTCATAGATTTTGTGGGAATATTTCAAAGTTGAAGAAAAACTAAGTACAACCCTGATTCTAGAAAAGTTGGGACATTTTGTAAAATAATAAAATCAGTGATTTGTTCATTCTATTTTACGTTTATTTAATTGACAAAAGTACAAAGAAAAGATTTCCAAAGTTTTCACTGACCAACTTATATGTATTTTGTAAATATAAACATTTATTTATAAAATATTTATTGATTGATTGATTTGAAGTATGCATCCCACTCCAAAAAAAGTTGGGACAGAGGCAAAATAAAAGTGAAAAGGTTATAGAATAACCAAATAAACTGCTTTGAAACACAGCAAGCAGGTGAATTGGTAAAAGGGAGGGTATCATGTTTGGCTATAAATGGAGCTTCTCAGTCTTCGCAAGCAAAGCTGGATCATGGTTCAAAATTTGTTTACATTAACAAAATAAATCTAAGTTGGCCAGTGAAAACATTGGATTTTTTCTTTGTACTTAAGTCAATTAAATATATGCTAAAGAGAACAAATGACATATTCTTAATTTTATGGCATTTCACAAAATGCCCCAACTTTTAATTGGGGTTGTAAAAAGATGGGAAACATATGCTCCTCATTTTCAAAATGTTCTATTTTAGTGCTGTCTTGATTTATATATTTGTTATAGTCAATTAATTTTTTTTTTTTTTTTTGTCAGTGTGTTGTGCCATTTATAATAATAATAATAAGAAATGTTTCTTAAGCAACAATCAGCATAATTTCTGAAAGATCATGTGACACTGAAAGCTGTAGTAATGTACTATAGATTAGCATGAGAAGAAAACACATTTTAAAATATATTCAAATAGAATTTTTTTTTTTGATTTACTGTTTTTAGGCTGTTTTTTTAAACAAACAAATGCAAACTTTTTTATGAACCCATTAACAAATCATACTGACCTTTTTTAATGGTATTGTATATTATAGGCTATATTTTATTTATAATATATAGGCCCGTTTTGAAAGCATGTATCTTAACCCCCAAAACAGCTCATACATAATTTTATTTATTTATTTTTTAATGTCATTGAATAGCACATGACATTCATCACATTTTTGATTTATCATTTTAAGTATCATTATCATTAGAAGCAAAAAAAGGAGCAAAAAAGTCACGTGGATATAAATTATTTGTGAGCTTTGAATAAACTCTTTAGAAACTTGGTATTCAAACCAACCGCAGCCAAACAGCAAACAAAAAGTATTAATATTAATTTTTCTAAACAAGAAAAAACATCTCTTACTTCATTGTGTCTAAATGCTTGCTATTGTTTTGACGCAGCAGCTGCGCTACAGAAAGTCAAGCAAACACCACTGAAGTCGTTGCTAAGGAAATGATACACCGTCTAGTCTAGCAGCGGGAGTATTGGTGTAAACTAGCAGCGAACACCACTACTACACAGGCCGCGAACAGCGCGACACGTGTGTTAAAGCACATAGATCCCGTTATAATCGGTTCTCCAGTAACAACTGAGCGCGAGAGCTACAGTAAACGGATGCCGCGTTCTATTTCTGCCTGCGGGATTCCGGTTGAACAATAGTTATAGAAAGTGCGTTTTAATGTATCCAGTGTAGAGACAGCGTTAGGATGTGGCAGACCATTTTCTTTTGCAAGTTTCAGCTCATACATCTTTGGTGTAAACTTGACCAAACGCCCCCCAGGAACAGCTCAACGCCCCCCTTTCAAAAATATTGCTTCCAGCGCCCCCCGATGCTGTTCGAACGCCCCCGTTGAGAAACACTAGTTTAGACATTGATGCACTACAGATAAGACACATCAACTTTCACATGATAAAATCCTACAATCTTCCGTTGCTTTGTTTGCTTTCTTTTTCTTTCTTTTTTTCTTTGTTGTTGTTGTTGTACTTTTGTGTATTTACTTTGTTGGCTATAACATGCTAGAAAAACATGTTAAAAATGCTAGTAACATGCTAATATATATTAACAAATTATGATAAAACATGCTAGAAACAAAGCTAAATGTATATAAGCATCACACTTTAAACTTTATTTTACATTTTCAGATGACTTTGTTACATTAACATCAAAGTTTGCCCTGTCCTGATTGTAGTTTCAATAAAGATTTTAGTAGTTTTTGATGATCATTTTGATGACTCTGTTTAACCATTTTGATGACTCTGTTTAACCCTTTAATTATGTTTTATAGTGGTGCAAGTGCCCAGTAAAGTGAACTTCACAGAATATTTCACCAATGTAAAGTGAGATTCCAATCCGAAGGAAGAGTACGTTAAGTTTAAAGGGCACTGCAAACTTCACCAGGATCGAGAAACTGCACAATTAATTATAGAAATTAATTTTGAGAGGCTGTTTGCAATATTGTGAGGGAGCAAAGGTCACTCAAAAATATCTTCATCTGTGAACTTTAGTCTAACCACTCCTAGCTTTAGTGTGGTTTATTACCATCTTTTTGAGTTCCTGCTCAATCTTGAAATGAACGTCAACGGGCTTATGTTGTTTTTTTTGTGTTTTACTATACTTAGACTACTTAGTCTAGACTGTTGTTGAGCTGCTGTATGCATCTGTATTCAGTAAAATGGCAGAACTCAGCATTTTAGTGGCTCAGGATGAGTTCAGCTGTTCCATCTGTCTGGATCTACTGAAAGATGCAGTGACCCTTACCTGTGGACACAGTTACTGTATGAGCTGTATTACAGACTGGGATCAGAAGGGAGTCTACAGCTGCCCTCAGTACAGACAGACCTTCACTCCAAGACGTGGTTTAGGTAAAAACACCATGCTGGCTGAAGTGCTGGAGAAATTCAAGAAAACAAAACTACAAGCTGCTCGTCCTGCTCAAAGTTCTGGTGCATCTGGAGATGTTGAGTGTGACGTCTGTATTGGGGACAAAAACAAAGCCATCAAGTCCTGTCTGGTGTGTCTGGAGTCTTACTGTCAAACTCATTTTGAACGTCATGAACAATTTCACTCTGAAAAGCATCACAAAATGACTGATGCCACTGGACAACTGCAGGATATGATTTCCCCTTAACATGATAAACTACTGGAGATTTACTGTCAAACTGATCAACACTGTTTATGTTATATGTGTAAGGTAGATGAACACAAAGACCACAACATTGTATCAGCTGCAGTAGAGTGGACTGAGAAACAGGTATGGACATAGTCAAGTCAAGTCACCTTTATTTATATACCGCCTTTAACAATACAGAATTGTGACAAAGCGGCTGTACAGTATTAAATAGGAAATAATACAATTTTCAGGTAAAGGTAGTTAATCAAATACAATAAAATAAAACACAATATCGTGTGAAGAGAAAGTGCCCCCAACTAAGCAAGCCAGAGGCGACAGCGGCAAGGAACCAAAACTCCATCAGTGACAAATGGAGAAAAAAACCTTGGGAGAAACCAGGCTCAGTCGGGGGGCCAGTTCTCCTCTGGCCAGATGCAGAGGACTCACCAGGTTCCCGTGGTCTTGTGCCGACGGCCGTCTAGGTGACGAGGTCTTCTGGATACGGACTGGATCTGGTGGTTAAGGTGACCTCAGAATAAGAAAGAAACAGACTAATATTAGCTTAGATGCCATTCTTCTGACGATGCACTGAGTACATCGGGTGTTATGGGAAGTGTTCCTGGTTCCGGTTGACCTAATTAATGCAGCCTAACAATCCTTTAACGGATTTGAATTATAAGAATATGTTAATGTGTTATGTGTAAGCAAGGTTAAAGAGATGGGTCTTTAATCTAGATTTAAACTGACAGAGTGTGTCTGCGTCCCGAACATTGTAGGGTAGATTGTTCCAGAGTTTGGGCGCTAGATAAGAAAATGATCTGCCGCCCGCGGTTGATTTGGATATTCTAGGTATTATCAAATTGCCAGAGTTTTGAGAATGCAGCGGACGTGAGGGACTATAATGCTATAAGAGCTCGCTCAGGTACTGAGGAGCTAAACCATTCAGGGCTTTATAAGTAATCAGCAAGATTTTAAAATCTATACGATGTTTAATAGGGAGCCAGTGCAGTGTTGACAGAACCAGGCTAATATGATCATACTTTCTGGTTCTAGTAAGAACTCTAGCTACTGCATAATATGCTGAATAATAATCATCATATTATGTGATTACCTCATAATCACAATAGCTACAGAATTGAAGATAATTTTAAAACAGTTGTTGCTCATTTGTGACATTCTCCATAATGTAGCAAATTAGCTCAAGAGGGAAAATGTATATAAATAATTACAATTAATTATGATTATTTACAATTATTTATATCAGCTGCCAGTAGTAACTGTAGCAGATTTAATTTTCCATCGACTAATCTGTTCGCCCAGTGAACATTCAGAATAATTTCCAGCTCTAAGAAATTATATTTTCTTGGCCACAGAAAATAATTTTCTTAAAGTACTATTGCATTTGAGCATGTAGCTTGAATCGGATTATTAAAGGGACATTAAATTACAAGGCAGAATCAGAATCAAAACTTGTAATTTGTGCACAAGAGTTTTATTAATGAAGGACTAACACATAACTAATCTAAACAAACAACATACAATCACTCATACATGGGGGAAGGGTAAGTGAGAAGCCATTAGAGAGAGACAAGAAAATGAAGCTATGAAAAGAGTCAGTTAACCACCTGAGTGAAACCATCAGTGCTGAGTCCCATGCCGGCTTGTGAGTCGAGAGTCAAGATTTAGCAGAAGAGCAAGAAGAGAGAGGGGGGATCACTCGTGTGACGCCTTTAAGGTCTCTGGAGGCTACACCTCCAGGAGGTCAAAGAGCCAATGGTGACTTTCACTTCTGGATGGAAAGTTTACGACTCTTTGTCTGTGAGCATGGTATTTTGCATATGTAATTTGAATGGGTGTTGATGCAAAAACTACTAAGGATTCTTAAAACATAAAAATCATAGGTATATGAATCATAAGTATCAACATTTAATTTAAACCATCTTTTAGATCATCAAAATACAAATTCAAAGAGACCAAACATGGCATAGGTGAGCTATACTACCAGTTATCTATCATAACAAATGCATACAACAGTATACAATGAAAAACACAAAATACAAGGCAGTAATACTATACACAATGACCTGGGGCTGTGTGTGAAGGTCAAAGAAATGTTTGTCTGTGAATAAATAGGAAAGAGTCCATTTCTATAGGCATTGTGTCTTTGGGCAAATGTAGTGTGCTCTGCTTGCATGTTATCAGATGGTCGCCCTGGCTGCTGAAACCTTTTGGGGTGTTAGTTGCTTTTGGGGGTTGTCTCCAGAACTCCAGCATATAGCTGGTTGGTTGGTTTTAAAGATTATTTGTTAAATGTAACAAATAACTGTGTCTGATTGGTCCAGATGCTACAACAAGGACATATTAATCGTATGTTGACTATATACTCAACAGAGACAATTGGAGAAGATACAGAGAACAAACCAGCAGAGAATCCAAGACAGACAGAAGGAACTTCAGAAGCTGAGAAAGGCTGTGGAGTCTCACAAGGTGAGTTCTGAGCAGAACAACAACTGCTGAAAGGCTGTTTCAGACTCCGTTAGGACTTAGCGAGGAGCCAGTGCTGGAGCTCTTTCAGTCCCACTGAAGCCCACAGTGGGGAACAGGCTGTGTGAGGCAACAGTAAGAGCTGAGTGAATGGATTGATTCTAATGCTTCTCTCTGTGTGTCCTAACAGCGCGCTGCACATTAACTGATTTATTCACTGATTTTATTAATCACTTGCAATGTTGCTTATTATTTGTTATGTATGTAATTGTCTTTTAAACGTAAATAAATGCATTTAAATTAACAGTGTTGAATAGGATCACATTAATTTGTGTCTGTCATAATATTATTCTCTTGGTTTCAGCAATTTATGGAAATCCCTTACATAAACAAATGACCTCTGATTATCAATATTACAACAGAGGGAGTGCACACAATTTTTACTCAATGGAATTAAAACTTAAAGATGATTTGTAACATTATTAAGTGAGAGTGAAGATCTGTGATGTCAGTCTTATTCTGTTAGCACTGGCCTACATCATACAAACTTTAAGCACTACAGAACCTTAAACGCTCAACAACTTATTGGTATATCTGTATCACACAGAGAAAATGAACACAAAGAACACTGAGCAACAGCTTTCCTGTAGCTGTAACAACAGAGCATGGCGCTAGCAACACAAATGTCCTGGGTTTAATTCCCAGGGAGTGAATGAACTGATCAAATGTACTGTATGCATGAATGCAATGCAAGTCGGTTTGTGCCAAAGTGTATGCCAAGTGCATAAACGTAAATGTAACTTACATTTAGGGTAACCCATTCATAAAGAAGAACTTAGAAGACGTCAGATATTTCATAATCATGTGGGAAAAGAAGCGGATGAGCGTTACAATCAGCATAAACAACAGATTTTTATTTTAATATATATTATAAAATTATATTAATGTATCATTAACTGTTGTAGTGAGTTTCTGTGTAAGACTGCCATCTAGTGGTTGTGTTCATTATATGGCTCATTTGCACTAGCTTCAGAATCAGGAAATGTTTCGATTCAGAGGAATCGAAACTAAACTGCTGTCGAACTATTGTGAATGTCCCTGTACCTGTGAGTACGTGCAGTAAAATGGCAGAATCCAGTGTTTCTTTGGCTCAGGATTAGTTCAGATGTTCAATCTGTCTGGAATTACTGAAAGATGCAGTGGCCATTAACTCTAATTACTAATTTGGAAATTATAACGCATTAAATTACTCCGTTACTAAAAAAAATAATCAAATTACAGTAACCCGTTACAAAGTAATGCGTTACTGCCCAACACTGATTGTCAGTACATATTAGTTGCACTGCTGCAGCTCAGGTAATGTCACATTTCTGAATTCATGTCTCTACAAGAGATGAAAGGACCACACAATTAACTTTGACAAATGTTACGAATAATAATATAATATATTTACGAATAATAAACATCTTCTAAGCTTCACAGCAAAGCCTATTTACAACACGCGATGCGAAAATTGTATTGTACAACAAATTCAACCTTCATTAAGATGATAAATCAAAACACAAATTAAGTATTTAATGAATAAACGCTTAACTTAATATATACGATAATTGTTTACCATATAATAGCAAAAAAACATTAGAGACAACTCACCGTGCTCTCCGCCATGCTTTTCTCGTTGTCAATAACTCCGCCCCTTACTTCCGGTTCTGTGGCTGCGGTTCTGACACTGCTGGTGCTACGGGTCTGCAGTTGGATACTATTGAAAAATGAATTGTTGGTCGACGCCACCTAGCGTTCAGGCGTGAATTAGCAGAAGTCGAACATTCGGTTCGCGCTCGATGTGAAAGTACCATTTGTCGGCGATTCGCCTCGCGTTTTCGCATTGCGCTCAGTGTGGAAAGGCCTTAACTGTCCATTTGTCCAAATAATATTGTTATACACCTAACAGTAAATCAATACTACAGTTGAACTTGCTATTAAAAGCAAGATCATTGGATATTTTTTGAGGTAAAATATTTAATCAGATTCATTTAACAATATTTATAATAGGGCCTATTATCATTTGTGTAACAGACACTGCAAAATAAAATGTTTTCAGACAAGTTTGTTGCCTTTTACTTCTTTCACCAAACATTGTAGGTAATGAGGTGACAGCTACATGCTCCATGTCTGTTTTGATAAGCAAGGAAGTTCTTTTCCATGTGACTTCTGCTTTCATGTTTTTACAGAGTAACAACAATTTGACTGTGGTATTTGTAGTGGGATTATAGTAACTAAAGGTACGCTTTATATCTTGTGCTAAAACATGCTAGGATCATGCTAGGAGTGTGTTAAAGCATGCTAGCAAGTTCACTTACTACAACATGGTAAAAAAAATCATAACAGTGTGTTAAAACACTTTAGCTTTATACTGACACTTGCTAGAAACATCTGAACCAGAGTATGTGAGCGGAGCGTGGAGTGGAGCGGTGTGATTTTGAATGGAGGGAGGAGCGGATTTTTTAAAAGTCGGAGCGTCGTGGTTTTCCCTCACTCCAAGAGCGCTCCACCTTCATCACGAGCAATTCATGCCAACGGCCCGTAGTATAAATGCATATTTAGCAAGAGCTGACATGTTAAATATATTTAGCTGGAGATGGACCACTCAAATCAGAAAGAATGTGAAGGCTATGATGAAGGCAACGTTTTGTTGTTGTTTATTCAATCAACTGACGCCCGATTGCCGCCAATTTGAAACTGAAAGTATAACGCGCACGGGCATTTACAAGCTATGTGAAAATTCCCTTACCATCACATCCCTAATGAGCAGGAAGTTATATTTACAAGGAATTTGTTCGTTCCTTTTAGATAAACAATATTTTCAGGTGAAAGCATGATTTAAACAAATACAACACTTATTCAAAGGCAATCGATCGCTCTCTCAATAATGCATTAAAACAAATGTAATCTTACAGTGCTATTTCATCTGTATCTGATTTCGAACGAGCAGAAATCTGTAAGAAATGCAGCGATCTGTAGGTAAAATAACTGACACAAACAAAAATTGCCCTGCAAAAAGCAGCATAGGGGGACAACCTAACACTTCTTGAATCTCTCAGTTTGTGTAAATCCACCTGGGGTTAGAGTATATTTTTTATCCACGTTATTTTCACACTTGTCTAGTACAAATATGTAGTTTTGTGTCATAATTACAGTGTGTACGTTTTTCGTTATCTACCTCAAAAGAAAGGAAGTGAAAAGTGACAACATGCCCCATATGAGGGGTACGTTGTAACATGACCATATGACAGCTTAAAATGTCGTCCGATCCAATGAAAAAAAACAAACAAAAAAAAAAAACACACGACAAACTAAAATATTTTGTCAAATAAAATGATTAACTTTTTCAAATAAAATGATGGCGTTTTTTAGAATAAAAAAAATGTCTAATTTTTGAGGTTCACAATGAACACATCGCAGCCATGCGTGGGACGGTTATGACCGCAAAACACAGCTATACAGGGGCGCCTTTCCCAAAACCAACTATGGTCGCAAGTTCCGTCGTTACTAATAGAGTTTAATGGACCTAACCACCATAGATAGCTAACCATGCTTTTGGGAAACGCACCCCAGTATAGTTGAAAACAATGCGCGCACATAGATGAAACACATTCAGACATTCAGAAAAACACTCCCCTTCTTCCAAACAAAATGCTTTACATTTCTTGAAATAATAATTTCTCAACATTAAACATCGACTGTCAGTCTTTATTCACCTCTTGTGGTTTCTTTTTAAAATCCGTAAAAGTAAATAGTGAAAATTACATCGCTAATGTCATAGAATAGCATAGTTTAAGAACAGCGGGGCAGATTGTAACGCAGTGTACAACCCATCAGCGCGACTGGAATATAAAACTGATTCGTGTCTTCTGCTGGTTTGCCAAGCATTAATAAACTATCTAAACTGATAAATAACAGATAGGAGATTAAAATAATAGCAGATTTGTCTCATTTTAAATGAATACTAAAACTGAGATTTCTTCAGCCAGAAATTTACTTTTACTATGGTAAAATAAATATTCAGCGATATCTTCAAAAGGCTTTTGAATTTTGGCGCACTTTTTTCTCTACAGAGTGTTGCTATGGCAACTAGTAAACGCCCCGCTCACCCCTATATACCTTTTAAAGCTGACAACCATGTTATTAGCTTGGCATGTGGTAGGAAAAAAAGTTTGCACACTAGTGTTCCAATAAGCCACTTTGAAACTCTTCTGTTACTATTTTTATTTTCTCGCGAAGGCGGAGCGGTGTTTCTGATATCAGTGAGCGAGGAGTAGTGCGGAAGCGGGAAATGGTGAACCCGGAGGGAGCGGGAGTGATTATTGAATGCTTAGAGCGCGGAGGGGAAATTGTTGCCGCTCCACTCTGCTCACATACTCTGATCTGAACCCAAGACTCGTGAGGACTTCCTTCAATGTAAGTCTCTACAATCATACATGTACATAAAGAGACAGACTTCTTCAGACAGTTCTTATTGCATTTCATCAATCAGACTGAACTGTGCTCCACACATCACTCTTGATTTGGGAGACAACTCCTGTTTTGGCAGAAACAGGTTATGTAAAACGGACATTTGGCTTAACTGTACATTTTGTGAGAGAACTAATAAAAAGAAAGAACTAATAAAAAGAAAACATGAATCGATATTTTAATTTAAAAAAAATATATATATATATAAAAACTTTAATTGACCATAAGCACGGATTACCTCCTTTTTTTAGACAAGCCAGTTCAGTCTTTTCCGGTCAATTGTAGTGTGTCGTAATAGGAGTGTCCTTGGCTCGTTTTCTCTATAATCCATTCACAATTCGTGAACAAGTTCTAAGAGAACCAAACGTCCATGTATACCGTTTTAAGAATGACAAACACGAGTGTAAAAACTTACGCGAGTAAATACGCTAAATATGCGCAAGTCATTTGATATGATATAACCGAACCAAACACCTGATAAGCCGATGTCAAAAACAGAACTCTGCATTAAATGATTCAGACTAAATTCAGATTAACAAAAGCAGTAACAAGCTTGTATGGAGTTAGAATTGTTGCATAATTCCAAATAAATACATTATGATCCACAAATAAATGTAAAGCGATTGACAAAAACAAAGCATATACCCAACAAACACAGAACGTTGCTACAACGTAGCCAACCTTTTAGCAACGTTGTAACAACATGGCTAAATGGTTGTTAGTTCTACCTTGTCTTGTTAAGGTTGTTACTGCGTTGTCACAATGTTGTCATTCAACCACGGATCGCTGAAGGTTGTGCTTAGGCTGTCTGGACAACCACTGTACGACGTGTACTCGTCACTGTTGACAATTGAGCAGACCGTTGGGCCGTTATTCTTCTTCAAGCCAGGATACCTGAGTATTGCTTTGGTTTTTCTCAGATAAATATGTAAATATCCAAACGAAACCTACAATTTTCGTGTCCAATGTGAGATGTATTTGTTCTGCTAATAAACTGAATGGACAGAATAGCTGACAATTCACATACTGAGTGTTAGTTTGCGATCGGGTTTGGTGTAATGCTAACTATATTTATTTCAGTATTCAGATAACTGATATTTAGGAAAAAGAGTTAAACATATTCAGGTCATGTAAATGATAAAGTGTCTTAACATTACGACAAAAGTTATAAGCCATAATGAAGCTATGAAAAGTGATTGACATTTCAGCACAACAGACAGCAACATAAACGCGTTCAATCTAAATTAATCACATTAATTATTACAAAAACGTATTAAACACTGCTTTAGGTTTGTAGGTACAGAAATTAAATAATCAAATAAATTTGCATTTTCTGCACTGTATAAATTAAATATAGATTAATCATTGTTAAAGGAACAAAAGTCAATCAGTCAAGAGCAATGAGGGTTTATTTATTTTATTTTATTTTATTTTATTGTATTATAATTAAGTCTCAAGGTCTTTTTCATATATACTAGATTAATCCAAACTAAAAACCAAGTGTGAGATTTTTAATATTGCTTTAATGTTCTGTACAGCTGGTATTGGCATGATACTAAGTTTGACATTTAATTTTACAGCGATCAATTACCCCACATTTACAAGATGGTTCATTGGACCTCTTCTCCCAATTTTAAGTAAGTATTCAGAGACTCAGCCTTATGGGTATAACAAGCCTATAGCATTTCTGTACATATACTGGAGCTCAAACCTGGCTTATGTCACCCTACACATTTCATTCACATCTTTTTCTTTCATATCTGTACTATCCTATTATAATAAGGACCTAAAAAAAATGAAAAAAAGAACTGATACAAAATTTACCTAAGATTTGATAGATGTTTAAAATAACTTTAAAATGTCTCAACGCAAAAGCAGTGATGTAGTGGTACCTGAAGAAGTGGGTATATGCGTAATTTATAATATATGTTTGTGTGTGTGTGTGTGTAATTAACACAATCAACGTCCAGAAACGTGGCAAGGAGATTGGTAATGTGACATCCATGTGATATCAGGGGTTCAACAGTATACAACACATTGATTAATAGCGATATCTATGTGTTGTGCACGCCTAAACTTTTTCTCAGCGCGATATTTTCTTTCACTTGCAATGCGCAGCAGCCAGGAAAGTTGGTTTTATCAAGGAAAACAGAGAAAGTAAGTGTTTTATCTCATTTACATTATGTATTTTATAAGATAATATTACTTTATAAAGATATTTGTATGCTGTATGCCCTAAACAAGCCTAAACGTTTCTCACAGATTTGAATTGCTATGCAGTGCTGACGCGGAGGTCGCTTTTAACAGGGAAACATAAGTAGTAAGTGTTTTACCTCATTAATTGCAATATTTAAGGATTAATTGTGAATAATTGTGCACTCCTAAACTTTTTCTCAGAGTGATATTTTCTTTAACTTGTGATGTTGAGCACCTAGGAAAGTTGGTTTTATCAAGATAAACACAGAAAGTAAAGGTTTTATTTCATTTACATTACGTATTATATAAAGATCATATCTTTATTAAGATATTTGTATACTGTGCGCCTAAACGAGCCTAAATGTTTCTCACAGATTTGCTATGTAATGCTGATGGAGGTCGCTTTTAACAGTAAGTGTAAAAGTAAGTAAAAGTAAGTGTTTTATCTCATTTAAAATATGTATTTCATAAGATCATATTGATTTATAGCAATATTTATGTGTTGTGCACTCCTAAACTTTTCTCAGATAGATTGTTATTCTTTCACTCAGGAGATGATGTGGTTGAAGAGTATGAAGCCACCAATACATTAAGTGGGATGAGAAGAGTTTTGTTAGGACACATACCAGAGACATGGGTAAGCCATAATTGCATATTTTAAGATGCTTTTTTTTTTTTGATTATTAAACAATAATAATAAAGAATCTGATTTCCTTTGGGTTTGCACTGTCATTTATTTATGTGCTGTCCCATTTACGCGCATTCATTTTAGTAGGAGGAGTCCAACTTCAATGTAGAGAGAGATCAGTACGCACTTGGAATTATGACTTTGTCGCTGACGTTAAAGGACCAATTTTCCAGTAAGACTGACAATATATATGTACATAAATTTACAGTGAATTAAATGCTTTTACTCAAAGTAATTATTTATTTATTTTTTTTGTATTCTATTGTATTATCTAGATTTAAACTGTCAGATTGGCATCTACATTAATGTTAGTCTTTTTGGTTCTTATTCCGAGGTCACTGTAGCCACCTAGATCCAGACTGTATCCAGGTCAAATGGTCACTGCAGGTACCCGGATATAGTCCGTACCCAGCCCAGATGGTGGATCAGCACCTAGAGATGATCTCTACAGCCCTGAATGTCAGCGGAGACCAGGACAAATAGATGAGCGCCAGAGACTGATCCCATCTGAAGACCTCGTCACCTAGACGGCGATCCGGACAAGACCACAGGAACCAGATGAGTTCTCTGCACAAACTTTGTTGCAATGTAGATTTAAAATTTCGTCTGGCCAGAGGAAAACAGAACTATTTCGACACACTATTTCCCTGTTTAAAGGGTTACTCCACCCCAAAATGAAAATTTTGTCATTAATCACTTACCCCCATGTTGTTCCAAACCTGTAAAAGCTTAGTTCATCTTCAGAACACAAATTAAGATATTTTTGATGCATTCTGACAGCTTTCTGACCCTCCCATATACAGTAATGTAATTAACACAATCAACGTCCAGAAATGTGGCAAGGAGATCCGTAAAATAATCCATGTGACATGTCTTACAAAGCTACGAGAACGTACTTTTTGTATGCAAAGAAAACAAAAATAATTAGTCTCCTCTGCATCAGTATCACCTGAATGCAAACAGAGTATTGTTCAAATCAAAGTGTAAATAAATATAGAAGAAATATCCGTGTGGCACAGATGACACAAAACAGCATACGCCATTTGTGTTCAGGTAAAACATTCTAAAATGGCGCTATAGGGTGAGACGTTGAATAAAGTCATTATTTTTTATGTCTTTGTGTGAATAATGACAATTTTCATTTTGGAGTGGAGTAACCTTTTAATACTGTAAAGCTGCTTTGAGACACTCTACATTGCAAAAAACATTATATATAATGGTAACTTGACTATTTGACACTTGTCTCTGACATTTCACCTGATAAATGGATGTGAACTTATTCTGTTTTTTATGTTTTTGTTGTTTTATTTTTCAATTTTACAGGAGCACTTTTGTGATGCTGCAAGTGAGAATGTATATCTTGCTTGGCTGAAAACTGCAGAGAAACACATCTTGTCATGCTGAAAACAAAAAAATGAGACTATACTCTCTTCAAGGAGGTCCAAACACCATTAGCAAAGACTGTTGTTGTCATTATAAACCTTATGACATTAAGAGTACATAATATGCACCACATTAGAATGTGTATTTTGTGCCTTTGCATTGATTTGCCTTGACATTATGATGTTTTAATTGTTGTAAGAACATGTTTTTACATGTATTGAAAACACTGAATGTGAAAAAAAAATTGTTGCAGGGAAAATTATACGTTTCATTTTGTAAATAAATGTAAATGTGAATTGTTTTGTGTGTTTTTTCCACCTGAACATTGTTGCTGTTGACAAGTTAATCCAGCGTTGGTATTTTCATCATCCATTCTGGTGTTAATATTTTACATGTTAAGAGTTTGTTAGTAACACTGTCAGGGTGTTAATAATGTTAACTCTTTCAAAAGTGTTAGTTTAACACTTTACCGCTGGTAAAGTTTACAGGAGTTCACCGGTTTAAGAAATTTCTGATCGTACAAACCTGCTTCTTTTCATTTTCAAGGTATTGTTTTAGCTATAAATGTACCGATTCAAATTAGTAATCAATTGAATAACTCGCATGATTACATTACACTGTACATATCTGATACACTCTGCGCGCCTCCCCTAACATGCTCTCGTGTATTAACAGGCAGAATGGAGTAGGGGGACGGAGCGGGCGCGGGCGCATCAGGCGCAATCATTAAACGTTTCAAAGGAAGCAGGCGCCACGGTCCTGACCGCATCATCACTGTCTTTACTGTTTGATTTTAGGGAATATTTGCATTTATTCACACGCAACTAAAGTAGCTATTCATGTGGTGGACTGTCAGGACACTACTGAATGATGAGCATTTATAAGTAGGTATAGGCAAAGCCGACTGATAAAGTCTGTCGTATAAAGCTCCTATTTGAGTCCTACATTAGTGACTGGCTATTTGATTTTTGATTTTTTGCTATTTTATTGTTCTCTGTTTAGACCTGTGCCTGCCGCGCATCATTTTCTGGCCCCGGACTGTCTGTCTGGTTTTGACTTGTGTCTACGACGGTCTCGTCTGCGCTCCCCTGTCCGCTGTATTCTCCAGTCCGGAGTCCGCCTCATCGGCCGGTGACCTGCTGCTGCTTTTCTTTTTGTTTGTCAGCAAACGTTCTCAAATGCCTTTTTTCCATGTATGCAATGTTTTAATAAAGTTGGATTATGTGAACCTGTATGGCATTTTTTCCTCTTTAAAGTTTCATAGCAGGTTTAATGTTAAAAAGAACAATTAATGATTAAACAGCATTAAAAAAAATAAATGCAAATAAAATAAATTAAAACATAAGACGCAGATTTATAATCTGGCATAAAAATAAATGTTGTCGGAACGTCGTCTCGCAGTTGCTGAATGTCGCGCAACAACGTTGCTACAGCCTTTTCACGTCTTACATTTCTACGTTGCTACAATGTCGCAAGGACGTAGACTGCAACATTGCCAAAGTAAAAATAGAACGTGGCAGCGACGTTGCCACAACGTAACTGTGTTTGTTGTGAATATTCACAAAATAAATAGAATGAGATCCACAAATAAATCTTAGAGTTCCACAAACATGAATTATATTCACAAGTAAAAAAATTAGAATTGCAAATAAAAAACATACTCACAAATATTTTTTTTTATTTTACAAACACAACTTTGCCCGGCATTTATATGTGAATCGCGTACTGTGCATTTGTAGATCGCTGCGCGTATTTGTGGATTGCTCTCTGTGCATTTGTAAATCGCTGCGAGTATTTGTGGATTTTGAAACATTTCAAGCTTCAAGACGCACACTGATCCACAAATGGATGGACTCCACCCACCTTCTACTTAAGCCAATCAGATACCGGCCACGTGGGGCTGACCAATCGTTGCATGTTCTCGCTCCAACCAATCACGTTTTGCCTTACAATCAGTGCGGGACCAACCGTAATTCAGGACAATTAACCAGTCTCTTCAAAATGGACGACCAGGACAGTGGTGCTCATCACAGCATTATTGTAATAATATCTAAAATAAAACAAGTAATGTTATGTGTAATGTAATCAGTGTTTCATGTATCAGTGAGTCGATGCGTGTTTTGACCGTCAGTGTGTTTAGCAAACTGGTATTCTACGGTGATCGGGAGGGGAGGTCTTCGGTTCACTTAGTTTTGTCGTGGCCACGACATATAAACTCATGGGAACGTGATAATATAACACAGCCACGATATATTAATTCGTGGGAACGTGATATTACATCGTGGCCACGAGAACGTTTTGTCGAGGTAAGGACATACTTATGCCACGACTTCTTATGTTGAGGGAACGACATATTTTTCTCGTGGCCACGAGTTTATTGCATAAACAAACCTGCGTGACCATAGCAACCCGGGATTATCAGAGATGGATTCATTATTATTTTATTTTGAATTAATAAATTATTATATTAATTATTATAGATTATTTCATAATTTCTTTTATTGTTTTATAATATAAATTATTATATTGCACGCAATGTAAACAGCATTCATATTAAGTTTATAATGAATAAACGTTACCTAAAGTAGTCTAAATTACGATGACCAGGAGGGGACACCTTCGGTTCACTTAAGTTTGTCGTGGCCACGAGATATTAATTCGTGGGAACATCATATCAACTCGTGGGAACGTCATATTATGTCGTGGCCACGAGATCATTTTGTCGAGGTAGCGACATCCTTATGTCGTGGCCACGAGATGCTATGATGAGGGAACGACATCCATTTCTCGTGGCCACGTCTTATTATGTTGAGGAAACGACATGCGCTTCTCGTGGCCACGAGTTTAATGTGTAAACAAACCTGCGTGACCATAGTAACCCGGGATTATCAGAGATAGATTACCATTTTATTTTGAGTTAAGAAATTATTATATTAATTATTATAGAAATGAATACATTATTAAATGATTATATTAACAACAGGGGATGCTGTCTATGTGAATGCTGTCTGTGCGCGATGCATTCGAAAGAAGTTTATCATTAATAAATATTACCCAAAGTACATCAAATAAAATAGGCCTACAAGATATTTTTATCCAACCTTCTATTAACTAGTAATTTTTAATCAAAGTATATTAGAGACTTTTCATTAAGACCCTAAAAAATCATATCAACTTGTGGAAAATGGGCAACCGATGACCTCTTTAAGCTATTCAATAGTTATTAAAAGCACATACACAACGAGTGATTAGAACATAATAGACAAATGTGTGGGTAACATACATAGTAGGGAGTTATGCAATGGTCTAATGTTCATTCATAAGTCCTTTTAAGCATCATATTGGTGCATATTTAGGTAAAAGGGACAATCTCTCTGTCATTCTGTGAACTATAGGGCATGTTCTGAGGAACAAAGGAATTTTGAAGGAACTCGGTCTGGTTCTTGTCTTGGGTGGGGGAGCACCACCCAACAAAGTTTCCTCATGTGATGGTCCTGATGTGCTGTATCTTTGACCATTAATCTTGGGTTTCTTGCCCCAAAATTGACAATCTCCTTCCTGAATTGGGATTATCAATAATTGTGTTCTGTTGTGTTAATGTTGCAAGTTGTTCAAAGCTGTTAAAGTTGGTTGTTTAAGCTTACTTCAGGCTGGCTGGCGCCAGGGTATCATGGACAGATTTATGACGTGGTCTGGTTAGCATGGTCCTCTTTGTGGAATTTGGCTCTTTGGTTTCAACCAAATGTTCTGATCGGATCTTCAATTTGTCTGATTCGCTCTGATACCCAACAATTTATTGTCGTTTTTTTCTGTTTGCATGTGTTTTCTTAAGTTGCAGCGCGTTGACCTCTCTCGGCCACCGTATGAAGGGGTGCAGAGCCAGTGGTTGTTTTGTACGCAAATGTCAATGCCTTGTATTACATAAGACACATTGATGCTGTTAATATTCAAAGATTCAACACTAAAACAATACCCGTTAAATACCACAAATTACTGTAGTTAATATTGACCAATATTCATAAATGAATATATTTAACACTTTTTAGCTTAACTTTACTGTCTATGATCGAGCTGCTAAAACATCTTTAAAACATTTAAACAGGACTAAAAAATAAATTGAAATATGAATTGACTTTTTAATTATACATTTTCACCAAACTATAATTTTAACTGGTCAACTCCAAACACACACAGACACACCAACACGATGAAGTTATGATGGTCATAACAGCGAGACCTGTTTTTTTTTTTTTTTCACTGGTGCTTTCCATACATAAGTCAAAACTTTAGTATAATCCATTTTGTTGTGTTTTAATGATTGAAAGTCATGTTTTTTTTGATAGATGCAGATTATGTGTTTTGTCTTCATCAGATTCCTGTCAGCTCACTTTGGATCCAAATACAGTGAATATAAACCTGACACTTTCTAAGAAAAACAGAGTGATTAAATACACTCGTGAAAAACAGTGGTATCCTGATCATCCAGACCGATTTGATTGTCATTCTCAGGTGTTGTGTAGAGAGAGTGTGTGTGGACGCTGTTACTGGGAGGTTGAGAGGAGTGGTGAGTCCAGACCACATTCACTCAGCCTCTCTATCCAGGGTTTAGGGTTAGTTCATATTTAAGAAAAGTTGATATGTTTAGTTTTTTTCAACCGTGACACTTTGTGACCTAAAAATATAGCTGGTACAGAAATTCTGGAAATATTGTGAGAGATATTTTAGATAACATTGCCATGTTTTGAATTTTGCCTTTTATTCTAGTGTTTAACTTAAGGATTTATTCACAAGTTGCAAAAACATGTATTATTTGTTATGCTTGACATTGTTTATAAATGGAAATTCACTGCATATCCTCCACCTTACAAAACTAAAGAGCTGAATGTGATTTTTGTCATTATTTAGTGCTGACAGCTCTCTATCTTTAAAGAGTGATCATACATGCAGTTCTAGCAGGTCACATTCAATGAACCACTAAATAAATGCATGTAATTAACTTGTGCTAAACTTATTCACTCTGGTGTGGGAAGTCAGAGAATCTACACCAGCTTCACTCAATGGATATAAAACCTAAATAAAAGATTATTTGTAACATTACTCTTATCATGAGAGGACGAGGATTGGTCTCATTCTGCAATCGCTTCTTAAAACAGCAGTCACTTTCAGATCACTGATTGAACGTTTAGTCTCGTACAACCCGAATTCAATTCTGGAGTTTTTTGTTGGAATTTGGTCTCATTCTTGCCTGATACAAGTTTCCAGCTGCTGAAGAGTTCGTGGTCATCTTTCACATATTTTTTGTTTAGTGATGCGCCAAATGTTCCCTATAATTGAAGGATCTGGACTGCAGGCAGGCCAATTCAGCACCCGGACTCTTCTACTATGAAACCATGCTGTTGTATTAGCTGCAGCATGTGGTTTTGCATTGTTCTGCTGAAATACACATCGTCAGGAGGGGAGCACATGTTGCTCTAAAACCTTTAAATACCTTTCAGCATTCATAGTGCCTTCCAAAACATGCAAGCTACCCATACCGTATGCACTTATGCACCCCCATACCATCAGAGATGCTGGCTTTTGAACTGAACGCTAATGACACACTGAAAAGTCTCCCTCCTCTTTAGCCCAGAGGACATGGTTTCCAACAAGAATGTCAAATTTGGACTCGTCTGACCATAGAACACTTTTCCACTTTGAAACAGTCCATTTTAAATGAGCCTTGGCCTACAGGACACGACAGCGCTTCTGGACCATGTTCACATATGGCTTCCTTTATGCATGATAGAGCTTTAGTTGGCATCTGTAGATGGCACGGCGGATTGTGTATACCGACAGTGGTTTCTGGAAGTATTTTTGGGTCCATTTAGTAACGTCAGTGACTGAATCATGCCTATGAGTGATGCAGTATTGTCTGAGGGCCCAAAGACCACGGGCATCCGACACAGGTCTTCGGCTTTGTCCCTTGCGCACAGCGATTTCTCCAATTTCTCTGAATCCTTTAATGTTGTTATGCACAGTACATGCTGAGATTTGCAATTTGACTTTGTGGGACGTTGTATTCTGCAATCTTTTTACACACTCTTTCACAGATTGGAAAGCCTCGGCCCATCTTTACTTCTGAGAAGCTCTGCCTCGCTTAGACATACCTTTTATAGCTAATCATGTTACAGACCTGATGTCAATTAACTTAATTAGTTGCTAGATGTTAACCCAGCTTAATCTTTTAAAAATGTCTTGCTTTTTCAGCCCTTTGTTGCCCCCATGCCAACTTTTTTTGAAAAATGAATTTAGATTTTTTTTGTTTTTAAATGATTTTGTGCATAAAATTGTAAAGTATATAAGTTTAAACATTTGTTATGTTATCTATGTTCCACTGTGAATAAAATATTGGCTCATGTGATTTGAAAGTCTTTTAGTTTTCATTTTATTCAAATTTAAAAAACGTCCCAACATTTCTGGAATTCGGGTTGAATAATAGCTGTCAACAAACAAACACAGAAAACAGAAAATAACTGAATGGTAGACAGATTACCACATGTCCAGTTTTGACTTGGTTTAATCAGCTGCCAGCACAAAAATGAAATTCTTTTTACATCCTTCTGCCCTTCACCATAAAAACCCTAAATAGCTTAAGATATTTGATGATCCTGTGGGAAAAGAAGAGGGTGAGCGTTACAAGCAGAAAACAACAGATTTTTATTTCAATATTATAAAATTCTATCAATGTATACTGTTGTAGTGAGTTTTTGTATAAAATTGCTAGTGGTGGTGTTCATTATATGACTGGCACATTTGCACACGTTTAAGAATCAGGAAATGTTTCAGTTCAGCAAAATCGAAACTAAACTGCTGTTGAACTGTTCTGTATGTCTCTCTACATGTGAGTGCCGCGTGCAGTAAAATGGCAGAATCCAGTGTTTCTTTGGCTCAGGATCAGTTCAGCTGTTCAATCTGTCTGGATCTATTGAAGGAACCAGTGACCCTCACCTGTGGACACAGTTACTGTATGAGCTGTATTACAGGCTGCTGGGATCAGGATGATCAGAAGGGAGTCTACAGCTGCCCTCAGTGCAGACAGACCTTCACTCCAAGACCTGTTTTAGGTAAAAACAGCATGCTGGCTGCAGTGCTAGAGAAACTCAAGAAGACCAAACTACAAGCTGCTCGTCCTGATCAGTGTTACGCTGAACCTGGAGATGTGGAGTGTGACGTCTGTACTGGGAGAAAATATGAAGCTGTTAAGTCCTGTCTGACATGTCTGAACTCATATTGTCGAAATCATTTTGAACGTCATGAAGAATTTCACCCAGGAAAGCGACATAAAATGATAAATGCCACTAGAAGACTGCAGGAGATGATCTGCTCTGAACATGATAAACCGCTTGAGATTTTCTGTCGTACTGATCAGCAGTGTGTATGTTATCTGTGTACAATGGATGAACACAAAAAGCACAACACTGTATCAGCTGCAGCAGAGAGGACTAAGAAACAGGTATGAACTTGGTAGCTGTGCTGCAAAATCAATGTATATCCATAAATTCATAATATCTATCTAAATAATAAAAAATAATATCAAAATAAATAAAAATAAATATCAAAAATAATTTTAAAACAGGACAAGGAACAGATAATATAATTTTTCCACTTATTGTCTCTCTTTTGAAGCTGCCCCTTGTGACATTTCTCTCAAAACAGGGGCATTTAATGAGTTGTATATTGATTGTGTACTCTATATCCTATAGAGACAGTTGGTGAAAACCCAGAGAAAATACCAGCAGCAAATCCAGGAGAGAGAGAAGGAGCTTAAGGAGCTGAGAGATGCTGTAGAGTCTCACAAGGTGAGTTTTGAGCAGAAGAACAACTGCTGGCTGCTGAAGAGCTGTTTCAGACTCAGTTAGGACAGTGAGGAGCTCTTTCAGTCACACTGAAGCCCACTGTGGGGAACAGGCTGTGTGAGGCAGCAGTAAGATCTGAGTAAATGAACTGATTCTAATGCTTCTCTCTGTGTGTCCTAACAGCGCTCTGCACAGGCAGCAGTGAAGGACAGTGAGAGGATCTTTACTGAGCTGATCCGCTCCATTGAGAGAAGCCGCTCTAAGGTGACACAACTGATCAGAGTTCAGGAAAAGGCTGCAGTGAGTCGAGCTGAAGAACGACTGAAGGAACTGAAACAGGAGGTTAAAGATCTGAGGAGGAGAGACGCTGAGCTGGAGCAGCTTTCACACACAGATGATCACATCCATTTCCTCCAGGTAACAGAGATCTGACAAACAGGAGGGTGGTCTTGAGGAGTTTGTTGTACAGAGTTTCTGTGTTCTTAGCTGGTGTTTCTCTTGTGTCTGTGCAGAGTTTCCAGTCTCTATCTGTCCCTCCTGGATCTACAGACTCACCCAGCATCACTTTCAGTTCTCATCTCTCTTTTGATGATGTTAGTAAATCTGTCTCTCATCTAAGAGAGAAACTTGAACATTTCTGCAGGGAGGAGATAGAAAACATTAAGAGTAAAGGTAAAGCACTGACTACTCTGAGGCTGACATGCACCATCTACTGCAAAAATGCAAAATGTATTAAATGTATGTATTGATACACAACATGTCTGTTGATTTCTATAGCAAAATATATTGAGATCATTCCCACACCTGAATTCAAGACAAGGGACGAGTTTCTACAGTGTAAGTTACTAAACAAACAGGCAAGCACACACTCACATAACACACTTCTTCACATTCATTTACTGATGTTCAAGATTGGCCACAATGAAAATATGATCATCTGAATCATTTGATATCAACAGTCAGTCAAACTGTTGTACATTCAGTTTTGGTGCTTTAAGTGATTGTCCTTTTGAATAGCATACATAAAATGTCCCCACAAGTGACTGTGAGCTGTCCTTGTTCAGATACTTCAAGCTAAATTTGGATGTGTCTTTTGAGGCAGGAGTTTAGATAGAAGCATGTGGTTAGTGTCTATTGAAAGTTTGCAAAACACCTAACAATGTCACAGCACCTTGTCTTATTGTTTTGTTTTTATTGTTTTAACACAGTTGTTTTATGTTTATATTTTAAATTGAGATTTCTTATTTTAATGTGGATTGTGCTTTGTCTCCATCAGATTTCTTCCAGTTTACAGTGGATTCAAACACAGTAAATGAAAAAGTCTGTCTCTCAAAGTGGACCAGAGTGATTAAATACACTTCTAAAAAACAGCTGTATCCTGATCATCCAGACAGATTTGATGATCTTCCTCAGGTGTTGTGTAGAAAGAGTGTGTGTGGACGCTGTTACTGGGAGGTTGAGTGGAGTGGTGAGGTGGAAATATCAGTGTCATATAAGAGCATCAGCAGGAAGGGACAGGGTGATGAGAGTGACTTTGGATGCAATGATCAGTCCTGGTGTTTGTTCTGCTCTGAGTCCACATGCTCATTCTGGCACTGTAACGAAAAGACTGATCTCCCTGTAGTCTCCAGCTCCTCTAGAATAGGAGTGTATGTGGATCACAGTGCAGGAACTCTGTCCTTCTACAGCGTCTCTGAAACAATGACCCTCATTCACAGAGTCTACACCATATTCACTCAGCCTCTCTATCCTGGTTTTGGGTTTTATGATTCATCAGTTGTGAAGCTGTGTGAGATATCAAAATAGAGGATACATATAGTAGATTGTGCAAAAAATACAGTCATACAGCTAACAATAAATCATTTCTACAGCTGAACTTATGCTGTTAAAAGCAAGTACATACAATGTTATTGGAGGTAAAATATTTCATCAAATTAATTTAATAATGGTCATAATAAGTAACATCATTTGTGTAACAGATATTGTAAAATCAAATGTTTTCAGACTAGTTTTTTTGTGTTGTATTCCTTTCAGCAAATGTAATAGGGAGGAATGAGGTGACAATACATGGGGAATATTATTAAAGCGAATAAAGATCTGTTATGATGAGAAAGGAAATGAAGTTCTTTGTCATGTGAATTCTGCTTCAAATTGCTTTGTCTCATTTGCATTCATAGTTCTTACAGAGTAACTATAATTTAACTGTGCAATGCTGAAAGAAAAGAAACACTCATAGAATTTGTAATGATTTCAGTGTTAGTAGTAGGAACTGTATTGGTTTTAATTGTCCCTGTGGGTCTTCACTGATTATATGTTGCCTTCTATTGGCATGGTAAAATCACTAAATCCAAATATAATATATTACACATGGTAATAGTTTTAATGTTAACAGTTAATGGTAGTTTGTAATGTTTGTAATGGTTTTTGTAGTGGACAAAAACCAACTATTGTTCTGGGTTTTTTTTTTTTTTTTAGGTTCAATCTATTTCAAATCTAAGTGCCTAGTAGTGAATTTCACAGAGTATTTCACCAAAGTAAACTGAGATTCCAATCTGAAGGAAGAGCACATGTTCAGTTTAAAGGGCACAGCAAACTTTACCAGGAACGAGAAACTGTACCATTAATCATATAAATGAACTTTGATTGGGTGTTTGCAATAATGTGAGGGAGCAAAAGTCACTCAGAAATATCTTCATGTCTGAACTTTAGTCTAGCCACTCCTAGCTTTGATGTGGTTTATTACCATCTTTTTGAGTTTCTGCTCAATCTTGAAGTGAATTTCAAGAGTGTCCAACAGAACTTCTATATGCTCTAGACTGTTGTTGAGCTGCTGTATGTATCTGTGTTCAGTAAAATGGCAGAACCCAGCATTTCAGTGGCTCAGGATGAGTTCAGCTGTTCAATCTGTCTGGATCTACTAAAAGATGCAGTGGCCCTTACCTGTGGACACAGTTACTGTATGAGCTGTTTTACAGACTACTGGGATCAGAAGGGAGTCTACAGCTGCCCTCAGTGCAAACAGACCTTCACTCCAAGACCTGTTTTAGGTAAAAACACCATGCTGCCTGAAGTGGTGGAGAAACTCAAGAAGACAAAACTACAAGCTGCTCGTCTTGTTCAATGTCCTGCTGGATCTGGAGATGTGGAGTGTGACGTCTGTACTGGGGACAAAAACAAAGCCATCAAGTCCTGTCTGGTGTGTCTGGAATCTTACTGTCAAAATCATTTTGAACGTCATGAAGAATTTCACTCAGAAAATCGACATAAAGTGACTGATGCCACAGGACGACTGCAGCAGATAATCTGCCCTCAACATGATAAACTACTGGAGATTTACTGTCAAACTGATCAGCGCTGTGTATGTTATATGTGTATGGTAGATGAACACAAAGACCACAACACTGTATCAGCTGCAGTAGAGTGGACTGAGAAACAGGTATGGATATAAATCCTGTCTCTTCATAATCACAATAGCTACAAAATTGAAGATCATTTTAAAACAGTTCTTGCTCTTTTTTTAAACTGTTCTTTGTGACATATGCTGACTATATACTCAATAGAGACAACTGGAGAAAACACAGAGAACAAACCAGCAGAGAATCCAAGAGAGACAGAAGGACCTTCAGAAGCTGAGAAAGGCTGTGGAGTCTCACAAGGTGAGTTCTGAGCAGAATAACAAGTGCTGAAAAGCTGTATCAGTCTCTGTTAGGACTCTGTCCTAACTCTGTTCTGTGGGGAACAGGTTGTGTGAGGTAGCAGTAAGATCTGAGTGAATGGACTGATTCTAATGCTTCTCTCTCTGTTTGTTTTAACAGCGCTCTGCACAGGCAGCAGTGAAGGACAGTGAGAGGATCTTTACTGAGCTGATCCGCTCCATTGAGAGAAGCCGCTCTGAGGTGACACAGCTGATCAGAGATCAGGAAAAGGCTGCGGTGAGTCGAGCTGAAGACCGACTGGAGCAACTGGAGCAGGAGATTGAAGATCTGAAGAGGAGAAACACTGAGCTGGAGCAGCTTTCACACACAGACCATCACATCCATTTCCTCCAGGTAACAGACAAACAGGACAGTGATCTTTAGGAAGGGTAGAGCATGTACAGAGATTGTTGTTCTGTGTCTTTAGCTGGTGTTTCTTTTGTGTCTAGAGTTTCCAGTCTCTCTGTGTCCCTCCTGAATCTACAGACTCCCCCAGCATCACTGTCAGTTCTCATCTCTCTTTTGATGATGTTGGTAAATTAGTGTCTGATCTAAAAGAGAAACTGGAGCATTTCTGCAGAGAGGAGATAGAAATGTTATCTGGTAGAGGTAAGCTTTACATTTCCTGACATGTATATGATATCATGTGGAAGAATGCATATGTAAATAATAGACAACTCATTTATATTATTTTACTATATTTATGATAAAATGTCTGCTGGGTTTCCATAGTGAGAAACATCAACATCATTCCCTCTGAACCCGAGACCCGTGAGGACTTCCTTCAATGTAAGTCTCTATAAACCATACATGTACATAAAGAGACAGACTTTAGTCCTTATTACATTTCATCAGTCAGACTAAACTGTGCTCCACACATCACTGGCAGATTTGGCAGAAAACTCCTGTTTTGGCAGAGATAAGTCACTTAGAACTGACCTTTGGCTTAACTGTGTATTTTGTGATAGAGCTACTAAAAAGAAAGGAAAAAAAAATAGAAAATGGTGAATCAATGTTTTAATTAAAAAAACTGTACTATAGCTATAATTGCCGGTCAACTCCAAACACACACATACACAACAGCATGGTGATGTTACGATGTTGATAGCAGTGAGGCAGACTTTGTGATTGTGAACCTACATGTAATAAACCTCTTATATTTGAAAGTCATATATTACTTGTTAGACGCATATTGTGTGTTTTTTCTTCATCAGATTCCCGTCAGCTCACTTTGGATCCAAATACAGTGAATAAAAACCTGATACCACCTGAAGAGAACAGAGCGATTGAATACACTCGTGTTGAGCAGCCGTATCCTGATCATCCAGACAGATTTGATGGTCTTCCTCAGGTGTTGTGTAGAGAGAGTATGTGTGGACGCTGTTACTGGGAGGTTGAGTGGAGTGGTTGGGTGGGTATATCAGTGTCATATAAGACAATCAGCAGGAAGGGATGGGGAAAAGAGTGTGAGTTTGGTTGTAATGATAAGTCCTGGAGTTTGTACTGCTCGGACTCCACATGCTCATTCTGGCACAATAATAAAAGGACTAGACTTCCTGTAGTCTCCAGCTCCTCTAGAATAGGAGTGTATGTGGATCACAGTGCAGGGACTCTGTCCTTCTACAGCGTCTCTGACACAATGACCCTCATACACAGAGTCCACACCACATTCACTCAGCCTCTCTATGCTGGGTTTTGGGCTAACAAATTTCTGAAAGGACTAATGTTTATCTTTTCAAAAGTGACATTCTATGATCTAACAATATAGAGGGTACAGACTTTCTACAAATAATAAGGTGAGAGATATTCTCAAGTTACCATTGCCTCATTTTAAATTATGACATTTATTCTTATGTTTACTCCAAATATTATCAATACAACATTAACTGATTTATTCACTGATTTTATTAATCACTTGCAGTGATGCTTATTATTTGATATGTATGAAATTTTCTTTTAAATGTAAATAAATGCATTTAAATTAACTGTGTTAAATACTGTAGCATCACATCCTTTTGCGTCTGTCATAATCTTATTCTCTTGCTCTCAGCAATTTCTGGAAAACCCTTGCATTAAAAGACAACTCCACTTCCAGAACAACAATTCACAAATAATTTACTCGCCCCCTTGTCATCCAAGATGTTCACGTCTTTCTGTCTTCATTCGTAAAGAAATTATGGTTTTTGAGGAAAGCATTTCAGGATTTTTCTCCATATAATTGGTGCCCCGATTTTGAACTTCCAAAATGTAGTTTAAATGCAGCTTTAAAGGGCTCTAAACGATCACAACCGAGGAAGAATGGTCTTATCTAGCGAAACGATCGGTAATTTTTTTCGGGAAAATAAACATTTGTATACTTTTTAAGCACAAAAGCTTGTGTAGCACAGGCTCTGAGATGCGCGTTGATATACTATTGAATCACGTCGAAAGGGAACCTAGGCAGAACTACAGACCCAGTGTTTACAAAGCCAACGCCCAAAGACTAAGGAAGTACAAGCCAAACGCTGTTTACAAACAAAAAGGTACAACGATGTCAGACGATTCTTAAGTTGTAGGAGAAAATAAGATGGAGTTTTTCGCCATTCTCTACCTTTTTGAGCCGGAGTACACAATCGATGAACTTAGACGTGATTTGTAGTAGCGATGGGAAGTTCGGATCATTTTACCGAATCGGACCTTTGAGTCTCGTTCAGCAAAATGAACAAATCTTTTTTCGAGTCATTTCGTTCATTTTAGCAAAATATAATTAAAATGTTACATGTTACTTCCCTAACACATTTACTGCTTACACAAACGTTGATTACACTACAAACAAGACAAAACTATAATGTTATAAGAAACAGAAAATATTAATTGATTGTTTACCTGGGTCTTCAGTCTATGATTAGCTCACTTCACTTCTTACCTGACAAGTTTTCGGGTTTGAGTCGTTCGTTCATCACGTGACAGCCCCATAAGCTTAACCAATGCAGTGTGAGCCGGAAAAATAATTGATTAGTTCATCTCTCGAGTCTTCAGGTTCGAGTCCTTCGTTTATGACGTGACAGCCCCATAAGATGAACAAACGACTCGAAAAACCCGAAGACTTGAAACAGGTGAACTAATTCCAGTACAGAACCTAATAGGATGTTGCACATGTGGGACTGAACGAATTCACTCCCCGAGACAACTCGTTCTTCCCGAGTCACATTAAAGAATCGTTCAAAATGAACGAATCATTAAAATGCTACTAATTCGTAGCATCGTGGAGGCGCATCCCAGAGCCTGTGCTACACAGCTTTTGTGCTTGAAAAGTATACAATTTTTTATTTATTTTTTTTTTAAAAAACTACCGATCGTTTCGCAAGATAAGACCATTCTTCCTCGGTTGTGATCGTTTAGAGCTCTTTAAAGCTGCATTTAAACTACATTTTGGAAGTTCAAAATCATGGCACCAATAAAGTCCATTATATGGAGAAAAATCCTGAAATGCTTTCCTCAAAAAACATAATTTATTTACGACCGAAGACAGAAAGACATGAACATCTTGGATGACAAGTGGGTGAGTAAATTATATGTAAATTGTTGTTCTGGAAGTAGACTTCTCCTTTAACAAGTGGCCCCTGATTATCATTATTAAAACAGAGGGAGTGCACACCATTTTCTCAAAGAAATTAAAACTTAAAGATGATATGTAATATTACTTTATCAAAGTAGAATAAGGATCTGTAAGGTCAGTATCCTGTAAGCACTGATCGACATCATACAAACCATAAGCACTACAGAACCTTGAACACTCAACAACAGCAGAGCATGGCCCTGGGTTTGATTCCCAGGGAGTGAATGAACAGATAAAATGTATGCATGAATGCAATGCAAGTCGGTTTGTGCCAAAGTGTATGCCAAATGCATAAACGTAAATGTAACTCACATTTAAAGGGTCGCGTATTCACAAAGAAGAACTTAGAAGGCTTCAGATATTTCATAATCCTGTGGGAAAAGAAGAGGATGAGCGTTACAATCAGCATAAACAACATATTTTTATTTTAATATATATTATAAAATTGTGTCAACGTATCATTAACTGTTGTAGTGAGTTTTTGTATAAGACTACCATCTAGTGGTTGTGTTCATTATATGGCTCATTTGCACTCGCTTCAGAATCGAAACAGAAACTGAAATGTTTCAGTTCAGCGAAATCGAAACTTTACTGCTGTCGAACTGCTGCGAATGTCGCTGTACCTGTGAGTGCCGCGTTCAGTAAAATGGCAGAATTCAGTGTTTCTTTGGCTCAGGATCAGTTCAGCTGTTCAATCTGTCTGGATCTACTGAAAGATGCAGTGGCCATTCCCTGTGGACACAGTTACTGTATGAGCTGTATTATAGACTATTGGAACCAGAAGGGAGTCTACAGCTGCCCTCAGTGCAGACAAACCTTCACTTCAAGACCTGTTTTAGGTAAAAACACCATGCTGGCTGAAGTGGTGGAGAAATTCAAGAAGACAAAACTACAAGCTGCTCGTCCTGATCAGTGTTTCACGGGATCTGGAGATGTGGAGTGTGACGTCTGTACTGGGGACAAAAACAAAGCCATCAAGTCCTGTCTGGTGTGTCTGGAATCTTACTGTCAGAGTCATTTTGAACGTCATGAGGAATTTCACTCTGGAAAGCGACACAAAATGACTGATGCCACTGGACGACTGAAGGAGATGATCTGCTCGAAACATGATAAACTGCTTGAGATTTTCTGTCGTACTGATCAGCAGTGTTTATGTTATATGTGTATGGTAGATGAACACAAAGACCACAACACTGTATCAGCTGCTGCAGAGAGAGCTGAGAAACAGGTATGAACTAACAGGTTATGCTGAATAAAAGTTTCAAATCTCACAGAACTGAAAATTATTTTTTAAAAGTTCTTAATAGGAACAGATGATACAGTTTCTCCACTTTTTAACTGTCCCTTGTGACATTCTCCACAAGGATTAATGAAATGTATGTTGACTATACTATAGCGACATCTGGAGGAGACACAGAGAACAAACCAGCAGAGAATCCAGGAGAGACAGAAGGAGCTTGAAGAACTAAGAAAGGCTGTGGAGTCTCACAAGGTGAGTTTTGAGTGGAAGAACAACTGTCGGCTGCTGAAGAGCTGTTAGGACTCAGTTAGGACTCTCCTCCAGTCAGTCAGTGAGGAGCCAGTGCTGGAGCTCTTACAGTCCTACTGAAGCCCACTGTGGGGAACAGGCTGTGCGAGGTAGCAGTAAGAGCTGATTCTAATGCTTCTCTCTCTTTGTGTCCTAACAGCGCTCTGCACAGGCAGCAGTGAAGGACAGTGAGAGGATCTTTACTGAGCTGATCCACTCCATTAAGAGAAGCCGCTCTGAGGTGACACAGCTGATCAGAGATCAGGAGAAGGCTGAAGTGAGTCGAGCTGAAAAACAGATAGAGCAACTGGGGCAGGAGATTGAAGATCTAAGGAGGAGAGATGCTGAGCTGGAGCAGCTTTCATACACAGACCATCACATCCATTTCCTCCAGGTAACAGAGACCTGACAAACAGGACAGTGGACTTTAGGAAGAGAAGAGCATGTTGTACAAGGATTGTGTTTCTATCAAATATTTCTGAGTCTTTAGCTGGTGTTTCTATTGTGTCTTTTTGTCTGTTTAGAGTTTCCAGTCTCTCTCTGTCCCTCCTGGATCTACAGACTCACCCAGCATCACTGTCAGTTCTGACCTCTCTTTTGATGATGTTGGTAAATCAGTGTCTGATCTAAGAGAGAAACTGAAGCATTTCTGCAGAGAGGAGATAGAAATGTTATCTGGTAGAGGTAAGCTTTGCATCGCATACGTCAGTAAAAATGTTTTATAATTACAACTAATTTATATTATTTTACTATATTTACTATAAAGTGTCTGTTGGTTTCCATAGTGAAAAACATCAACATTATTCCCTCTGAACCCGAGACCCGTGAGGACTTCCTTCAATGTAAGTCTCTATAATCATATATATACATAAAGAGACGGACTTCAGTTCTTATTACATTTCATCAGTCAGACGGAACTGTGCTCCACAATCACTCTTGATTTGGCAGAAAACTCTGGTTTTCGTAGGGACACGTTACTTAGAACTGACCTTAGGCTTAACTGTACATTTTGTGAGCCTAAAAAAATAAATAGAAAATGTGAATCAATGTTTTAATAAAAAAAATGAACTAACTATAATTGCTGGTCAACTCCAAACACACACAGCCACACCAACATGTTGATGTTATGATGCTGATAGCAGTAAGGCAGATGTTGTAAATGTGAACCTAAATGTAATAAACCTCTTATATTTGAAAGTCATATATTACTTGTTAGATGCATATTGTGTGTTTTATCTTCATCAGATTCCCGTCAGCTCACTTTGGATCCAAATACAGTGAATAAAAACCTGATACCACCTGATGAGCACAGAGTGATTGAATACACTCGTGTTGAACAGCCGTATCCTGATCATCCAGACAGATTTGATGGTCTTCCTCAGGTGTTGTGTAGAGAGAGTGTGTGTGGACGCTGTTACTGGGAGGTTGAGTGGAGTGGTTGGGTGGGTATATCAGTGTCATATAAGACAATCAGCAGGAAGGGATGGGGAAAAGAGTGCGAGTTTGGTTGTAATGATAAGTCCTGGAGTTTGTACTGCTCTGACTCCACATGCTCATTCTGGCACAGTAACAGTCAGACTAATCTCCCTGTAGTCTCCAGCTCCTCTAGAATAGGAGTGTATGTGGATCACAGTGCAGGGACTCTGTCCTTCTACAGCGTCTCTGACACAATGACCCTCATACACAGAGTCCACACCACATTCACTCAGCCTCTGTATGCTGGGATTTGGGCTAACAAATTTTTGAAAGGACTAATGTTTATCTTTTCAAAAGCGACATTCTATGATCTAACAATATAGAGGGTACAGACTTTCTACAAATAATAAGGTGAGAGATATTCTCAAGTTACCATTGCCTCATTTTAAATTATGACATTTATTCTTATGTTTACTCCAAATATTATCAATACAACATTAACTGATTTATTCACTGATTTTATTAATCACTTGCAATGATGCTTATTATTTGATATGTATGAAATTTTCTTTTAAATGTAAATAAATGCATTTAAATTAACTGTGTTTAAGTACTGTAGCATCACATCCTTTTGCGTCCGTCATAATCTTATTCTCTTGCTCTCAGCAATTTCCGGAAAACCCTTGCATTAAAGGACAACTCCACTTCCAGAACAACAATTCACAAATAATTTACTCGCCCCCTTGTCATCCAAGATGTTCATGTCTTTCTGTCTTCATTCGTAAAGAAATTATGGTTTTTGAGGAAAGCATTTCAGGATTTTTCTCCATATAATGGACTTCATTGGTGCCCCGATTTTGAACTTCCAAAATGTAGTTTAAATGCAGCTTTAAAGGGCTCTAAACGATCACAACCGAGGAAGAATGGTATGTGGATCACAGTGCAGGAACTCTGTCCTTCTACAGCGTCTCTGACACAATGACCCTCATTCACAGAGTCCACACCACATTCACTCAGCCTCTCTATGCTGGGTTTTGGGCTTACAAATTTTTCACAGGACTAACGTTTTTCTTTTCAAAAGCGACACTCTGTGATCTAACAATATAGGTGATGTAGACTTTCTGCAAATAATACAGCGAGAGACATTCTCATGAACTCATTGCCTTGTTTTGAATTTTGACATTTATTCTTATGTTTACTCTAAATATGATCAATATAGCATTAACTGATTTATTCACTGATTTTATAATCACTTGCCAATGATGCTTATTATTTGTTATGTACGAAATTGTCTTTTAAATGAAAAAAAAAATGCATTTAAATGAACTGTGATAAATAACAACACATCCATTTGTGACTGTAATAATCTTATTCTCATGGTTTCAGCAATTTCCGGAAATCCCTTACATAGACAAATGACCTCTGATTATCAATATTAAAAAGAGGGAGTGCACACAATTTTTACTCAGTGGAATTGCAACTTAAATATTTGTAACTTTACTTTATCAAATGAGAATGAGGATCTGTGTAAAGTCAGTCTAATTCTGTAAGCACTGGCCTACATCATACAAACCCTAAGCACCACAGAACCTTAAACACTCAACAACTTATTTGTATATTTGTATCACACTGAGAGAAAATGAACACAAAGAACACTAAGCAACAACTTTCCTGTAGCTGCATGGCGCTAGCAACACAAAGGCCCTGGGTTTGATTCCAGGGGAGTGAATGAGCAGATAAAATGTATGCAACGCAAGTCGGTTTATGCCAGAGTGTATGCCAAACACGAACGTAAATGTAACTCGCATATAAAGGGTCGCTCATTCACAAAGAAGAACTTCGACGCCTTCAGATATTTGATAATCGTGTGGGAAAAGAAGAGGATTAGCGTTACAAGCAGCATAAACAACATATTTTTATTTTAATATATATATTATAAAATGTATCGATCTATCCTTAACTGTTGTAGTGAGGTTTTGTATAAGACTGCCATAGTGGTCATGTTCATTATATGGCTCATTTGCACTCGTTTCAGAATCAGGAAATGTTTCAGTTCAGCGAAATCGAAACTAAACTGCTGTCGAACTGTTGTGAATGTCCCTGTACCTGTGAGTCCGTTCAGTAAAATGGCAGAATCCAGTGTTTCTTTGGCTCAGGATCAGTTCAGCTGTTCAATCTGTCTGGATCTACTGAAGGATCCAGTGACTATTACCTGTGGACACAGTTACTGTATGAGCTGTATTACAGGCTGCTGGGATCAGGATGATCAGAAGGGAGTCTACAGCTGCCCTCAGTGCAGACAGACCTTCACTCCAAGACCTGTTTTAGGTAAAAACACCATGCTGGCTGAAGTTCTGGAGAAACTCAAGAAGACCAAACTACAAGCTGCTCATCCTGATCAATGTTACGCTGAACCTGGAGATGTGGAGTGTGACGTCTGTACCGGGAAAAAATATAAAGCTGTTAAGTCCTGTCTGACGTGTCTGAACTCATATTGTCAAATTCATTTTGAACGTCATGAAGAATTTCACCCAGGAAAGCGACATAAAATGATAAATGCCACTAGAAGACTGCAGGAGATGATCTGCTCTAAACATGACAAACTGCTTGAGATTTTCTGTCGTACTGATCAGCACTGTATATGTTATCTGTGTACAGTGGATGAACACAAAAACCATGACACTGTATCAGCTGCAACAGAGAGGACTGAGAAACAGGTATGAACTTAGCTGTGCTGCATAATCAATGTATTTTCATAATTACATAATATCTATGTACATACATAATTTTAAAACAGTACAAGGAACAAATTTTCCATTTATTGGATCTCTTTTGAAGCTGTCCCTTGTGACATTCTCTCAAACAGGGGCATTAAATGAGTTGTTTATTGATTGTGTACTAAATATCCTATAGAGACAGTTGGTGGAAACCCAGAGAAAATACCAGCAGCAAATCCAGGAGGGACAGACGGAGCTTAAGGAGCTGAGAGATGCTGTAGAGTCTCACAAGGTGAATTTTTAACATAAGAACAACTGCTGGCTCCTGAAGAGTTGTTTCAGACTCAGTTAGGACTCTCCTCCAGTCAGTCAGCGAGGAGCCAGTGCTGTGGGGAACAGGCTGTGTGAGGTAGCAGTAAGAGCTGAGTGAATGGACTAATTCTAATGCTTGTGTCCTAACAGCGCTCCGCACAGGCAGCGGTGGAGGACAGTGAGAGGATCTTTACTGAGCTGATCCGTTCCATTGAGAGAAGCCGCTCTGAGGTGACACAGCTGATCAGAGATCAGGAAAAGGCTGTAATGAGTCAAACTGAAGGACGACTGGAGCAACTGGAGCAGGAGATTGAAGATCTGAGGAGGAGAGATGCTGAGCTGGAGCAACTTTCACACACAGATGATCACATCCATTTCCTCCAGGTAACAGAGATCTGACAAACAGGAGAGTGGTCTTGAGGAGTTTGTTGTACAGAGTTTGTGTTTCTACCAAATGTTTCTGTGTCTTTAGCTGGTGTTTCTGTTGTGTCTGTGTAGCGTTTCCAGTCTCTCTCTGTTCCTCCTGGATCTACAGACTCACCCAGAATCGCTGTGAGTTCTCGTCTCTCTTTTGATGATGTTGGTAAATCTGTGTCTCATCTGAGAGACAAACTGGAGCATTTCAGCAGAGAGGAGATAGAAAAGATGTCTGGTAGAGGTAAGCCTAAAATTTCCTGACATGTTTCATATTATGTAATGTATAAAATAGATATTAAAATAAACGTTTTATATATAAATTTACAATATCAACAAGAAAATGTCTGTTGGTTTACATAGTAAAAAACATTAAGATCATCATCTCTGAACCCGAGACCCGTGAGGACTTCCTCCAATGTAAGTCTATAATCATACATGTACATAAAGAAAGAGACAGACTTTAGTTCTTATTACATTTCATTATTCAGACTGAACTGTACTGAACTCTACACAACACTCTTGATTTACATTTACATTAAGCCATTTAGCAGACACTTTTATCCAAAGTGACTTATAAGTGAGGACAATAGAAGCCATTAAAATCATCAAAAGAGCAATAATATGTTAAGTGTTAAAGCCCAGATAGTCTAACGCAGTACATGTAGCAAGATTTTTTTGTAAGAAATAAAAAGACAGCAAGTAGATAGAATAGAAAAACAACAGAGTGTTGCTAGTGTTGGAGAGTATTTTTTAAATAAATAAATAAAAAGAAAAGTGTAAAGAATAGCAAAAGCCTAGAGAGCGCTAGTGTTACCGGGTCAATTTTTTATAATAAATAAAACAAGTAGATGGAATAGAAATAGAATAGAGAGTGCTAGTGTGAGAGGGTTAAATGAAGATGGAAGAGATGTGTTTTTAGCCATTTCTTGACGATAGCTAAGGATTCAACTGCTCGGATTGAGTTGGGCAGGTCATTCCACCAGGAGGGAACAGTTAAGGTATAAGTCAGTGAAGGTGATTTTGTGCATCTTTGAAATGGTACTTTAACGTGCCGTTCACATGCAGAACACAAGCTTTTGGAGGGCACATAAGTCTGAAGAAGTGAATTTAGGTAAAGAGGTGCACAGCTAGTGTTTGTTTTGTAGGCAAACATCAATGCCTTAAATGACATGAGACACATTTCTACTGTCTTCTAATCTTCTATATTCAAAGATTCATCACTAAACAATACCTGTTAATTAAGTACAACAAATTACTGTAGATAATATTAACCCTATAAAATATTCATAAATGAATATATTAAGCATTTTTAGCTCAACATAACTGTCTATGATTGAGTTGCTAAAACGTCTTTAAAACATTTAAACAGCACTAAAAAAATTAATATAAAATGTGAAATGACTTTTCAATTATACACATTTACCAAACTATAATTTGTACTGGTCAAGTCCAAAAACACACAAACACACCAACATGAAGTTATGATGATCATAGCAGCGAGGCAGATGTTGCATTTTTCCTAAAGTATCTACCATCACTGGTGCTTTTCATACATAAGTAAAAACTTCAGTACAATACATTTTGTTGTGTTTTGATGATTGAAAGTCATGTATTTCTTGATAGATGCATATTATGTGTTTTATCTTCAACAGATTCATGTCAGCTCACTTTGGATCCAAATACAGTAAATAAAAATCAGATACTTTCTGAAGAGAACAGAGTGATTGAATACACTCGTAAAAAACAGCGGTATTCTGATAATCCTGAGAGATTTATTAGGGTTCCTCAGGTGTTGTGTAGAGAGAGTGTGTGTGGACGCTGTTACTGGGAGGTTGAGTGGAGTGGTCGGGTGGGTATATCAGTGTCATATAAGAGCATCAGCAGGAAGGGATGGGGAAAAGATTGTGAGTTTGGACATAATGATCAGTCCTGGAGTTTGTTCTGCTCTGACTCCAGTTGCTCATTCTGGCATAATAACAAAGCAACTGATCTCCCTGTAGTCTCCAGCTCCTCTAGAATAGGAGTGTATGTGGATCACAGTGCAGGAACTCTGTCCTTCTACAGCGTCTCTGACACAATGACCCTCATTCACAGAGTCCACACCACATTCACTCAGCCTCTCTATCCAGGGGTTTGGGCTAGTTTATATTATTATGGTGATCCTGATGATGCTGATGATGTTGAGGTATGTAGTTTTTGTTCAACCATGACACTTTGTGACCTAAAAATATAAATGGCACAGAAATTTTGCAAACATTGTGAGAGATATTGTCAAGGTATCATTGTCATGTTTTGGATTTTGCCTTTTATTCTAGTGTTTAACATTAGCAACGCAGTTGTCATCATTATCCTTCACTAGCTTTATTCACAAGTTGCACAGATGTGTATTATTTGTTATGCCTGACATTGCTTATGAAAAGTAATCTACTACATTTTCTTCACCTCACAAAACTAAAGAACTGAATGTGATTTTTGTCATTATGTAGTGCTGACAGCTCTGTATATTTCAAGAGTGATCATACATGCAGTTCTAGCAGGTCACCTTCAATGAACCACTAAATAAATGCATGTAATAAACTAACTTGTGTTAAACTTATTCACTCTGCTATGGGAAGTCAGGGAATCTAAACCACATTCATTCAATGAAAATAAAACCAAATTAAAAGATGAACTGTAACATTACTCTTATCATAAGAGGACGAGGATCCGTCTCATTCTGTAAGCGTTTCATAAAACAGCAGTCACTTTCAGATGATTGAATGCTCAGTCTCTTATTGTAAGAGCTGTCAACAAACAAACAGAGAAAACTGGACCACAAAACCAGTCATAAGGGTCTTTTTTTTTTTCATTTAAACATGAAAGCTGAATAAATATGCTTTCCATTGATGTATGGTTTTTTAGGATGGGAAAATGTTTGGCTGAGATACAACTATTTGAAAATCTGGAATCTGAGGGTGCAAAAAACTCAAAATATTGAGAAAATCGCCTTTAAAGTTGTCCAAAGGTTCTTAACAATGCATATTACTAATCAAAAATTAAGCTGACATGGTAGGAAATTTACAAAAAAAAAAACAAACAAAAACAAAACAAAACATGATCTTTACTTAATATCCTAATGATTTTTGGCATAAAAGAAAAATCGATCATTTTGACTCATAGAGTGTATTGTTTTGCTATTGCTGCAAATACACTCGTGCTACTTAAGACTGGTTTTGTGGTGCAGGGTCACATATTATGAAATTAAGTTAATGTATACTATTGTAGTGAGTATAAGACTGCTATCTAGTGGTCGTGTGCATTATTTGACGGGCACATTTGCACACGTTTAAGAACAAGGAAATGTTTCAGTTCAGAGAAATCGAAACTAAACTGCTTTCGAACTGTTGTGAATGTCTCTCTACTGGTGAGTGCGTACAGTAAAATGGCAGAATCCAGTATTTCTTTGGCTCAGGATCAGTTCAGCTGTTCACTCTGTCTGGATCTACTGAAGGATCCAGTGGCCCTTACCTGTGGACACAGTTACTGTATGAGCTGTATTACAGGCTGCTGGGATCAGGATGATCAGAAGGGAGTCTACAGCTGCCCTCAGTGCAGACATACCTTCACTCCAAGACCTGTTTTAGGTAAAAACACCATGCTGGCTGAAGTGGTGGACAAACTCGAGAAGAGAAAACTACAAGCTGCTCGTCCTGATCAATGTTACGCTGAACCTGGAGTGTGACGTCTGTACCGGGAAAAAAATATAAAGCTGTCAAGTCCTGTCTGACGTGTCTGAACTCATATTGTCAAAATTATTTTGAACGCCATGAAGAATTTCACCCAGGAAAGCGACATAAAATGATGAATGCCACTAGAAGACATCAGGAGATGATCTGCTCTAAACATGATAGACTGCTTGAGATTTTCTGTCGTACTGATCAGCAGTGTATATGTTATCTGTGTACAATGGATGAACACAAAAACCACGACACTGTATCAGCTGCAGCTGAGAGGACTGAGAAACGGGTATGAACTTTGTCGTTGTGCTGCATAATCAGTGTATATTCATAAATTCATAATATCTATCTACATAATCAAAAATAATTGTAAAACAGGACAAGGAACAGATAATATAATTTTTCCACTTATTGTCTCTCTTTTGAAGCTGTCCCTTGTGACATTTCTCTCAAAACAGAGGCATTTAATGAGTTGTATATTGATTGTGTACTCTATATCCTACAGAGACAGTTGGTGGAGACCCAGAAAAAATACCAGCAGCAAATCCAGGAAAGAGAAGGAGCTTAAGGAGCTGAGCGATGCTGTAGACTCTCACAAGGTGAGTTATGAGCAGAAGAACAACTGCTGGCTGCTGAAGAGCTGTTTCATACTCAGTTAGGACTCTCCTCCAGTCAGTCAGTGAGGAGCAAGTGCTGGAGCTCTTTCAGTCCCACTCTTGAAGTCCACTGTGGGGTACAGGCTGTGTGAGGTAGCAGTAAGAGCTGATTCTAATGCTTCTCTCTCTGTGTGTCCTAACAGTGCTCTGCACAGGCAGCAGTAAAGGACAGTGAGAGGATCTTTACTGAGCTGATCCGCTCCATTGAGAGAAGCCGCTCTGAGGTGACACAGCTGATCAGGGATCAGGAAAAGACTGAAGTGAATCGAGCTGAAGAACGACTGGAGCAACTGAAGCAGGAGATTGAAGATCTGAGGAGAAGAGATGCTGAGCTGGAGCAGCTTTCACACACAGATGATCACATCCATTTCCTCCAGGTAACAGAGATCTGACAAACAGGAGAGTGGTCTTGAGGAGTTTGTTGTACAGAGCTTGTGTTTCTATCAAATGTGTTCTTAGCTGGTGTTTCTGTTGTGTCTGTGTAGAGTTTCCAGTCTCTCTCTGTTCCTTCTGGATCTACAGACTCACCCAAAATCACTGTTAGTTCTCGTCTCTCTTTTGATGATGTTGTTAAATCTGTGTCTCAAATAAGAGAAAAACTAGAGCATTTCAGGAGAGAGGAGATAAAAAAGATATCTGGTAGAGGTAAGCTTAAAATTTCCTGCCATGTTTCATATGATGTCATGCAGAAAAATAGAAAATGGGTATTAAAATAAATGTTTTAGATATAATTTAAATTATTTGATATTATTTTACAATATTGACAATAAAAATATCTGTTTGTTTACACAGTAAAAAATATTAAGATCATCACCTCCGAACCCGAGACCCGTGAGGACTTCCTAAAATGTAAGTCTCTATAATCATACATGTACATAAAGTAAGAAACAGACTTTAGTTCTTATTACATTTCATCAGTCAGACTGAACTGTCCTGAACTCTACACAACACTCTCGATTTACATTTACATTACATGAAGTCATTTAGCAGACACTTTTATCTAAAGCGACTTATAAGTGGGGACAATAGAAGCACAATAATGTAAGTGTTAAGTCCCAGATAGTCTAACGCAGAGAAGAAGGCTAGTGTTGGAGAGTATTTTTTTAAAATTGAAAAAATAAAAAGAAAAGTGGAAAGAATAGAAAAAGCATAGAGAACACTAATGTTATAGGGTCATTTTTTATAATAAATAAAAAGAAAACAAGTAGAAAAATGAATAGAGAACGCTAGTGTTGGAGGATAATTGTTTTAAAAAGAAAAAGAAAACAAGATAGCATAGAAATAGAATAGAGAGTGCTAGTGTTACAGGGTCACATGTAGATTGAAGAGATTTGTTTTTAACTGTTTCTTGAAGATGGCTAAGTACTCAGCTGCTCAGATTGAGTTGGGCAGGTCATTTCACCAAAGGGGAACATTTAATGTAAAAGTCCGTCAAAGTGATTTTGGGGTGGCACTACAATGCGCTGTTCACTTGCAGAATGCAAGCTTCTGGAGGGCACATACTGTAAGTCTGAAGTAGTGAATTTAGGTAAAGGTACGGTAGCCGAGAGAGCTCAATGCGCTGCAACTTAAGAAAACACATGAAAACAGAAAAAAAGGACAGCAAATTAAGAAAACATCTTCATCAGTTTGACAACACAGGCGCTACACAACGCAAAACAAATACAGAAACCCGCTGCAAATTCTCACAACACAACCAAACACACAAACGTGCTGCAAACACACACTGTAAAAAATAAAAAACACAATTTGTTGAGTGAGCTTAAAATAATTTGTTACCCTGCTGCCTTAAAATTTTAAGTTCAGTCAACTAAAATAAGTTTAGTCAACTTGAAATGTTAAGTTATACTGAGTAACAACTTAAATATTTGTGTTTGCTAAACTTAACAGATGGGTAAGTAACCCAGCTGCCTTAAAATTTTAAGTTGATTCAACTCAAATATCTAAGTTGTCACTTAGTATAATTTAACATTTCAAGTTGAATAAACTTTTTTTGAGTTGACTGAACTTAAAATTTTAAGGCAGCCAGGTTGCAAATTATTATAAGTTGACTCAACAAATTGTTATTTATAGTGCAGGAACGTGCTGCAATCACACAAATAGCACGGACCACAACGGAAATGTTTCAGGGGGACCTCAAAAAGTGATGAACCCAGCTGGGACCTGAATTTCGACCTGAGTTTAACCATTAATAAAGCCTTGCAGGTTTTTTTTTTCGTGAACTTTGAACATTATATTTATTTGCATATATTTATTTATTGATACATTTATTTGCAATTAAGTTAATAACGTTTCACAGTTAAGTGTGTAATTCATCAGATTAGTCTAATAATATCCAAAAGACCAATTAATCTATGATCAGGATGTTAAACAAAATAATCAGGTCCAGATATTGAACATTTATTTTTCTATTGCCCTTATGCTATTTCATTTTGAAATGGCTTTAAAATAGACATAACAAAGAAATTAAGCAAACCCCTTAATTTAGATTTTCATGATATTTTACTTTGTTTTTACTTTTTCTGATATACAAGTTTATATTGTCAATCTCTTAATTATCTTAGCAAAGTTTTATAGTCACAAGTCAAAAGTAAGTCAGAAAAAACCATTATATATTACATTTGTAACACTGATCTTAAAATTTACCTTGAAACCCTCTCTAATATGAGATTTTAAAATAAGAAGCTCATAAAAACAAAACAAATTTTAAAGCTTTTCAAATTTATGTAACTGCCCTGGAAATTTTTTTCTTTCTTTCTTTTGGTATGTTTGTGTTCATTTTGTGTGTTTTCTCTTTCTGCTGTTATTTATTTATTTTTTTGCAGTTGAATCGTTTTTTTCTGTTTGCATGTGTTTTCTTAAGTTGCAGCACGTTGAGCTCTCTCGGCCACCGTATAAAGGGGTGCAGAGCCAGTGGTTGTTTTGTACGCAAATGTCAATGCCTTGATTTACATAAGACACATTTATGCTGTTAATATTCAAAGATTCAACACTAAAACAATACCTGTTAAATACCACAAATTACTGTAGTTAATATTAGCCTATATTCATAAATGAATATATTTAACACTTTTTAGCTTAACTTTACTGTCTATGATCGAGCTGCTAAAACATCTTTAAAACATTTAAACAGGAAATAAATAAATTGAAATATGAATTGAGTTTTTAATTATACATTTTCACCAAACTATAATTTTAACTGGTCAACTCCAAACACACACAGACACACATGGTCATAACAGCGAGACCTGTTTTTTTTTTTATTTCACTGGTGCTTTCCATACATAAGTAAAAACTTCAGTATAATCCATTTTGTTGTGTTTTAATGATTGAAAGTCATGTTTTTTTTGATAGATGCAGATTATGTGTTTTGTCTTCATCAGATTCCTGTCAGCTCACTTTGGATCCAAATACAGTAAATATAAACCTGACACTTTCTAAGAAAAACAGAGTGATTAAATACACTCGTGAAAAACAGCGGTATCCTGATCATCCAGACCGATTTGATTGTCATTCTCAGGTGTAGAGAGAGTGTCTGTGGACGCTGTTACTGGGAGGTTGAGTGGAGTGGTGAGGTGGGTATATCAGTGTCATATAAGAGCATCAGCAGGAAGGGATGGGGAAACGAGCAGGAGTTTGGACGTAATAATCAGTCCTGGTGTTTGCGCTGCTCTGACTCCACATGCTCATTCTGGCACAATAATGGAAGGACTAGACTCCCTGAGGTCTCCAGCTCCTCTAGAATAGGAGTGTATGTGGATCACAGTGCAGGAACTCTGTCCTTCTACAGCGTCTCTGACACAATGACCCTCATTCACAGAGTCCACACCACATTCACTCGGCCTCTCTATCCAGGGTTTTGGGCTGGTTTATATTATCCTGGTGATGCTGATGATGTTGAGAAATATAGTTTTTGTTCAAGAATGACACTTTGTGACCTAAAAATATAAATGGTACAGAAATCTTGCAGATATTGCAAGATATATTGTCAAGATATCATTGTCATGTTTTGGATTTTGCCTTTTATTCTAGTGTTTAACATTAGCAACGCAGTTGTCATCATTATCCTTCACTAGCTTTATTCACAAGTTGCACAGATGTGTATTATTTGTTATGCCTGACATTGCTTATGAAAAGTAATCTACTACATTTTCTTCACCTCACAAAACTAAAGAACTGAATGTGATTTTTGTCATTATTTAGTGCCATTATACATGCAGTTCTAGCAGGTCACGTTCAATGAACCACTAAATAAATGCTTGCAATAAACTAACTTGTGTTAAACTTATTCACTCTGGTGTGGGAAGTGATGGAAGTTACACTACATTTACTCAATGGAAATAAAACCTAAATAAAAGATGATTTGTAACATTACTCTTATCATGAGGAACAGTCTCACTCTGCAAAAGCTTCATAAAACAGCAGTCACGTTCAGATCACAGATTGAATGTTCAGCCTTTATTATAATAGCTGTCAACAAACAAACACAGAGAAAACAGAAAATAACTGAACGGTAGACAAATGACCACCTGTCCAGTTTTGACTTGGTTTTAACTGGTTTACAGTGCTTTGAAATCAGCTGCCAGTACAAAAATGAAGTTCTTTTTACACCCTTTTTCCCATCACCATACAAATCCTAAAAGGCTTCAGATATTTAATCATCTTGTGGGAAAAGTTGATGAGAGGATGAGCGTTACAATTAGCATAAACGTTTTTATTTTAATATATGTGACCCTGGACCACAAAACCAGTCATAAGGGTCATTTCTTGAGATTTATACATCATTTATACATGAAAGCCGAATAAATAACCTTTCCATTGATGTATGGTTTGTTAGGATGGGAAAATGTTTGACTGAGATACAACTATTTGAAAATCTGGAATCTGAGGGTGCAAATAAACTCAAAATATTGAGAATATCGCCTTTAAAGTTGTCCAAAAGTTCTTAGCAATGCATATTACTAATCAAAAATTAAGCTGACATATTTATGGTAGGAAATTTACAAAAAAAACTTAATGGAACATGATCTTTACTTAATATCCTAATGATTTTTGGCATAAAAGAAAAATCGATTATTTTGACTCATACAGTGTATTGTTGGCTATTGCTACAAATACACTCGTGCTACTTAAGACTGGTTTTGTGGTGCAGGGTCACATATGATGATGTTAACTCAATGTATACTGTAGTAGTGAGTTTTTGGATAAGACTGCCATCTAGTGGTCGTGTGCATTATTTGACGGGCACATTTGCACACGAATAAGAACCAGGAAATGTTTTAGTTCAGCAAAATCGAAACTAAGCTGCTGTCGAACTGTTCTGTATGTCTCTCTACCTGTGCGTGCGTACAGTAACATGGCAGAATCCAGTATTTCAGTGGCTCAGGATCAGTTCAGCTGTTCAATCTGTCTGGATCTACTGAAGGATCCAGTGGCCATTCCCTGCGGACACAGTTACTGTATGAGCTGTATTACAGGCTGCTGGGATCAGGATGATCAGAAGGGAGTCTACAGCTGCCCTCAGTGCAGACAGACCTTCACTCCAAGACCTGTTTTAGGTAAAAACACCATGCTGGCTGAAGTGGTGGAGAAACTCAAGACGACAAAACTACAAGCTGCTCGTCCTGATCAATGTTACGCTACACTTGGAGATGTGGAGTGTGACGTCTGTACTGGGGACAAAAACAAAGCCATCAAGTCCTGTCTGGTGTGTCTGAACTCTTACTGTCAAAATCATCTTGAACAACATGAACGTTTTTTCAAAAGTAAAAAACACAATTTAATGGACGCCACAGGACGACTGCAGGAGATGATCTGCCCTCAACATGAGAAACTGCTTGAGATTTTCTGTCGTACTGATGAGCAGTGTATATGTTATTTGTGTATGTTGGATGAACACAAAAACCACGAGACTGTATCAGCTGCAGCAGAGAGGACTGAGAAACAGGTATGAACTCAGCATTTGTGCTGCATAATAAAAATATTTAATTCCATACTATCTACATAATTAAAGATCATTTTCAAAGAAAAAGTTACTTATTTAGATCTTACAAGAATCAATTTTTTTCCTTGAGGCAATGTATGATGCATTATTATTTTTCAGATTTATGACTATTTGTTATTACTACAGAAACAATTGGGTGAGATGAAAAGAAAATTCCAGCAGAAAATCCAGGAGAGTGAGAAGGAGCTTGAGGAGCTGAGAGAGGCTGTGGAGTCTCACAAGGTGAGTTTTGAGCAGAAGAACAACTGCTGGCTGTTGAAGAGCTGTTTCAGACTCAGTTAGGACCCTCCTCCAGTCAGTCAGTGAGGAGCCAGTGCTGGAGCTCTTTCAGTCCCACTGAAGTCCACTGTTAGGAACAGGCTGTGTGAGGTAGCAGTAAGATCTGAGTGAATGAACTGATTCTAATGCTTCTCTCTCTGTGTGTTCTAACAGCTCTCTGCACAGGCAGCAGTGGAGGACAGTGAGAGGATCTTTACTGAGCTGATCCGCTCCATTAAGAGAAGCCGCTCTGAGGTGACACAGCTGATCAGAGATCAGGAAAACACTGCAGTGAGTCGAGCTGAAGGACGACTGAAGCAACTGGAGCAGGAGATTGAAGATCTGAGGAGGAGAGATGCTGAGCTGGAGCAGCTTTCACACAAAGATGATCACATCCATTTCCTCCAGGTAACAGAGATCTGACAAATGGGACAGTGCTCTTTAGGAAGGAAAGAGCATGTTGTACAGAGATTGTGTTTCTATTCAATGTATTTGTGTCTTTAGCTTGTGTCTTTGTGTTTGTGTAGAGTTTCCAGTCTGTTTCTGTTCCTCCTGGATCTACAGACTCACCCAGCATCACTGTCAGCTCTCGTCTCTCTTTTGATGATGTTGCTAAATCTGTTTCTCAAATGAGAGAAAAACTGGAGCATTTCAGCAGAGAGGAGATAGAAATGATATCTTGTAAAGGTGAGCTTTACATTTGCTGACATGTATCATACAATGATGTCATGTTGAAAGATGGAAAACGGATAATAAAATTAATGTTTTAGTTACAGTTTAAATTCACATTGATTTTACATTACTATATTTACAGTAAAACTTGTGTTGGTTTACATAGTAAAAAGCAATAAGATCATCACCTCTGAACCCGAGACCCATGAGGACTTCCTGCACTGTAAGTCTCTATAATCATACATGTACAGAGACAGACTTTACTTCTTATTATTTATAATCAATCAGATGGAACTCTGCTATACTCCATACAATACTCTTAATTTACAGACACATTTAGTCGGTTAACATTTATAGTATCACTACTAAAACAACACCTGTTAATTTAGTACAATTGACCAGACCAAATCAGGAATAATCACTCTGTTAAAGGAGAAGTCCACTTCCAAAACAAAGATTCACATATAATGTACTCACCCCCTTGTCATCCAAGATGTTCATGTCTGTCTTTCTTCAGTCTTAAAAAAATTATGTTTTTTGGGGAAAACATTTCAGCATTTTTCTCCATATAATGGACTGGTATGGTGCCCCAACTTTGAACTTTTAAAATGCAGTTTAAATGCGGCTTCAAACGATTCCAAATGCGGTTGTAAACAATCCCAGCTGAGAAAGAAGGTTCTTATCTAGTGTAACGACTGGTTGTTTTAATAAAATAATACAATTTATATACTTTTTAATGCCAAATACTCGTCTTGTCTTACTCTGCCTGGGCTGTTTTTGTTCCACTTCATGACAGTTAGGGTATGTCGAAAAACTCCCATCTCATGTTCTCCCTCAACTTTGAAATCGTCTTATGTTCACTGTTTTACAATTTTTGTTAAGGGTGTTTAATCTTCTTTGCATGTTCACTTTGCAAAGACTGGGTCGGTACCTCTGCAGTGATGCAGGATGATTTTGAAATAATTTTTGAAGTTGAGGGAGAACATGAGATGGGAGTTTTTCGTCATATCCTAACTGTCTTGAGTCAGAATACACAGAGTTCAGGGAGAGAAAGACCAGACGAGCATTTGAGATTAATAAGTATTTAAATAGTATTTTTTTAATGAAAATTACAGATTGTTTCGCTAGATAAGACCCTTCTTCCTTGGCTGGGATCATTTACAACCGCATTTGGGATCATTTGAAGCCGCATTTAAACTTCATTTTGGAATTTCAAAGTCGGGTCACCATATCAGTCCATTATATGGAGAAAAATGCTGAAATATTTTCCTGAAAAAACATAACTTCTTTATGACTGAAAAAAGAAAGGCATCTTCGATGACAAGGGGGTGAGTACATTATATGTGAATCTTTGTTTTGGAAGTGGACTTCTCCTTTAATCAGGTTAGTTTAAAGTCCTGATCTGGTCACTTCTGTCCATCACTCACTGCTGCTAGGTCCTGTATTGGCAGAGACACTTTAGTGTAGTTAAAATTAACCTTTAAAATATTCATAACTGAGTCTAAGATCAAGCTGCTAATGGTCATTAAAACATTAAACGGGACTAAAAATAGATAGAAAATGTGAATTGACGTTTCAGTTAGTTATGAAAGTTAACTAATTGTGTTGTGTTTTGAAGACAGTCATGTATTTCTTGATAGACATATTGTGTTTTATACTCATCAGATTCCCGTCGGCTCACTTTGGATCCAGATACAGTGAACAAAAATCTAATACTTTCTGAAGAGAACAAAGTGATTGAATACACTCGTGATAAGCACCCGTATCCTGATCATCCAGACAGATTTGATTGTCATTCTCAGGTGTTGTGTAGAGAGAGTGTGTGTGGACGCTGTTACTGGGAGGTTGAGTGGAGTGGTCAGGTGGAAGTATCAGTGTCATATAAAAGCATCAACAGGAAGGGATGGGGAAAGGAGTGTGAGTTTGGTTGTAATGATCAGTCCTGGTGTGTGCACTGCTCTGAGTCCAGCTGCTCATTCTTGCACAATAACAAACGGATTAAACTCCCTAAAGTCTCCAGCTCCTCTAGAATAGGAGTGTATGTGGATCACAGTGCAGGAACTCTGTCCTTCTACAGCGTCTCTGACACAATGACCCTCATTCACAGAGTCCACACCACATTCACTCGGCCTCTTTATGCTGGGGTGTGTCCTGGTGCATATTATATAAGAGGTAAACTTTCTTGTTCAAAAGTGACATTCTGTAATTAATAATATATATAGTACAGAGATTTTTGTTCATTAGTTAGCGCTTGATAGTGCTGTAACCTGTGTATGTGTATGTAAATGCAGTTTCAGCAGGTCGCATTCAGTACACCACTGAAAAATATAAATTAACAACATAGTACATCCATCTGTAATTTTCATTATCTTATTCTCTATGTTCCAGTCCACACCTCTCTATCCTGTATTTATTGAAAATTCAAAGTGAACCTGTATATTATTACAAATAAATTATAAAAAGACTCTTTTCTTTGTCATACATTTTTGTCCGAATAAAAACATGTCAAGATAAAAGTGTTAGAAAATTCATATAGACAGCATGTTTCTATGCAGATACTGCACATGACTGATAAAAGGTAGCAATCTACTTTTCAGATGGGTCCATGCAGGTTTTTTTGTGATGATTTTATTTAAAATGCATATTGTTGTTTTTTAAAGACTCTTTATTTATTTATTTATTTATTTTAGAAAAAAACAATATTAGATTCATGTACACTACCAGTCAAACATTTTTGAACAGTATTATTTTAAATGTTTTTAAAGAAGTCTCTTCTGCTCACCAAGCCTGTATTTATTGATCCAAAGTACAGCAAAATCATTAAAATTTTGAAATATTTATACTATTTAAAATAACTGCTTTCTATTTGAAATTTCTACTTTTCTATCTGTTTTCTATATTTGATTTCAAAGCTTAATTTTTAGCATCATTACTCCAGTCACACGATCCTTCAGAAATCATTCTAATATTCTGATTTGCTGCTCAAAAACATTCATTATTATTATTATGTTGAAAACAGCCGAGTAGAATTTTTACAGGTTTCTTTTATGAATAGAACATTCAGAAGAACAGCATTTATGTGAAATAGAAATCTTTTCTAACATTATAAATGTCTTTAACATCACTTTTGATCAATTTAAAGCATCCTTGCTAAATAAAAGTATTATTATTATTATTATTATTATTATTATTATTATTATTATTATTTTAAAGCTTTTTATTTCGTATAAATGCTGATCTTTGGATCTTTCTATTCATCAAAGAATCCTAAAAATAATGTAGTCAATATTTTCTGAAGGATCATGTGACTGGAGTGTTGATGCTGAAAATTTAGCTTTGATCACAGGAATAAATTAAATGTTAAAATAATTATTTTATTATATAATTATATTTTTGAAACAGTCATTTTAAATAGTAAAAAATATTTCAGAATTTTACTGTTTTCGCTGTACTTTGGTTCAAAATAAATGCAGGCTCGGTGAGCAGAAGAGACTTCCTGTATGTTTATCTTGTTAATAATGTAATAGTTCAATAAACAGGAACAAATGCTCAACTCGAAATGCCCTTCTCATGTAGAATGTATTGTAAAATATAAGTTGTATAGTTGATTACAGTATGGGGAAAACAATAATTTTCTAATTAAGCGTGTTACTCTTTCCATTGCTATTAGATATTAATATATTTTTTAATAGATTGTATTTTTATTTATTATTATTTATTTATTGTTTTAATATTTTCTACCTCTCTGTACTATTGGGGCATATTTTCGTTGTGTGTACGCTTGCATTATCAAACGATGTCGCCAGAGGGCGCGCAAAGACAAAAAATATTTACTGAGCATTTTATTCTTCCATTCGCACGAGTGCGAACATGAACAGCTTATATCTCTATAGCAGCTTTTCTAAGTTAAGAATGAAACATTCCGAATTCATCACACATTGGCCAGAATTACAACTACCATACACAACGTCCACTACTTTACAGATCTTCCCAAACCACTAATTAAAACAGAAAAACACCAACTTGTGTTTCTAACTTTTTGATATTTTTGTTCTTCTGATAAGTCATAACACAATCTTTTTTTGCGCGACTTGATCACGGTGCGGCGCGCTGCCGTGTCTCGTCCTCAGTGGCTCGCAGCGCGACGCGCGCCCCCGCCCCCCCAAACCGAATACGAGAGTGCGCGCGAGAAATGCAGCGCGAGACACACACCGAACAGCCCCGATAAACCCCGCCGAATCCACGCGCACGGGAAAAAAGACACTGAGAGAAAAAAAACAGCAGACGCCTGAGAAAGGAGTGACAGGAAAGTCCACCGCCGACGGTAAGAGTCTTTAACTCTATTTTGGTAGATTAAATAAACACTCAGTTACATGAAGAATTTGTCTAGTTGGAGCGCCTCTGAGAAATAAGAGCAGCTCCCATTTGGAGAGACGGAGCGCACGGTTGTGAACCGGGGAAATGTCGAAATCAAGTGCACTTTCAGTCATTCAGCGAGTGAATGGAGTAATAATGTATCTGAGCTTATTTGATTTCTGAGATGCACATAAAGATTTCAATAAATCAGCTATGGAATTCCCGCGGATGAACTGAGTGGAGAGAGGGGCGTGTTCTCAACAGACAAGAGCTGTCTCTGCGCGTTCATGCCGTCGCTTTCGGGCTGTTTATTATTATTTATATTCAAAAATTGAATGGAAATTCTTAAAAAGATGAACTGAGGAGAATTTAATGGATAAAGCGTGTTTTCTCAGCCGCAAATGTATATGTTATTCATGTCTACTTTCAGAGAAATCGTGTGTAATAGTAATGGTTTTCAAAGTAAATGCTGATTTTTACTGTTTACACAGACCGGGATTTATATCCACCGTCCTCTTTTGTCAGAGCTGGCACACATTTTGCAGCGCTGTCTAACTGGTGCACACGCGTGCGCGCACACGCACCCACCCACACACGCACGCACACATACACAGATATTACGGAGCAGAAGCTTATAAATAATACAGACACGATAAATCCTTATAATTAATTAATACTGTTTGTACACATTTTTTCTCTTTTGTAATGTCACACAATTGCTATACAAAGAGACAGTTTCTTAACTCTGTCACTCACCAATGTAACGTTAACAGGGTTCGGAAATTTTTCTCTCTATAGGCTATCAACGCGCCTTTATGATAGTATTTTGCTGTTTTGTAGTTTATTTATTATTTCAAGCTACAACCGTAATTGCCCGATCCTTTGTCTCTGCAGAGCACATGCGCATTGCGCGTAGGGTGTGGATGGACAACTGATGCTTTTACCTCATATATCTCTCACAATGCCTGCTAATGTACTGTTTTTAATGCGAAGATGCATTTGTGATTGAAATATACTTTTTCGCAGCTGTGTTTATCAATATTCAGTTTGTGGAGGAATCTATTTTGCGTTTCACGTCGATGCCGCAGACAATGAGGTGAAAAAAAAAAAAAAAAAACTAGCGCACACTGAAATCACACCGTGCAAAACGTCTCCGCCCAAATGTCGTCTGTTTTTATTTATTTTTTATCTTGGATATAAGCCGATATTATGGGACGGAGGTGAGTTTGAGGAAAGTGGCAGGCGGTGTGATGAGTGCGAGGCTTCATAATCCTCACGTTCACACGGACCAATAAACCGCTGTTTGAATGAGTCACCAAACTGACAGCTGAGCGCTGATTTTGCCTGAAAATGGAGGTGTCGTTTTGCCAAATTGTCAGAACACTACCGAAAGAAATAGGTGTTACCACAGTGTAAAAACAAATTAAAACATATTGGTTAAAACATAATGGTTTCTACACTGGAAATAGCATCTTTCCATCTCTGTGTGCAAGCTGGAGAGAGAGGGATAGAGATAAATGAATATCAACATCAGGTCTGGTTTATTTGTCCAGTGCGTTTGTATAATGCAGAAGAGCCTGAAGGCAACTCATGCAGGAGCCACTCACCCACCAAAAACATTATTAACCCTGCATGAGTGAGTGGCAACATTTACAGATCTGCACCTTGGGTTGGTTCTGAGCATTCGTGAGTTGAATTAGCAACAGTCTCGATTAAATATGTGTTTTAGATTGTGAGATTTTCTGTACTAGGTCAGACACGGAAACAAGAAGAGCAGTCAGGTGATTCATGTCGGTGCGAGACGCCCAGTTTCAAGCCCAGCTGGAGTTTTGTGTTGCAATGGCAGAGGAGAGAGCAGGACGCAGGAGAAAGCAGTGAGAGTGAGAAAGACCTGTATTGTCTGTTGGGTGGTTTGTGATTGCAGATGCATGTAAGAGGAATTTTTAAAGTCTGAATCAGTGCATATCAGTCTAGTTTCAGCCTAAGATCTGAGAAACAATGGATGGCTCTTTTTATTTATTTATTTTTTGCATTTATTTACAGGGCAGTAAGAAGAAACAGGCATATGATCAGCTAAAGAAAAATAAGGAAAACCATTTTTTGCTGATTCAATATTATAACAATAATGGATTATTATGTGCTATTGTTAAGTACAATAATTTTTTTTTTATTTTATAAAAATTAAATAAATACGGAAATAGTACTATTAAGAGTAATACAATAATACTTTGTAAAATAAAAATAATTATATTAAAATAATAATAATGTAAAAAGTATTATTATTAGTAGTAGTGGTAGTATTGATAATAATAATAATAATAATAATGAAAACAATAATGTATTGTTGTGTTATTGTAATTAATAAATACAATAATTTTATTTTATAAAAATTAAATCAATAAAGAAGTACTACTATTAAGAATAATACAAAAATTGTACTTTAAAATAAAAAAAAATAATAATAAAATAATAATTAAAAAAAAAGAATTTATTATTATGATTAGTAGTGGTATTGATAATAATAATAATAACAATAATGTATTATTATGTGTTACTGTTATTAATAACTACAATTATTTTATTTTATTGTTTTATAAACATTAAATGAAATTAATACTACTATTGAGAAAACAATACTTTGTACTGTAAAATAAAAACTAATATTAAAATAATAATAATTTAAAAGTATTATTAGTATTAATAATAATAATAATATTAATAATAACAATAACAATAATGTATTACTGTGTTAATATCTTGAACAAATACAATAATTTTATTTTATTATTTTGCAAAAATTAAATCAATAAATAAATATTACTATTAAGAATAATACAATAATACTTTGTACTGTAAAATTTAAAATAAAAATATTAACATAATTTTAAAAGTATTTATTATTATTATTAGTAGTAGTATTGATAATAATAATATGAATAATAATAACAATAACGTATTATGTGGTATTGTCATTAATAAATACAACAATTTTTTTTATTATTTCATAAAAATTAAATCAATAAAAATATTACTATTAAGAATAATAGAATAATACTTTATAATGTAAAATATAAAATAATAATATTGAAATGATAATTATTGTAAAAGTATTTATTAGTAGTATTACTGATAATAATAATAATATTGACAAAAGGTTTATAACTGTTTCTGATTCAAATTTGGGAAGATTTATTGGTACGTTGCATTTTTAAATGCACATTTAGAGTGCTCCACATTTTAAACTTTCAGAAATGAAATTTGTATGAAACAGAATTTTCCGGGACTCTGAATCTTGAGCTGCTCATGTGTAAATAAACACAGTGCTGCATTTCACTATGAAACACACAGTAGCCAATTACTGGCCAGCTTGCAAGTTTCACCATATATACTTGGCAACACAGATTTTTACTCACCACCTAATCTTGGACCCTGGCTGTAATTAATAAAGTAAATGTAATTGAAAAGTCACTTCCGTCAGAAAATACGGAAATCCATATAGCTCACAACATCAGACAAAACTCTCTAGCAACACCCTGGCAACCAAATATACATGTACTGATCAAGTGCTCTACCAAAATCAACAAAGGCTGTGAAAAACTTTTTTTGCTCTAAAATCTAATACTGCATTTGATGCACCAGGTGCTTTCATCGGAATGTTTAGATGATTGTGATCACAGTTTTCAGTGTTTGTCTGAAGAAGAGCAAGACAGACATGAAAGCAAGAGAGAGACAGGAAGGAGGCAGTGAGACAGGATGGCACTGACAGAGACAGGCAGCTCAGCCAAGCAGAGCTTTGAGTGTGTGTGCGTTTGTTTGAGAAAGATCATCGAAGGGGACAGATAACTCAGGAACATCTGAGACGGTCCCAAATTAGAGATGCATTCAAAATCACCGTTATTTTTGGACATGTCTCTTAACTTAAAAAAAATAAAAAGAATTTCAAAGTCTACGTACCCATTCTGTCACACCATTGTTAACTACTTCAGATTAGTGGAGCTTTCTTTTATTATTTGATGTTTTCCTCAGGCAGCCTTAGTTGTGCTGGCAGCACTTGATAAGTTTTAATGTCAGTCACTAGTCAGGTTCTGTCCCATCATGCTTTGCGGTCTGTGTGCACTGTGTGGAAAGTGATTGGTGGCTTTATGTGGAGCAGTAGAACTGAACTACTAAGCCTGGGATTGTTTTACTTTTACATTTTTACAAAGCACATTTTAAGTTTCTGAATGATTATTAAGCTTTTAAAATTATTTATGGCCACGTACACACTACTTCAGAAAAAAGTCAAAATTGTGAGTTTGTATCTCGCAATTCTGACTTTATTTCTCAGAATTATGAGATACAAACTTGCAATTGTGAGTTATAAAGTCCAGTTCCGAGGGGAAAGAAAGACTGATATGTTCACAGAATTGCGAGATGTAAACTCGAAATTGCAAGAAAAAAATTCAGAATTGTGAGATAAAAAGTCGCAATTACCTTTTTTATTTTTTTTTCATTGGCAGAAACAGCTTCCAGAGTTTTTTTCTGTATGTGCGGTGCAAAAAAAAGCAAAACAACAAAAAAAAAAAAAACTGGGTTTTCAAATGTTTTGGCTCATTAGTGTTGCCAGATCTTCACAGAAAATAACAACAAATTAGAACAAGCCCAAACTTAAATCTAAACATGTTATCTTGGAAATAAGCCACATACCAAAATATCGTGATTATAGTAAACTTTATCGCTTTATGAGTCAAGCCCAAACAACAAGGCCAAAAATGCGTAATATTTTTTGAAGACATGGCAACCCTTCCAGAGCACTGTGCAAAGTAGACATCCAGCATAACACGATGACTCTGTTGACTGTGTTTAGCTAAAATTACAATTTTTTTTGGAGTTGTAATGCTTTTGCAGGTTGTTTGCTGCTTTTTTACTTTTTTTTTTTTTTTTTTTTTTACAGACAGGGCTTAGACTAAGCCATGATTAGGCCATAGTTCAATTAGGACATTTAAGTAATTCTTTATAAACGTGCTTAGAAAAAAAAAATGACTGGTGTGCATCTTAAGACAAAACAAAGGCACTGATATATTTTAAGATCAGTCAGTGCAAGTTTCTTTTAGTTGACATACATTTTAGTCTAGGACTAGGCTTAAGCCTTGTCTGTGAAACCGGGGGCTTGAGAATTAAAGGGATAGTTCAGCCAAAAATGAAAATTCTGTGTAAGATTTTGCAAAATGTCTGTTTTTTATTTATTTATTATTATTATTTTTTTTTTGTAATATTAAGATCCAAAACAACATTGGACCCCACTGACTTTCACTGTATGTAAAAAAACAGTTATCTAAAAATATCTTAATATCAACCCACAAGATGGAGGGTAACTTCATGTGTTCATTTATTTCTATGTTTATGTGTTAATTATCATCTGTTACCTGTGGGTAAGCAGCAGCTCAGAATCCTCGATTCTGTTATTGTGTGTGTCATCATGGAATCTCTCTCTGGGTTGCCATGACGATGACCTGAAGGAAGTGTAAGAATGAGCCAGAATGGCAGCTCTCCTATGGTTCCTACGGCAACAGCCAATCAAAGGCCAGACCCCCACTGACCCCACCTGTCTGTTACAGTCCCTTGGAGAGAGATACACACAAAACACAGCATTAGTGCTGGATGAGAGCGCTGAAAAGGATAAATCTGACAATGACCACAAGATACATAAATACATAAATGTAGAAATGACATCAAATAATAAACTGTCAGCTGTCACATTTTTACAAACATCACAGAGAGTGATAAATGTAGCCTGGTATCATTATATATTTACAATATAGAAGCTTGTGAAAGTACAGACAGGAGTGAAGGCGTGTTTAAAAAAACAAAAAAACACTGTGGTGTGCTCAGGACATCGACTATATAATCAAGGCCTGATGAACAATGCAGTCGCCTCTTGTTTGGACAGCAAGTTTCCCACAAGAATGAAAACATTAAACTGTGTGGATTTGTATGTGTCCATTTTTTACTGGTGATAATGTGGATTATGTTTAGACTATGCCTAAATCTCAGATATAAGACAATATCATACGCCTTTTTTAACATTGAGGATTCAGATATGAAATCTTAGGTTAAAACACCAGATATATTTGCAATAAAAATGTCTAGTAAAAATATGTGGGATTTTCTTCAACTATGAGCATAAATTGTCCCAAAGGCTGATTTTTATTAAAGATTTTTTCTTATAGAAAATTGTATGAAATACAGTATTTTACCATAATTTATTTATTTTTTGCTATTTTTGAAATGTGTTTTATGTATGGATTTCATTGTTTTACCCTTATTTTAAAATATAAAAATCAATCAGAACATAACATTTTTTTTTTTTTTTTTAACTATGACAATCTAAATAAAGCCTGAAATTTATTGTGTAGAAATGATTTTGACTATCCCTCAGTTGTGGTATCATTTCACAACTAACAATTCTGTTTTCAAAGTTTTCAAAAGTTAGCATACTTGATTATTAAGATATTAAAATTATTTTTTATTATTAAATTATTAGGATATTACAAATTAAGATATTTGAAGAAAGATCAACTAATATCAATTATGAACAGAGAATTTCTAAAATTACAAAAAAAGTATAAAAATATTATTTTAAAATTATACATATATGCATGCAGTATATACATAAATTAGCTGTAGAATTTTTATTCCAAGAATGTTCAAAATGTCATTTCCACAACATCACATTATCAAACGCAATACAGAATTTGATATGCAATGAAAATGACATTTGTTGGTTTAGAAAAAAAAAAAAAACTGGCATAGTTGACAAATTAAAAGTGGCAATAGTTATAGAAACACCCATAAGTGTGCTGTGTGTGTTGAAGTGTGGAAGTTCACATCTCATTTTATCAAGCATCTGTCAGTTACACGATTTATGGATGTTTGTACTCAAAGGACGTGACACGATTAAATCTACCACTATCCTGAAACACACATAGACACAAAGGCTGCAACTCAGGGTGAGGCTCAGGGATTGTGTGTGTGTGTGTTACTATCTCAGACTGGCTCCAGTGAGGGTGTTTTTAGGAGGCATGACAGTCTTAAATAAACATGCGCACACACACACACAAAACTCAAAGTCAAAGTGCATTTTACCATCAGTGAGCCGCTAAACAGTCATCAGAATAATGTGGAGTCTGTACACTACTGAAGAAAGAATTTCAAGGTCTTCGTGTGTGCGAGCGTGTTTTTGTCTGCCAGTGGTGTTTATGTTCCCTCGCCGTTGTTTTCATTAAAGCAATTTCCATCCTGAGAGATGGCTGTGTGTGTGTGTAGGATGATGGATTTTACCAGGTCAAAGTTTTCACAGTTCTCAAGACACTGTCCAAATGAGTTAGTAAACCACCTCAGCGCTTTCAAATACTGTTGTAGAAACACACTCAAGGATTTTAGAGTGAACCAATGTCTTCTCAGCTCTCCTTCTCTCTCTGCCTGTCCATTTTAACTCTATTTATATTAGTGCAGGTTGTGTTTTATTGCGTTAGTGTTCATTTAAAATCTTCCCTCGCTCTACTGTTTATGTTCCTGAAGTAGATGTTTCTCAAAGTTAAACGGACTGATGCACACACACACACACACACACACACTCAAGGTCCTAATATTTTCTTAACATTTAACAAAATAACTAACACAATGACCTTGTAAAAACAATACAATATGAATGGTCGAGGCACATTCTTGTCATACTAGGTTTATCTTATATTGTAGACTCAATAAACTGGAAGCACCCTTGTTATTACAGTTACTGGGGGTTTGAACAGATGTTTGTCTGTTGTTGCTTGTAAAGCACTTTGAGCTTGGTAACAGTGCTATATAAATTAAAATAAATCCAACTGCATTATCGTTAACAGCTGGTCTTATATGATCTTATAGGACTTTAAAATGGCGGCACATTTAGTCAAGATACATTTTTTTTAGTTCATTAACTGTCTATCTAGTTTGGTGTTGGTAAGATTTTAAGGTCAGTTTGTCTCTTATGCTCTCATGCACATTTATTTGATAAATAATAATATAGTAAAGAACAAACAATATTGAGAAAATGTATTATGATTCATAATAACTTTTAATATATTTAAAAATATATAATTATTAATGTAATTTATTCCTTATGGCAAAAAAGAATTTTAAGTATTCAGCATCACGTTACTTCCGAAGTCAAATATAATGTAGTAATTTGCAGCTTAAGAAACATTTATTATTATTATCAATGTTGAAAACAGCTGCTTGATAGTTTTGTGGAACCCGTGAGATTCTTTGTTTAATACAAAGATTATTTGAAATTAGGCCTGTCACTAACAATTATTTTAGTAATTGAGTAATCTGTCGATTATTCCAACGATTAATCGAGTGATTGGATAATTATAATTTTTTTTGTAGTAATAAAAACAGACCTAAGCGAACAATAACCTTTTAAATGACCTAAAACAGATATACAGCAGCAATGAGGCAATGGTGTTTAGTTCAAATAAACTATAAACATTTATTTAAAATACATAATGTACATAAGGTACATTACACATTATAATAAATGCCTGCTGAGGGCGCCAACGGCCTGACGATTGTTTTTACACTTCTCTGTGCGATCTAATCCTTGTTTAATATTGACTAAACAACATTTAATTCAATCGTCCACTTAATCGTTGCGTTTTATGGATTCTCGTTGGTGGAATACGCCACTTACGGTATTTTTTACGGTATTTTACGACTTGGGCAAAATGCAATCGCAGATTTTTTAAAATTGATTACTCGAGTTGAATTGAGGAATCGTAACAACCCTATTTAATGTTGTTTATTGTTTTCAAATATGTTTTTAACAATGTAAAAGCCTTCATTTCCACTTTTGATCAATATAATGTGTCCTTGCTGAATAAAAGTATTAATTTATTTTTTTAAAAATTGACCATAAACTTTTTTGTTACTTTCGGTACTAGTACTAGCAGAATAAGCTAATCACCTTTTTTTAGGATTATTACAGAGCAGTTTATTCACAAAACACAGTGCGATTTGCCTGGCACAATTAGCGTCACTATTAAAGGTAACTTTTATAGGTGATTTCTTTGTATATTTTCTACTGATAATAGCAGCAATGATTAACCAAATAATAGAGACGAGTGCTTTAACAAGGCACCCAGATGGCGTTGTGGTCAAACACATTTTAAAAGTGTTAAATAAAGTGTTTGGATGAAGCATGGCAGATTGTAGTAGTCTGCCTGATCCTCCACAACCAAGCATTTAGAAATGCCCTGTAAAATGGGGATTTACAGCCTGCAAGGTGAGTTCATCATCACCATCTTTGCAGCCTCATTCATACTGTTTTCTAATTTGCACAACTCTTTTAGTGAATTATGCTCGCAAGAATGCAAATAAACTGCTTTTAGCATTCCTATTCTGATTTTAGTTCCACAGTGTGCAGTTAATGGTTCTCTGTTAGTTAATAAGAGTCTAAACCATGTTCACTGATCAGGAAGAATCAGGAAGGAAGTACTGCTCACCGGACACACACAGTTTTGACCTAAACTGTTTGTGTGTGTGTGTAGGAAGGTTAGAAGTTAAACAAAACAATAATTACCTTACATGAAATATATCCTTCTGTCAACAGTCACATTGTCTGTCATCCTGAAAACACATCCACCATTTGGCTCTTAACTCGTGATCTGTGTTAACAGGAAAAATCGATAAAACAAACACAATCACAATAATCATAATATGACTCATCACCACATATTGACTCTTCAAATCATCTCGGCCCATCAAAAGAAAAACAGGAGCTTCTGGTTTCTCTGTCTGCTCAGTGTTCTGGAGTTATTCATTAGCCTGAGCAGCTGTTTACGTAGAGGCCTGAGCCCTGGCCAACAATGTGCTAGTGTGAGTGTTTTGTTTGAGTACATCTCTAGGGTTATGAGCTTGTGTGTATGTATGCGTGTATTTGAGCTTGGATGACAGATCTGAAGTTATAAGTGTGTGTGTATGTGTGTGTTATAAACTTTGACTTGTCACATTCTCCTCTCCCTTCCTCTCCTTGTCTAGTCCTCACTAAAACATCTCAGAGTTGTGGCTCCACACTGCCTCCTGTTGACCTGGAGGTAAAACAACAGTGTCTGTGTTTCACATTCAAGCACATACAAGTGCGCTTACGAGAGACAGAAAGATATGTATTATGGGATATGTATTATTAACTTATCTTTCACCCATTCATGTTTACTTTATCCTGTGTTCACATATATTTAGCAAGTGTGTTGCTTACGAACAGGTGTTCGGCCAGTACATAACACAAGCCAATAAAATGATTCAAATACTGACTGAGAGGCATATAATACAAAAATATAGTGGAAAAATATTAATATGTAAGTGAATACGTAATATCTTAAGGTACTATACATGTTTTTGTCCATATCTAATGTACTTTGTTGTATATGAATATGAAATGCTATAAATGTGTGTTTGCTCCCAGAATGCATTGCTGCGGTTACAGCACAGTGATTGGGTCAGATTTTCTGCTCCAGTTCTCAACCCCCCTCCTTTGCCTCGAGCCCAGTGTGTGTGTTGGAGTTTTAGAGTTACATAAGCAATTTGGGATTCAAAGCTACACACGTATATGGCAATACAACCATAACTATAACTATATATATATATATATTAGGGTTGCCAGTTTAACACATCAACTTAGTTAATTAGTTATAAATATATATATACAGTAGTTGACTGCTGACAAATATGATGCAACAACTCCACAAATGCAGTTATGCCCCAAAATTGGTGCAAAAAATGCCCCTGTATGTGTTTTGTCTCATATATTTATATATATCACATGGACATCAAGAGCAATATTACAGGAGTGCTGATTTTGTCCCGATCTATCACGAGCTCAAATGTGATTTTATACAACACTTCAGTAAATAAGAAGTTGATATTGCATTATATTAAAATAAAAATAAAAACATTAAAGGGATAGTTCATCCCCAAAATTTAAATTCTGTCCTCATTTACTCACCCTCATGTTATTTCAAACCTTTCTTCTGTGAAATATGAAAGAAGTTATTTTGAAGACTGTTGGTAACGAAGCTGTTTTGGTTACCATGACTTCATTGTATGTACAAAAAATACTGAGATGTTTCTCAAATTATGTTCTTTTATCTTCTACAGTTTACGTTAAGCCACTGCAGCCTAAATGTTAATGTGTGATAAATTTTGTGTTGAATCAAATAAAATATTTTTCTAAAGCTACAATTTGTAATGTCTACTTGATACTTACTCAGTTAACACAAATATAGCTTTAAATAATCTTTTGTGGGTATTTTCACAGTCAAATTAATTTTGCGATTAATTAATCGGAACATCATGTAATTAATTAGATTAAAAAAATTTAATAGACCGACAGCCCTAATATATATATATATTAGGGGTGTGACGAGACACTTATCCCACGAGACAAGACACGAGACTGGGTTCACGAGAACGAGACAAGATTTTTAAACTTTTTTAAAGAATCCTAAATTATTAAATATATAGCGAAAAATAGTATTTTATTCAACTGAAAAACACAAAATGCATGTGGATTTTGATATGAACTTGTACTTTATAAGGTTAAACTTCTATTTTAATTAATTATATGCAGTAATAAATATGTAAACTAAAGTGGCATGATTCTGGATACATTGAAAATAACATTAAAAAAAATAAATAAATTAGAGATCACGATTCTCTGACGATTCTGAAGAAAAGAAAGATTAGATTAATCTAAACAAAATAATGTATTGCTACTGTAGATAATACGTGTTTAGACCCAAACTACAAACTTTTAGCCCAGTACTTCTGTTATTTAAATGTCTGTAACACTGAAATAATGACCATTATGTGGTTGAAAAGACTGTTTGTGTTGCTCTTTTTGGATCAGCTGCAGCATGAATGCAAATTTTATTGTCTTTTTACATCGTAAGCGTCAGTGGAGTGTGAGCAGCACGATGTGAAACAGTCGTAATAGACACCGCTGAAACGTTGTCATTCAAGAATAAGATTGAATTGAATCTTTTAAGGATTAATCATGCAGCTCTAATGTAAATACTGCAACATGTTTTGCAAAGATATTGTCATGTCACATCCCTAATATATATATATATATAAATATGCACATATAAGTGCACATATAAACAATACAATATAATATGCCATAAAACATACAAAAAGAGTTTCTGAAAACTTACTTATATTTGTTTCTTAAACTGACTTATATTTTTTAATATTTGTTAAATATTTTTTATGACTGAAGGTGAGTATCACTGATACCAATTTTACTGATGTCTTTAGGAAATTGTTCATTTTTCCTAATATTTACAATTTGGCTATAGCCATTCAACATTACAGTACAATTAAGAGCGATCAATTTTAACATTTATTAGACTTTAAAAAATAACTAAATTACGTAAACTTAAAACAATGTTCACATAAACATATTATTTACCTGTGCCCTTCAGCAAGTAGGAAATATAGAAAAATTGAATAAAGTTATTAAACACTAAACACTAAATTAAATATAGACGAATCTTTAAAGCTACAAAAGTTATTGATTTCCTCTTTTGTTCTTTGATTAACACACATCACATCAGCTGGGCTTAAGATCTGACCAGAGTTCACTGTTGTTCTACTGAAGCTACCTTGTAACCTGTACCTTTCCCGTGCTCATTTGACTAGCGCCTGGCGCTGAAATGTCTCCCGTTTGATGACGTGAAGACATTCTGTGGCTAAATAACCGCACTTCTTGTCAAGAAAAAAAAGAGAGACAGAAGCAGCAGTTGCGAGTGGGGTGGCCAACCCTAGCTCCTCCCCTGCATTAACTGCATTAAATATTTTTAATGCCGTTAAACTGGAAAAATTAATCACCTGTGTTAACGTGCTCATTTTGACAGCACTTAAAAAATATATTTTGATTTCGATAATGAAATGCGTTTTATCAATTGAATGTTGCAGCCCTAGTGAGCAGTAAACACTCTTGTGCAGCTCTGCCCTGGGCCCTAGCCTCTATGATGGAGCTCTGTCGTGGGGCCTAGTCTCCACGGTAGAGCTCTGTCATAGGGCCTAACGAATACAGCTTTAACTGAAGGTTTAATCTTACTGATGCATTAAGTATCAATGCTCAGTCTTCCACTCAGCTAAACACTTCTGCATTGCTCTGTTCTGTCGCAGAAGCCAAAAGTGCGAACTTTAATTTTCAATTTGGCAATGGGGCTTTTGAATACTACTTGTACACACTGCATAGATAGTTTACAAGCCACACCGGGATCGAATTTACTACCAATCAGCAGGTTTCACACAGTCAGTGAATTTCTAGCATCCTGTGCAGATGAGACAGCTCACAGACGCGCACACACTGCAGCGTATTGTTTAACGCTGAAACAGCGTGCTGCTGTCTGCTTGACTCAGTGGAGACGGGACAGATAGTGTCTATTGTTCTCTTCCACACGGCAAGGAAAGACTTTCCATGTTTTCATTGTCATATGTGTCACATGTTGGCTTCACATGATTATCGCTCTCCTTCTGTCTGGAGAGTAACTGTATGTGTGTGTGCAAGTGTGTCATTACACAGATGGTTGTTGAGCTCAGGAACGCTAAAGCAGCCAACAGGGAGATTGGAGTGAGAGAGAGAGAGCGAGAATGTGTTTCGCACGACTCCTTATTCGGAATGGGTCACGTGAGCACCCGGTTGCCTTGGTAACTGCGGTTCTGAATTGCAGGTAGTAAGGCTCAGAGATGCTGTCCTCTAAAACCCCCTCCATCTATCTAGATAACTATCAGTGCTAGAGTCTGATTACTGATTAATGATCTAGTTTTGATGCATGATATGATAGAACCTTGACAGACTGTCTCAGTGATTTGAGTTTAGCCCGCTGAGCTTTTATTAGCTCTCTGTTTCAGAATTGAAGTGCATATACTAAAATAAACCCAGAGCAGAACATACGAAGTATATTCATCCTATTTTTTCACTTTCTCTCATTATGACACCTTGCACAGACCTATTGGCTGACAGGGTTTTTTTTAGTACCTGTTAAAAGCATGAATTACATTTTTCTTCCCAGTATGTCATTCTGATTATGCAAGACATGTAGCGTTTGACTTGCTATACTTGAATTTCCACAAATAATCCCAGAGGAAAATTTTTATTGCTCAGTGGTTGCTCTTTGCTCACGGCTCAGGAAGCAATAGAGGAACCTTTTTTAAATCTTTGTCTTTGATGTTTCTCCTAAAATCCCTGTGGAATTAAAAACAGAAACAAATTAGATAGCTGCTGACATTGTACAGAATAATATAGTAGGGCTGAGTGAAAAATATAGATTTCTTGATTTTAATCAATTCTCATTTTTACGAAAAGATATTGATTCTTAAATTCCAAGAATCGTTTAGTCTAGCCTGTTTTCAGTTAATTAACAGAATATTTTGGCACTCTTCCCATCCACTAAACCGCAATAAGCTTTGTGCTTTGTTACTTTTGATATAAAGATTCTCAGATTTCAAATTATGTCCATTTTATTACAATATTCAAACAATAAATGCTGTTTTGGCGCTCTTTAATGTGGTTCAAGAGAAGCAGCACATAAATCAATCATCTCCTCCACTTTAACCAGTTTCAGCATGAAATAAACATGAATCTGAAGGTATTTTAAAAGAAAGAGTACAACTTACTGAAATTCGTATCTTGTCTCATGTATTCGCTTAATCAGTGTTAAAACCGTGGAAAGACGTCAAAAATAACAGCTTATTAAAAATATGTCACGTAATGTCACATTTATCTCAGAAAAAAACATATTTGCTGACCATAAACAGTTTGTCAGCTAGAAAAAATTAAAAAACTCTAGAAAGGAGCATTTTGCATAATATATGCACCATATAACACATTTATTATAATTTTTACTGCTCTTCAAGGTTTAATTTATGTTTGAATAAATAAGTCAAGATTTTGTGACAGCCACCATTTAGATCTTTATATTTCAAAAAACTAATTGGAGTAGAAATATAATTACATAATTGTTACTTTATTATTATAAAAACTTCACTGAGTGTAATTTAAGTGTTTGTGAATCAAGGTTGTGAATCAGAATGAATCAAATCATGAAATCTGTGTGAAAACCCAGCCCTATATTATAGCATAGAATAGTGTAACACACCACAGCATAGAATAGTATATTACAGTGTTTTATGTAGTATAGTATAGTACAGTATAGTATAGTATAGTATAGTGTAGAATAGTATAGTCCAAGGGTTTTTAGACTGGAACCTAACCTAGTGAAACTAACTAAACAAATTAATAAAACTTAGATTACAGTAAATCAATCAATCAATCAATCAATCAATCAAAGAACAACATTGTAATAGAATCTTTTCCAAATAACATTTTGGCCATATTTATTATGTTAATTTTTCATAGTATAAACTACATAGATGCCTTGATTTTAAATTTTAAATTTTAAATTTGTAAATTTTAGGGATGGGTGTCCCTAAACTGATCATATTTGGGGGTCTGTAGCACCCAAAGGACTGAAAACCTTTGGTATTGCATCATATACTAGTGTAGTCTTAAATATTTAATGATAGCCCAGATCATTTGGAAAAAATAGGATGAAAAATGTTCTTATTACAGTCTCGTCTTGCACACCGGTGCGTGTATATTGGCAAATCTGAACGCAGTCTGAGACATTGCAGAGATCTGAAACTCTATAGGTGATGTGTGAGTTTTCTAGGGTCCATTTTATAAAAACATTGCTGCTGTTTGAGAAACAACAGAGCTAGCCGAAAGATTTCATTTATGATTTTAGGGTTAAAATGAAAAATGAAATGGACCCTTCAAGAACTCATTCTGAGTCATTGCACCCAGTGTTGATTGTCCTGTTTCTCTCTTTGACAGGCCAGAGGTAAAATGGGAGGGAAGCTGAGCAAAAAGAAGAAGGGATACAATGTGAACGACGAGAAGGCGAAAGAGAAGGACGCAAAGACGGAGGGAGCGTCGGCGGAGGAGGGCGAAGCTCCAAAGGAGAACAAGGAGGATGCTCCTGCCGCCACCGAGACAACCAATGACACGGCGGCAGCCGCCAAAGAAGCCACGCCCACCGCCGAAAGCAATTCCACCGCACCCAAGGAGGAGGAGAAAGGCGCCGCCCCTGCGAAGAAGGAGGAGCCTGCAGCGAATGCTAACGCTCCTAAAGCTTCTGACGCCAAGAGCAGCGAGGCTGCCAAAGCAGAACCCGCCAAAAGTCCAGATGCCCCTCCAGCCAAAGCGGAAGAAAAATCCGCCCCCGCTGCAGCTCCAGCCAATGAGAAAGAGGCTGCGAAAGAGCCCGCCACTAAAGATCCCGCCCCTCCTGTAGCCACAGCGACGGAGAGTAAGCCCGATGCTGAGTCTAAAAAGACTGAGGCTCCGCCCGCAAAAGAATCCGCCCCCGCAGAGCCAATCACCACGGAGAGCAGCCCCGCCCCCAATAAGGAGCAAGCAGTCGCTGTGCAGGATTAACAGAAGGAACAGTGAACAACAAGATGACAAATGAGATCAAATCTAAATAATAAAACTAGCCCACCCATTTTAAATTATATCAGTAATTATAATATGAATAATGATAATAGTAACAATAACAATAATGATTTTAACAGGCTGGACTTTGATCATTGTGTTGGTGATGGACATGATCATGGTGAATAAGACTGGCAGTTATGACGATATTATCTTTAATATCCAATTGAACTTTGATACAAACCACCAGCCCCCAACTCTCTCTCTCTCTCTCTCTCTCTATCTCCTCTCTACTCTTTCTTTCTACCTCCATTCAAATGAGGGGTGGAATCAAAACATGGAATCTATTCATTGCCACCCTCCGAATCTCACTTCCCTCCATTTGAGTGTGATGGCAGTGGGTGGGGTTAATATATATGTGTGTGTGTGTGTATGTGTGTGTGTGTATGCGTGAGTGACGGTAGTAGTAAAAGTAGTAATCCAGACTCCCTGATACATATTTCATATTTCCTGTTTGCTGCTTTCTAGTTAGTGATTGGCATTGTGTCTTTGCTTATCCCCCGACTTTCCTACTTTCTTTGTTTCTCTCTCTCTCTTTTTCTCACATATCAGTGGAAACTAAATCAGTGTATTGCACAATGCATCAAACACACACATACACACACGCACAGTATTGAATGTTAACAGTATTAGCGTTTTAAAGGAACAGTTTAACCAAAAATGATCTAAACCTGTATGACTTTTTGTCTTCGGCAGAATGCAAAAAAAGAAAATTTAGCTGAACGAGCTCATTCCTGTGCATGAAAGTGAATGGTGACTATATCTGTCAAGCAAGATTTTGACTCGGAATTTAGTGAACAAGCCGTATGGACTATTTTTGTGAAGCTTTTATGGTGCTATTTTGTCCTGGACAGCCTTTGGTCCCCATCCACTTTCAGTGTATAGAAAAGAGCAGCGTGAACATTCTTCAAAACGTTTCCTTTTCTGTTACACGTAAGAAAGTAAGCCATACAGGTTTGACATGAAGATAAGTAAATGATCACAGAATTTTATTTTTAAGGTGAACTGTCCCTTTAATTGGATGTTTCAATTAAAGTGTGTACATGTGTGGAGGGAATCAGGAGTATGAAGTGAGTGTGTGTATGGAGTTACGCATGAGCATGCATTTTCTGCATGTGTGTGTGTGTGTGTGTGTGTGTGGTTGTTAATGGAGTTCTGGTCTTTCTGTACTTTGAAAGCAGCAGACGTCATGATGTCAGAGAGACAGAGAGAGAGAGCCCAGACCTCCAAACTCACCAAACAGGACACACTTCACACACACCGATCTCTCAATATGCTGACAGAACAATGTGAGCGTTGTGTGTATCTGTATGTGTGAGGCTGTGTGTGTGTTTTTGCATGTCAGTGGTTGGCCCTATTGTTGTGTATTTTTGGTTGCTGTGGAGATAATGTTGCTACAGGTGATTTTTCATTTGAATTAACACACACGCTCTCTCTCTCTCTTTCTCTCTGTTTCTTTCTCTGTCATTCCTTTTCTTTCCAAAATTCCCTGGTAAAAAAAAAATAAAATAAAAATAAAATGGAAGAACTGAGATATATGTACTTGTATACATGAAGCAACATTAATAAAATGAAAGAAACAGATTGAAAATCAGCTCTTGACACGTCTTGATTTTTTTCTTCCCAGCACATCTGAATATATATGTTTAATGCTCATGACAGTTCAAAAAAATCAAAACTTCAGAGCACATATCTTGACAAATAAAAAGGTCTAATTTTACCTGCAACAAATCCAAACTGTTATGTAAGCTGTCTTTACGCTGCAAAAGAGGCACAGAAGACACATCGGAAGTAGGATTTAAACCAAAAGCGGTGCGTTTACACACTTTTTAACATGGCAAAGGGGAAGAAGAAATGTATTTGCACAGGAATCACAATTATGGAAAGAAACATTGATTTGTAAAAGAAATGCTAATGTTCTTTTACAGCAAATCATTAATTCTGACACTGTACAAGCTACTAATAATTCGACTATGATCAAGCTACCCTATCTGCAAACTATTAGGAAGGACTGGATTCTAATATTCTATATAAAATATAAATATATATCATATGTATTAATTATTGCATACTTTGAACATTAATTTAAAGTCCCCATGAAATAAAAATTGACAAACTTTTAGTATGAATATGTTAGCCTTAGGGTTATCTATAAGCTAGTGTGCTCCAAAACAATGACAAAATTTGCATTTTAAGAATATAAGCATTAAACTTACAGTCTCTAACTTCCACCAATATGGATCGACGGTTTTGATGACATCACCCTGCACTTCAGCTTCTCATCAAACTTTCTGTCTAATCAAATGCTCTCCAGAATCCGAAGTGTCCCGCCCCCTATACTGCGGCTGAAATCGGTCACTTGTTCACAGAGTTACTATTTTCTGTACACTTAATGACACATAGTGTGCACATACATACATATGCTTTCAGTTGGGGTGAATGACATCTGGTTTTGCGCTGTGTCACGCGAACCGCTGCAGGTCCAGTGACACGACAGCATGGAGCAGATCATATGCGTGAGTTGGTGCAGACCATAAAACATATCGGACCCATTTGAATTCTACATAGAATGCTATATTTTGAAGTGATATGGATGAGACTATGGCTGTCATACACTGTCAAATGTGGCTTTACCAAGCTCAGTGACTCATGATATAAATGAAACGGACTGGGACTGCTTAAAGGAGAAGTCCACTTCCAGAACAACAATTTACAGATAATGTACTCACCCTCTTGTCATCCAAGATGTTCACATCTTTCTTCTTCAGTCGTAAAGAAATTATGTTTTTTAAAGAAAACATTTCAGGATTTTTCTCCATATAATGGACTGATATAGTGCCCCGAGTTTGAACTTCCAAAATGCAGTTTAGATGCGGCTTCAAACGATCCCAAATGCGGCTGTAAACGATTCCAGCCAAGGAAGAACGGTCTTTTGGGTCTTATCTAACAAAACGATCAGTTATTTTCATAAAAATAATACAATTTATATACTTTTTAATGTCCAATCCTCATCTTGTCTTGCTCTCCCTGAACTCTGTGTATTCTGGCTCAGGACAATTAGGGTATGTCGAAAAACTCGTATTTTTCAACATACGAAAAGATCGTATTTTCTCCTTCAACTTCAAAATCATCCTATATTGCTGTTTTACCATTTTTGTTAAGGGTGTTTGACCTTCTTTGCATGTTCACTTTGCAAAGACTGGGTCGGTACTTCTGCAGCGATGTAGGATGATTTTGAAATGATTTTTGAAGTTGAGGGAGAAAATACGATCAGAGTTTTTCAACATACCCTAACTGTCTTTTAATATGTCCTGCCCTGTCTTCCTGTTTCAGTTGAAATTACATCAACACTAGAATAACGTTGCTGTTTCAAAGCACTTCAGTGGACCTTTAAAATTAAATGCAATATCTGCAGCATTAAAGCATAAATGCACCAATTTTTGGTGGCCCGTTTACACAACACCGTTTTTAACTAAAAATGGAGCAGCATTTTGGGACCCTGAAAATGTGAACTTTTGAAAATGCTTTTTAAAAGTTCAAGAAATAAATATATAAATAATATATATATATATTGCTGTCTATGTGTAAACTACAAAAACATGAATTTGTTAAAGCGGCGACGTCATGTGTATTACATTTTCAGTCAATATGTATGTGTGCACACAAAAAAGGCATGTGTGCAGGCATGTAGTGTTTCTTTACAAAGTGGTATCACCAACCACTGGCCTGGCATGCATAATACAACATTTTTAGTTATTTTTGTGGATCCATGTAATTGTGACGAAATTTGCATTAAACTTATTTACTTGCATATCAGAAATATATGCCTATAAAAACATTTTTTTTTAATGGGATAGTTTTTTAAAGGGATAGTTCACCCAAAAATGAAAATCCTGTCATTAATTACTCACCCTCATGTCGTTTCAAACAAGTAAGACATTCATCTTCAGAACACAAATAAAGATGTTTTTGATGAAATCCAAGAGCTTTCTGACCCTGCATAGACAGCAATGCAACTAAAAAGTATGCAAAAGAAAGGTGAGTGAGGACATCGATAAAATAGCCCATGTGACATCAATGGTTCAAACATAAGTTTATGAAGAATACTTATTTTGCTCAAAGAATACAAAAACAACATTATTCAACAATTTTATCTCTTACGTGTCAGTCTTCGATACGCATTCACGAGAGAACCACAACGCATGTTCTGACATAAAACGTTCTCTCTTAGATAATCGTCTGTATATTCTGGTTCAAACATGTAAGGCTGGGCAAAAAAATTGTTTTCTGTCGAAATCTTCAGACATGTTTACGAAGCCATTTCTACGTGCAGACAGCGTGCATCTGCTTCTGCTTGTAGCATACAGTGTGTACTCTCGAGAATGTGCGTTGAACTGACACAGAACGGAAGAAATTGTTGAATAAAGTAGTTTTTGTTTTCTTTGCACACAAAAAGTATTCTCGTAGCTTCGTAACATTACGGTTGAACCACTGATGCCACATGGTCTATTTTAACTACCTTTCTGGGTCTTGAACGTGGTAGTTGCATTGCTGTCTATGCAGGGTCAGAAAGCTCATCAAAAATATCTTAATTTGTGTTCCGAAGATGAACGAAGGTCTTATGGGTTTGAAACAAAATGAGGGTGAGTAATTAAAGACAGAATTTTCATTCTGGGGTGAGCTTTCCCTTTAAGACAGTTAAGAAGTGCCACACGCCATCTGAGCTGCATGAAACAAACCTTGATTGAGCTCCGTAAATTACAGAAATTCTGTGAAACAGGCTCATGAAAGCTATTGGCATCTTCAAAAAACACAGGGAAAATAACAGCTCTCTGAATAACCGACGAGCTCATCGCTCTAACACACTTAATTTTGCAGGCTGATGTTATCTTTCGCACTTGTAGAATGAAAATATTTTTCTTCATAAAATGTTGAGGTGATATTTGTGTTTCATCGCAGTTTAAACATAATGATTTCCCCTGATGGACACTCATGGCCTATGTTATTAGTTTATACATACATTATTAGTTTATCCATGGCCGTCGTGGACGGTTTTAATTAAAAAAAAATAAACGGACAGTTTATTAGCCACATTTTTAGGGGATTTTATAATACTGAACCTTAATATAAATGTGAGGTTATTTGATTAAATATTTCAGGTCTTCTCTTATTTTATCTCCTTTTCTCTCTCTCTTTCTCCCTCTCTCTGTGTCTCTTGTCTCTGGGTTGACTGGGTTCATGTATGACTGCCTTTGGGCCTTAGTAACGGTCGCCAAGCCTCTGATCCCATAGCAACCGGTCACTTGGTTTTGTAAGGCAGAAGGAGAGGACACACACACACACACACACTCTTAACACACATATCAAACCAAATGTAACACTCCTACAGCTCTGACGGATGCACTGACTATGGCCTACACAGTTCTCTATCTGTTCCCTACAGTTTAAAGAATAATGGGTTCTGCAAATCCAAACCTAAATCTAAACCACAGCTCTGTTTCTAAAACCAGATTTAAGTTCTAGTGGCCATCTATCAGAGAAAATATAGACTAGAACCCAAGAGCGATTACTGTGAAAAAAAGCTCATATTTTCATCACTTCCACACATAACATACGCACATACACATACATGAATGAAACGGGCGCCAACATCAACATTAACACCTGATTGGATATGGAGGTAACCATGGATACCGGTCTTGCCTAGCAACAAGCTCGAATGCATACGTTGTAAACCCCGCCTACCTAAAGAAAGCTGCAAGAACGCACATACCTGCACAGGCGCACACACATACCTGCACATGCTCACACACACAGTCTCTCATTTGTCACTATCCACCCACCTCTTGTTTTTTCTTCCTGTTTACGCCCCCATGCTCCCCCCAGCCCGAATCAGCAGGGTCCCTGGAGGGAAAATTGCCGCCTGTCATTGGCTGACTGCATCTCCATGGTGACGCAGCTGCAGCTGTGCTCGTGCAAGCGACAGAGAAACACAGTGTGTGTAAATCACGTTCCAGCCTTTAATGGTGTCAGATAAATTGAGATGAGAGTTCACTCCAGTCACCTGTGCAGGTGTGTTTAGTTATGCTAAAAATAGACTGCAGCATATATTATGCCAACTCTACAGCATGTCAGCTCTATTCTGTATTCAGACTCGAACTTAAAGCCCCTAAGGGCTGCATCCTAAAGAAAATATGTTATAGTTTGTTCAGATGTTTCATAGCTCAGGAGACTTAAAGAGTTAAAAATTGGCTATAAAATTGGCACGTGGTGGTTTGTGATGAAATATTTCTTTAAAAAAATAAAAATCTAGGTTACAGTGAGGCACAATACGTAAACGTGTGTTAACCCCCTGGTGCTGCTCGTGTGCTGGTCAAAAATTATTATTTAAAAAAAAAAAGTACTATATTTTAGTTCAATATTTTTTTTTAAATAATTTTTGTTATATATTTTTTATTTCATTTATTATTATTATTATTTTTTTTATTTTTTTTTTTTTTCTTTGTAACTTCAGGGGATTTTATGACACTAAATGACATTTATATTATAGTTATGATCCATTTATTACCTGTTAACTACTTTTCAGTATAGACCTTAGTATAGAACTTAAACTGTCATAAATCTTGAATGCTTTGGAGCACAGACTTAAGGTTTTTTCCTCTCTTTTTAAGATACCAAAAAATATGAAAATCGTAAAGAAAAGAAATACTACAAAAGTGTATTACGGTGAAAATTGCACAAAAACACTATTTCTAAACTGTATATAAAATATATGTTCTTGCATGTTTTACTCTAAAACTGCATCAAAATCAAAGCAGTAAATCTGAAGTTGTGTTCCAAATTTGAGGTTGATATTTCAAAAATGTTTTCAGATGAAATTTGATTTCTGTTCTTTTCCAGTGTGGTCATTTTGACCATAAACAGAAGAAGTATGACTATTTTTTTTAGGACCGTTAAGCCTTTTTAAATCTTTTTTTTTTTTTTTTTTTTTTTTTTTTTTTTACATAGTAAGTGCCAAAACACTTTTGTTTTGAAAGTATCCAAAAAAGTAATCCAAATTTTTTTTAAGTTTTTTTTTTTTTTTTGTAATTAACATACTATAAATGCTGTTGATTGAGCTTAATTCAGGTAAAAACTAAAATTCTGTCATTATTTACTCATCCTCATGTCGTTCCAAGCCTGTATGACTTAATTTCTTCAAAGAAACAAAATAAGATCATCTAAAGAATGCTGGTAACCATTTTAGTCACCACTGACTTTCACTGTATAGAAAGAGAGAGTGAGAGACAGAGAAAGAACAATTAGACAAACTTTTAACTTACAGAGGCCTGCATTAAAGTATTTTGAAGAAGTAGAAAAGGACCCCTTTGAAGCTGCATTTAAACTGCATTTTGCAAGTTCAAACCATAGAAGTTCAACATTACGTAGATAACTCCTGAAATGTTTTCCTCAAAAAACATAATTTCTTTACGACTGAAGAAAGAAAGACATGAACATCTTGGATGATAACAGGGTGAGTACATTATCTGTAAATTTTTGTTCTGGAACTGAACTAATCCTTTAATAATATCTCACATTAAAGAATTTGTGATTGACAGCTGTGAGGCTCCATTTGTCCAAAACTGTTCTGCTTTTCTTAAAGCTGGATGGCAGTTCAATTTAATGTCATTTCTTAAAGGTTTAGCCCAAAATAAACAAATCAAAGATGACAGTTTGACACGTCAGTGCCTGCAGTGACGAACACCACTAGAGACCGGCCTGATGTATAACTAATATGGGAAGAAGATGGAAGTTGTCTTGTGTGTTCAAATGAAGCAGGTCAAGTTCACACGTTTATAAGTTGCTATGGCCAGAGGTGTAGAAATGATTTCTAAAAATGTCGGGAACGCATTTAGCCAAGGGTCTTTGGGCACAAAATCCTGTCTTGCTTTTTTTTTTTTTTTTTTTAAAAAGTACCAAAGAAGACAAAATCACCACAAAAGCACAGAAAATAGTGAAAATACATCTTGTGCATCATATTGTAAATAATCCAAAGCCATACATAAGCTATGTGCGAGGAACACATCATTAATATTGTTAAGGTGAAAGAATTCCGAAACTTTTTTATATTTATTATTAACATGATTTTATTTTATATTTTTTTATTTTAATTAATATTATGTACCTACATTTTTTAAATATCTGTAGATTTTCCCTTTTTTTTGTTTTGAAAATTAATAAATAGATTCACATATTCAAACCTTTTGTGTTACTTTTATAGTGATTTTTTTTTGTCTGCAGTCTACAAAATTCCAATCAAATTTCACCTTTTGTCTAGAAATAACAGAAATATAGAAATTTGGAACAACTTGTTTAGTAGATGATGACAGAATTTTGTTATATTTTACTATTGCATTATGACTATTTGACTTATTTACTATTAAAACAGGAAGTTTGAGCAGGAGTTTGTCCCCCCTTTTTTTTTTTTTTTTTTTATAATTTATATAGCCAATATCATAGTCACAAACCATAATCTGCTATTTGCTTGCAGGTGACCTTAAAATATAACGATCATCTCCTGAAAAACCAGCTGGACAGTTATGATGAACACCTCATCTCCATTAAACATATCCTGTCTTTAGCCCATTCTAACAGTATTTAAATATTCATAAGGTTTCATGAATGATGCAGTACCTGAGTGGTGATCCATGCTGCTGAGAGGTTGATGGGACCTCAGCTCCTCCCTCCTCCAATCACAGGAGACATGATAACTGATTCTGAATCTGTGATTAAGAATGCCATAAAGAATGATCAATATGGACTGCCATCTGCTGGAATACACACACATCCACAACAGCTGCACACTGGTGGGTGAGGGGCTCTCTCAGTTGTTGCCAAGCAACAGCAGATACACCATTCTCAGGATTGTGACTGTATGGGAGCACTGAGAAAGAGTTAAAAATAAAATGGATATTTCTGTGTAAAACTGCCTTAAAGATTGTTTTATTTAAGCTTTCCACCTTATTTTTCCTGTAAGAGTGGACGCGGTTATTTGTAAATCTAATGTGCGAGGCTTCCGGTCTGGTCAGCTTCCAGCAATTTTTAGCTGTACAAAACGTTCGTTCTGATGCTTCATGTTGTAAACTGGTGTGTCTTACCATATTACTTTAATATATTAGCCTAATTATGAATACAGCTTGTAGTGCGAACAGTTTTATCATTTACTGTGCTTTGTTATTCTTCTCACCATTTCCCTTCAGCGGCTAATGAACCGGAAGCCTCGCACATTCACAGAATACGGCTTACTTGCGCATTGAAAAATATGGTGGATAGTTGTCAGGTAAACAAGCGAATGGTCTGTTGTGACATCTTACTCCATAAAATGTGAATAAATCTTTATTTTAACCAAAAACAAATCTTCTCTTAGAAATATTCACTGAATGAATAATACCAACGTGACAGCTAGCCTCAGTCACTCCCCTTATACATTGTTAGTTCCCTTATAAATATACTGATGCTGAAAAAAAATCTTGACGGACACGTTGTGTCAACTAACCGTGCGTGAGCATCCAATGCTGAGGAAAAATCGGCAAACTGTTCACAGATGGCTTGTCAAGTAACAAACACATCATCATTCCACACACACTCTCACACACACCCTACAGTGCCACAGCTGAGGTCGTATTTGTGCCAGTTTTCAGGCGTTTTAACTCTTTGATCTTTGAACGATAATTTCATCCTCTCTTCTATCTACCTCTCTATTTCCCCATTCTCACATACACACTTTGTCACTCTCCACATCAAAGCTTTGCACTGTTCACCATGGCAACTGTCTCCATTCAATTGTATTCGTCAGTTAAATAAAACAGCGCCGAGAATCGCGACATCCCTGATTGGCGGTTAAGAGTGTGACAGGAGTGATGTGATTATTTGCCCCGCCCACCCGTCAAAAATACAGTCGGAAGAAGTATGTCCGACTGACAAGATGAGGAGATCTGTTTCCATGGAGACAACACCTACGTAAGAAGAGTGGAAAGAAGAAAAGCGAGGGGGGGGGGGGGGTGTTGGCAGTTGAAACACTGCATCAGTAATTAAAACAGTAAATAATACATTCTAATTTACTGGTAATTAAAATTTTCTTTACTACAATTAAGAGAGAAATTCTACTACACACATGCACACTAATTCACTTACTGTATTTCTTCAGTCATTTGATCGGTAGCGCATGCACAACTAATATTGAGTCAACATCGCCCTCTACCGGACAGACCTGCACTCCTACCTTTGTGTGTGTATAATGTGTGTATAAAATAGAAATGTTTTACATACATATATATAAATTACAAACCACATTTAAAAAAATAATATAACTTAATAATTTCATTAATCTAAGGCTATGTTGTGGGCCAGGAGCCCAACTTCATTTAAAGAAGCAGTCAAAAAATCTGCCAGCTTTTATAAACACTTCACATACCTTCCTTCATTGGAAAATTCTTGACAGTCTTCGTCGTTCTTGATTGTTTGTATTGAGGCATAAGAATATTCTCTCGTGCAGCTTTTCTTTATCTGTGTAATATATAATCCAGCTTGTTTTCGTGTATCTAAACATATGGAGCTAAACAAAAGGCAAAACATTTGTCAAAAAAAAACAAAAAAAAAAAAAAAAAAAACAACAACAAAACACACACACACACACAAACGTACTGAGAAAGGAATTTGTATAACATACCTTAACTCAGCATCAGCTGCTTCAAAATTTCAACTTCCTAATATAGTCAAAGCAGTACGTAAAACATTCTGGAGTATTTTTTTATGAAGTGTTCACATTATATCCGGTTTTACTTTACTGGAAAACTTTGACTTGACCGTCATTTCAAAAAATATCCAAAATGTCAGCAGCCTTAAACACTTAAAGTCCGTTTAAAGCAATACTAAATGTGTTCTGAGTTAGTCACACCACAGAAAAATGTGTTATTACAAATCCAGCCAAATTTGAATGATAAAAAACCGCCAAGTAAATTAAATAAGCAGCATTCTTTGCTCTCAAACGCTGGGGGCGTGTCCACTGCGGCCTCTCTGAACTGTCAAATACAAATAAATTTAAGACCAAGCTGTTTTATAAATTATGGCCACCAGTAATATGTATGTAGGAGATGTATGCATAGCTAGCTAACAAACTGTAGGCTGTAGAAACTAACGTAATGACAGTTAAGAGGGCAAACCACAGTAGAATGTTTTCACTACGAGTCATCCGTCAGCCATATTAGCGGCACTGAATGTAAACAATGCCACTGAACCGAATGAAACTCACATATTTTGCTGATTATTGCTGCTGAAAATGATCAATTATTATCATGTTTTGGGAACAAGAGGTGTTTGTGGTTGGCCAAACTGAACCAGGATTTCCAGGGCAAGAACCTTGACAACATTCATGTTTGTTCTTATCATTTCCAGTCAGGTAGGTGAAATATTAGGCAAATATCTTAATTAATACTGCTCGTACATATCTTTACCACTTATTAACTTTTATCAAAATACTGCTCCCTTTCCTGTATACTAAGTCTGTCTCTATATGATTTAGCGGCTTTCACACATTTTTCCATGGTTTAGACAGCATTAATTAGCAGAACAATGTACTCAGTCGTACAATAACTGTGCAATCCATGCTACTGTTTACATACGAGTATTGCCAATATGGCCGCATATTCGGTGAACTGACCAAATTGTGACCTAAGTGCAAACCCTCTTGTACACTCTAGTTATAGTGTTAGGGGAGGGGCCATGCTTCATTGCGTCATGGAGACATGATTTCAAGCCCGGCCATAAAATCCTGAACACAAAATGGTGAAAAACTGTTTAACGTTCTGACTCCATGATTCAGTACTACATAGTTCAGTCTTTGTAATGCGTTTTTATCAATACATTTCTAACATTTAAAATGTATTTAGAAACAATTCTCTGAATTGCCTTTACATAGACTTTAAAATTACTTAATAGATGCCTCTATAATTACTGTGCTTGATAAGGCCTAGCAACCAGTTAGAACATTTGTGAATATCTTGACTGCCTAATGTTCTTTCTTTGTTCTTAAATATAGCAGTAAATGTATAAACAATGTATATGATTAAATATTTTACTGTCAACAACAAAAAAGCTGCAAATGGGACCATTTTGGTTGTAAGTGTTAAATAAAATCTGGGACTATCCACCTTTTTTTCCTGTAAGAATGGGCACAGCCATTTGTAAATTTTATGGGTCTGGCTTCCGGTCTCATCCGTGTCTAGCTATTTATAGATCTACAAAACAGCTCGTTTTTGCTGCATGATATTGCAAATTGGTGTGTCTTACCATGTTATTTTGATGTATTATCTTAATTATGAACACACTGGTTTGTAGTGCAAACAGTTTTACCATTTACTGCACGTTGTTATTCTTGTCCGTTTACTGCACCGTTATTCTTCACGTTGTCAGATAATGAACCAGAAGTCTCACCTATAGACTTCCGCATTTAAGAAAAAGGTGGATAGGGACGTCAATAATTCTGAGAAGAACCTCAGAGTTACAATTCCGACATAACGTGAAGACGTCATCATGAATGTGAATGATCAAACATACAGACCTTTATTTAAAGGAAGCCCATACCTTTATAAAAAAATTAAACCCCTTTATTGTTTCTCAAATACAAAAGAAATACAAAAAGAAACACAGACAGCAAGAGAGACACTCAGTCAGCGGCAGCAGTCTGAAGTACAGCTCAGTCTTTTGGTTAAGTACGCAGTTCGTTTTCCCCATCCTCTAGGCCAGCTCGCTCTTGTCCGTGACCTCGGCGTGGCTCGTGTCCGAGCCGCCCGGCGCCAGCAGAGTTCTGCGGTTGTAGTGGCCCTTCATGATGCCTGAGTTGTTGTTTTCATTGAGGATTTGTTTCTGTTTCTGGCGATTGAGAGACTGGACCAGGCCGAGGACCACGGCGGCGAGCGAGTACTGGCCCGTGAGCTTCCTCGGCTGCAGGATGAGCGGGTTGGGCTGCACGCGGCCCAGCAGGAAGTGCGTGCGGATCTTGCCTTCCTGTTCGCTGATGCCCTTCACGTAAATCTCGCCTCGGTACTCGAAGGCGAAGCCACGCTCGTTAAGGATGGCGTAGGTCTCCTCCGGGAGCTGGATCTTCCCGCTGACACCTGTGCTGTCCATCCGACTTGCCAGATTGACAGTCTTCCCCCAAATATCATACTGCGGCTTTTTAGCGCCGATCACTCCAGCCACCACAGAGCCATGAGCCATACCTGAGGAGAGAGGAGAGCACAGGGTCAGCATCAGCACATCTCACTGTTAAAAAGACTAGATGATCCTGCATTTCAGCGTTTTAATATAAGGCTATTAAGAAAGTAAAAAGTAAAAAATACTATTCATTTTTATCAGAAAAACACTGATGTTTGGTGATAAATCTTTCAAGACAGATCTGAGGTTGTCAAGTAATAGTGTGGGGCTTCTTTAGAAGCCACAAATCAGTCATTTTAATCAATTAATTATTTTCTTAGACTATTTTATAGCTTACTATTTTCATAGTAAGAACAGAGTAAATCAGCTAAAAAAATAGGTACATAAAGTATTAAATATATTTAGGAAGTGATGAGGGCTAGACAAAGGTTGCCGCTCAAAAGTTTGGGATCAGTAAGATTTTTAGTCTCTTATGTCTCTTATGGTCATCAAAGTTCCATTTATTTGATCAAAAATACAGAAAAAAGTAATATTATGAAATATTATTTTGCAGTTTAAAATAATATATTTTCCTCAAAAACCTTACTTTCTGTTTGACTGAAGAAAGAAAGACACAAACGTCTTGGATGGCATGGGGGTGAGTAAATTCTCAAGAATTTTTTATTCTGCAAGGAAACTAATCCTTTAAATCAAAGGTTGTAATGTTATGAATTATCTCAGAGCTGGTTGATTTGATTTATGGCTTTGAATCTTTATCAAAAAATGTTCTGAAATGCCTATAGAGAAAACAGACAGGAAGAATACTTCCGAAATTAAGGCTGATCAAAAAGTGAGCAGTCACTGTTGTGCTCCATTCTCACTTTCAAAGGTGTTTCTACATTATTTGTGTTTACATCATTCAACTCTTACCGATTCTGAGCTGGAAGTTGTTAAACGAATGTTTGTTGATCTCCTGAATGCTTTCATTCAGTGCAATGGCGAAATCGGCCAGCGCGCACAGATGCCCCCATTTATCCTCACATTGCTATGGTAACACACACATATATAGAAAGATTAGTGTACAAACTACATCTTTTTATAGATTTCAAACTACAGACGCTGCAGGCTTAAAAGAAGACTTCAGATAATATCCGTTTCAGGTTTCTGTATATGTATGTAAATGCTTTCATACTTGTTTCTCAGGAGACAGTCCTGACACTGCCATGTATGTGCTACCGATGGTTTTTATCTTCTCGATGTCCTGAAATCGCTCCTCCCCCAGCAGCTGCAGAGAGACATTCTTTCAGATATGACAGCCTATATATGTAGCATTAAACATTCATCAGCAGCTTCTGAGCAGGTGTGATGGATCTAAGTGTTTTAGAGAGAATCATTAATAATAAAGGGGTCGTTCAGCCTAAAATGACAATTCTGTCATTATTTACTTACCCTCATTTCATTACAAACCTGTATGTTATTGAATGGGTTTGGATCAAGATGGGGGGGGGGGGTAGTAAATATTGACAGAATTGTCATTTATTGCTGAACTGTGCCTTTAAATACGTGTATGTTTGTGTTGGCAGAATTCTGACCTCATCAAAATCAGCGATGATCTCATTGAGCAGCCGCAAACACTCCACGCCCTGATTATTCATCTCAGTCTGCGAGTAAAAATCAGCAAAGCCCGGAATGGAGGCGAACATCACTCCCACGGCATCATATGACTGCGAGTAGAGCTCCTATGGATGGAGATCACACATTAGAAACCTTGCTGGAATAAGGTCAACCTTTGACACAAATGAGCTTTAAATCAACACATGTGAATACATATAAAAATGTGGGTCCAATGAGCTTCATAACAATAACAGAATGCATGTGGTATATGCAGCATGGGTTGACATTTTAAAACGGTCCACTAGAGGGCAGTGTTGCTTTATAACGAACACAGTTGATTGATTTATAAGAACAGAAGGCAGAACAGATGCAGCTGGTAAGGCTGATATTTGATATGTAATGCCAATAGAAGACATAGACCATACAAAAACATAGTTTACATATATTTTGTTATTAAGTGTGCAATATATATATATATATATTTCTATATTTTATATATATTATTTATAACATAAGAACAAGGTTAAATTGAATTAATGAATATATAATATAATATAATATAATAATATAAATTAATGCATTTTTTTTTAAATATAATTACTCATCTTAAAAACAAACAAGTGTTGCAATGGCTACCTGCAGGTAAAATAATAATAAATAAATAAATACATACATACATACATAAATTAAAATTATTTATATCAAGTGTTACCAAGGCAACATTTCTCATTTTTATTTAGTTTAACTGATAACCTAAAATTCTAAAATTAAAATGTAAATAAAAATGAATAAAAACTATACAGGCATATTCACAAAAAAAAAAAAATAAAAAAAATAAAAAATAAAAAAAACACACAACCACATTACTAAAAATGTAACTAAAATTAAAATCAAAATGAAAAATATAAACAATTAATTCAAAATATTAATAACTGCAATAGTTTTGTTTAGTGATACTAAAATAACACTGCTGACAAAGTTCATATTTGATATATAATGCCAGATAATATAAAAAACATTTAAAAAAAAGTTAAGATAAAAAAATACAACAGAAAAAATACTTCACATATATTATAAAATGTTATTAACTTTATTGCAATATATTATTAATATATCATCAATATTATTATTAATGCAGTATGGGTTAGTAAATTATTATACATTAACCTTATATTTTATGAATGCTATTCTGACATATAATATAATATAATATAATAATGTTTTTTTATATAGAATTAACGCAGCAAAAAAAGTGTTGCAGTAGCAAAAAATGATTCAAATAAATTAAAATTAAAATTAATAAAAAAAATACTAAAAACATGAATAACATACATCATAAAATGTTATTAATGCTATTGCAATATATTATTAATATATTATCAATATAGTATTAATGCAATATATGTTAAGAAATGATTATACATTAACCCTATTTTATTAATGATATTCTAACTAAAAATATAATATAATATAATATAAGATAATGCTTTTTATGTAGAATTAATAAGAAATAAGAAATTCCTGAATGTGTATACTAGTCATAAGGCAGAACACAATAACAGGTCTCTAAAGAGCCCTAAAAAAATAAAATAAAATAATAATAATAATAATAATAATATTAATAATAATAGCTTATAGACACTTCCCATATACACATGGTTATGCACAGACCTCACAGGCACTACATAACATACCACAGCATACACATCTACAACACCTTTCCAATTTAGTATGCAAATCAGATGAAATGTGTGACTAATTACTCAGTACATTTGAGGTGTAATGTGTGCAAACCACAAGGCCACTGCTCTAACTACTATGTTGTTTAAAGAGGGAACTGTGGTCAATAGCTTGATCAATATTAGAGGAGGCTAAACTTTCTCAATACACCCCAAACATTCAGCACTGCACTGCTACGCCCCACTGACGCATGATGTCATCACTGCATACCAGTACTGCTGAGCGACTGTATGTACAAAAAGTCAGTGACTGCTGAAGACAAGTGTAGAAAACAGGTAATAATACACTTAATATGTGTTAGTCACTGAACTAAATTACTGCAGTGCCCTTTAAGAGTGGCAGGTTTTGCGAGCAAGACAGGGTATGTGTGCGTGTGTGAGGGAGAGGGATCATTTTCTCATCTTAATAATAGTGGAGAGTGACGTAAATTATAGTTCACACACTCAAGCACAGACACACACACACATTTAGCGTCAGCAGTTAAATCATGCCTTAAACTCCACCTGATTATAAATGAATGGGATAATTAAAGCAACTCAATACACTCTCTCTCTCTCACACACACACACACACACAGGCCTAATGGATGCATTTTTTTTTTTTTTTTATCGGTGAGTTATACAGCTCCATTATTTAGCCTCCCTATTGTCTGATTGACTGACAGCGGAACATTCCAGAAATAAACAGAGGAGTCACGTCAGGACAAGAGAGAACATAAACACACAAGGTGGTTTTACAAAACGAAAGGAAGGAAGGACAGAAGAAAGACAGACAGACTGACAGAAAGAAAGAAAGAAAGAAAGAAAGAAAGAAAGAAAGAAAAGAAAACAAACAAGAAAAAAGGAAGAAAGAAATGAAGGAAAAAAGAACAAAAGAAAGTAAATAGGAAAGAAGGAAAAAGAATGAAAGGAAGGAAGAAAAAAATAAAGAAGGAAGGAATGAAAGAAGGAAGGAAGAACGAACGAAAGGACGGTAGAAAGGAAGGAAAGAAGATAGAAAGAAAGAAAGAAAAAGAAAGCAAGAAGGAAAGAAAGAAAGAAAAAGAAAGAAAGAACAAAAGGAAGGAAGGAAAGAAAGAAAGGAAAAAAGAACGAAAGGAAGGAAAGAAAGAAGGAAGGAAGGAAGAAAGAAAGAAAGAACAAAAAGAAGTAAGGAAAGAAAGAAAGAAATAAAGAACAAAAGGAAACAATAGAGGAAGGAAGAAAGATTGAAAGGAAGGAAGGAAAAAGAATGAAAGGAAGGAAGGAAGGAAAAAATAAAGAAGGAAGGAATGAAAGAACGAACGAAAGGACGGTAGGAAGGAAGGAAAGAAGGAAGAAAGGAAAAGGAAGTAAGGAAAGAAAGAAAGACGGAAGGAAGAACAAAAGGAAGAAAGAAAAAGAAAGAAAACAAAAGGAAGGAAAGAAAGAAAGAAAGAAAGACGGAAGAAAGAAAGAAAGAAGAAAAGGAAGGAAAGAAAGAAAGACGGAAGGAAGAAAGAAAGAAAGAAAGAAAGAAGAAAAGGAAGGAAAGAAGGAAGAAAGAAAGAATGAAAGGAAGGAAGGAAGGAAAGAAGGAAGGAAGAAAGAAAGAATGAAATGAAGGAAGAAAGAAAGAAAGACGGAAGGAAGAAAGAAAGAAAGAAAGAAAGAAGAAAAGGAAGGAAGGAAGGAAGAAAGAAAGGAAGGAAAAAATAAAGAAAGAAGGAAGGAATGAAAGAAGGAAGGAAGAAAGATCGAAAGGAAGGAAGGAAGGAAGGAAGGAAGGAAGGAAGGAAGAAAGAAAGAACAAAAGGAAGGACGGCAGGAAGGAAGGAAAGAAGGAAGAAAGGAAAAGGAAGTAAGGAAAGAAAGAAAGACGGAAGGAAGGAAGAACAAAAGGAAGAAAGAAAAAGAAAGAGAACAAAAGGAAGAAAGAAAAAGAAAGAAAACAAAAGGAAGGAAAGAAAGAAAGAAAGAAAGAAGAAAAGGAAGGAAAGAAAGAAAGACGGAAGGAAGAAAGAAAGAAAGAAAGAAAGAAGAAAAGGAAGGAAAGAAGGAAGAAAGAAAGAATGAAAGGAAGGAAGGAAAGAAAGACGGAAGGAAGAAAGAAAGAAAGAAAGAAAGAAAGAAAGAAGAAAAGGAAGGAAGGAAGGAAGAAAGAAAGGAAAAAATAAAGAAAGAAGGAAGGAAGGAAAGAAGGAAGGAAGAAAGATCGAAAGGAAGGAAGGAAGGAAGGAAGAAAGAAAGAATGAATGAAAGGAAGGAAGGAATGAAAGAAGAAAGAAAGAAAGAACAAAAGGAAGGACGGTAGGAAGGAAGGAAAGAAGGAAGAAAGGAAAAGGAAGTAAGGAAAGAAAGAAAGACGGAAGGAAGGAAGAACAAAAGGAAGAAAGAAAAAGAAAGAAAACAAAAGGAAGGAAAGAAAGAAAGACGGAAGAAAGAAAGAAAGAAAGAAAGAAAGAAAGAAAGAAAGAAAGAAAGAAAAAGAAAGAAAGAAAGAAAAGAAAGAAAGAAAGAAGAAAAGGAAGGAAAGAAAGAAAGACGGAAGGAAGAAAGAAAGAAAGAAAGAAAGAAAGAAGAAAAGGAAGGAAAGAAGGAGGAAAGAAAGAAAGAATGAAAGGAAGGAAGGAAGGAAAGAAGGAAGGAAGAAAGAAAGAATGAAATGAAGGAAGGAAAGAAAGAAAGATGGAAGGAAGAAAGAAAGAAAGAAAGAAAGAAGAAAAGGAAGGAAGGAAGGAAAAAATAAAGAAAGAAGGAAGGAATGAAAGAAGGAAGGAAGAAAGATCGAAAGGAAGGAAGGAAAGAAGGAAGGAAGGAAGAAAGAAAGAATGAATGAAAGGAAGGAAGGAATGAAAGAAGAAAGAAAGAAAGAACAAAAGGAAGGAAGGAAGGAAGGAAAGAAAGAAAGACAGAAGAAAGAAAGAAAGAAAGAAAGAAAGAAAAAAGAACAAAAGGAAGGAAGGAAAGAAAGAAAGAACAAAAGGAAGAAAGAAAGAAGTAATGAAGGAAGACACAATAAAAGGAAGGAAGGAATTAAGGAAGAAAAAAAAGAATGAACGAAATGAAGGAAGAAAAAGAAGAAAGAACAGAAGGAAGTACAGGAAGAAAGAAGGCAGGAAAGTAGGCAGGTCACCAAATTTTGGAGTTCTCGTTTAATCATGTATCTTAATTACTCATTTGTATAACTTTCTTAATTAGTTTTAACTTCCGCAGTCTCAACCGCTTACAAAAAGTCTCCTGTCATGCCAATAAAGAACAAAGAACAGAGCGAGTGAAAGTGGCAGTGATTCATCCACTCCTCACATGTTCTTGCTGTCTAAGTGCTGCCATGCTTTTCCTGTCAGACTAAAGGAGTGAGACACCCAGATCCATTCTGTCTCTCTACCTCATTGTCTCTGTCTTTCTCCAGGAAGTGGCGTGCGACATGGCTGGGGAGAATGTTCCGGAGCATGTTCTCATTGTGTTCACGCAGCTCTCGCATCTCATTTATCTCTTCCTTCGCCTGTACACGCCATAGGAAGTCCAGACGAGCGGTATACTCCAGCTGAGAGACAGAGAGAAGAAACCTAGTCAGATCTAAAAAGCATCACAAGATACATTAAATCAACAAGCAAAAACACAGGGCAGACAATCAGTGTTGTAGCCCTATATTGTACAAAGCATTCATCAGGCTCACATAGTCCTTCGCAGATAAGATCGCCATATTCTATGGCTGTACAGATCAGAGAGAAGCCCAGATAGACTCATATCATCTGATCACACTTCAAGACTGAATGTTTGCCTGCACAAATGCAAAGAATATTATAAATTTGACCGACAGTGATGGACAAAATATATTAATAACAAAAATTAAATATATAGAGGAAGAAGTCTCTTATGCTCACCAAGGCTGCATTTCTTTGATCATAAAATACAGTAAAAGCAGTAATACTCTGAAATATTATTACAATTTATAATAACTGTTTTCTATTTTAATATATTTCAAAATGTAATTTATTCCTGTGATGCAAAGCTGAATTTTCAGCATCATTGCTTTAGTCTTAATAATGCTTCAGAAATCATTTTAATACGTTGATTTGGTGCTTAAGAAACTTCTTAAACCTTGCTGAAAATATTTATTTGCAATTTACAAATTCAAAAACTAAAGAAAAGGCTTTACGTTTCGAAGAAGAGAGAGACAACAACAACAAAAAAGGTATATCTAATAACTGTCAGCAATACTAGGCAGATAAATTGCAAATACACACTCGGCAAACACAATCCAGTCACTGGAAAAAAAACGCACACAAACGCACATCCTAGCAACCAGAGGAAGAAAGCAGCGACAGGAAAGATGCAGAGATGTGCACTTTCTTCTTAAATGTGGAAAATATCTCATAATCAGGAACAAAAATGTACAAATGCTTTACAACACTGATTCCAAATGTCCTTATATATGTTCATTTTTAAAAAGTAATCTCAATTTAATGTAAAAGACTATAGTATGCATCAATGACAACATTTTTGACATTATAAGTTAGGGATGTAACAATATAAAAATGATATGATAATATCTCAATATGAAGTAAAAAAAAAAAAAAAGTGTACATTTTAAAGTTAAATTCTTCTATCTAATGCACTTTAAGAGTTCAAAATTAAGAGCTCCAACGAATGTTCTTGACTAAGAAAACTTAAGTCAGAATAAAGTCAGTGAATTGACTTGTACCTGAACTTTAAAGGGGACTCAACCCTTTTTTTATTTGTGCTTTACTGTCTCAGTCTATATTACATTCACACTGGTGTTTTAGGAAGCCAAACAAATTAGAATATAATAATAATAATAATAACAACAACAACAACAACAACAATTTTATATTATTGTTATTCCTTTGACACTAAAAGCCATAAATTGTAAAACAATTGCACTGTAAAATAAATGAAAATTAATATTTCATAGGTATATTATTTTTGCTTTACACTACAGTACAGAAATTATAATACTTATTTCCTAATTTCTACACTTGAAAGAGATATTTTGAATTTGGACTGCAGTAACGTTACCCATTTAAACCGCTAGCTGTCAGCAATTCATACTGCACTTTTAAGCTTTTATTTTAACGGAAACGGCAGTAGAGCTTTTATTTTGACGGAAAACTCCAGCTTCAATGAAAACAGGCTTACAAAAACGCGTCTCAAATCTAGTGAAATGCTGTAATCATCTGCCGCAAAAATAAGGCATACCTGCTGGCCGTTGCGTTCCCAAACGCGTGCTGAACTCACAGCACATACAATAAACGAGTTCACTGCGCGAAAAAAACACCGAAGTGTGCGCTTCGCTTTGAAACACGCAGCGTTGATAAAGGGAAGCCATAATGTGCTTTCGTTTGACAGATACTGTGCCAAAGCATAATGGACCCATGTTAGAATTTATGTTAGAATAAGAGTTTAAATATATTTTAAAAACCACACTTTTTGCCTGGAAGACCTGTTGTTTCATATTGCGATGTGACCACGATGATATCGAGACAGTTTTGCTATTGTGTTACCACAATTTTGATAATACCGTTACATTCCTATTATAAGTGCTTTAGCTCATTTTTGTATTTGTGATTTTGGCTCATTGTTCCATGCAGATTTGCCCCGCATTGTTGAGGTTAATCAGATTTGTGCACCATCATTTCTAAACAGTGCTGTATTCTCACCTGAATTATACTAGTCTTTAACTAGGCTACTGTAGGTTATTTACATTTTTGTTTCTGAGCCACTCTAGGAAGTTAATTAAAAAGTTAATTTGGTGTTGGGATCATCATTCTGTTAAAAGCGTCAGGTTTTTGGCAGACCTCTCATCAAGTTCTCCCACTGTTTTAAGCTGATTCCAAGCCCCAGAGCAAGATGCCACACAACCTCACCACCAAACTACACTGTTTTACATTTGGACAGCACATACATATTGAATTTGGTCCGGTTAAGTTGGCTCTATCTACACTTGCATCAAGATCCATCTCGGGTGATCTAATCACAAGTAGTCAGCCGATGCATTTTGCTTTTTGCTGTACCTGGACAAGCGTCTCAAATGTGTCTCCTGTGACCACTAGTGTTCAGTTTCAAAAGGAGAGTCTCTTATGTCATGAACACACACATCACTCACAATGTTTGTGTTATTGCATGTTGACAAAGTGCAAAAAGCGCTGTCTATGAGGCATCAGGACAGATTTGTGTTTACACTACAAATCACATGCACTACTGACCACTCTGTACATTACAGTGACTGGATTACAAGACGTCAAAATCATCTGAGCTGAATCTTAATTGCAGGAGTGTGTTTTCTCACTTGCTGCTGTTTTTTTAAGTAATGGCATATGACTTCTTTAGAGCCTTTAAAGTCTCTATATTGTATTGCGCACAGTAATATGTGGGACAGTCTGCATCTGGGTCATTTCTACTTCCTGGTAACTAAACTAGTTGAGCCTTGTGCTCTCTGCCCAATTTATGCATTTGCTCTACTCCATTTAACTTTCTTTGGAACACTTAGTCTACATTCAAAGCTGTCCTTCAGCTTCACTAGATGAATCATGATCCCTCATCTGGGACTATCAGAGCAATATAAAACGTCACATTAAAATAATTAAACTTCAGTGCTTTGAAATGTCACAGACAGATTAATGACTTTCTCCTCCAACCTGAACTCCAACTTTACTCTCTCAAAAGGACAAAGTATGCTACCATTTAAAGGTTTGAGGTTAATGGATTTTTAAATGCTTTTAAAAGAAGTCTCTTATGTCAATGACTGAATTTATTTGATTAAGAAGTCTAAATAATATTTTTATTTTACATTTTAAAACATTTTAAAATGAATTATAATAAATTAAATTCCAGTTGAGGTCATAAGTTTACACCCCCCTTTCAGAATCTTCAAAATGTTATTTTACCAAAATAAGAGGGATCATACAAAATGCATGTTATTGTTTATTTAGTACTGACCTGAATAAGATGTTTCACATAAAAGATGTTTACATCTAGTCCACGAGAGCAAATAATAGTTGAATTTATAAAAATGTATAAAGTTTACATCCCCTTGATGATGCATTAGGAGCTGGGGGGTGAAAACTTTTGAACAGAATGGAGATATGTACATTTTCCTTATTTTGCCTAAATATCATCTTTTTTTCCATTTAGTACTGCCCTTCAGAGGCTACAGAAGATGGAAAGGGTTCAAATACACAAAAATGCTGAAAAACCAAAGACTTTGTAGGACCTAAAAGATTTTTCTGAAGAACAGCGGGCAGTTTACCTGTTCAGGACAAACAAGGGACTCATGAACAACTATCCTTGAACAAAACAAAACAACAACAACAACAACAAAAACATTCAGGTAAGAACATGGATGTAAACTTTTAAATGTGGTCATTTTTAGAAATTCAACTATTATTTTGGACTATATGTAAACATTTTTTATGTGAAATATCTTATTCAGGTCAGTACTAAATAAACAATAACATGCTTTTTGTATGCCCCTTATTTTTTGGTAAAATAATTAACATTTTGCAGATTCTGAAAGGGGGATGTGAACTTTTGACCTCAACTGTATTTGGAATTTAAATTATTTAAATTAATTTGAAAGTGTAATCTTCTGAAAGCTGAATAAATAGGCTTTCCACTGATGTATGGTTTGTTAGGATAGGACAATAAAGTTGTCCAAATAACGTTCTTAGCAATGCATATCCTAATGATTTTTGGCATAAAAGAAAAATCAATCATTTTGACCCATACAATGTATTATTGGCTATTCCTACAAATATTACCTCTGCTACTTATGACTGGTTTTGTGGTCCAGGGTCACATTCGTGTCAAAACCCAGCCCTGCTTTGGATTCAGTTCATGTGTCCTTGCCAAATAAAAGTATTAATTTATTTAAAAAAATGACATTTTCACAGCTTGACAACTACTTTTTACAACCGTCCACCTCTACTACACTCTGAAAAAGATGTTGCTTCACAATGCCATAGAAGAACCTTTTTTGTCTAAATGGTTCCATAAAGAACCTTGAACATCTGAAGAACCTTTCTGTTTCACAAAAGGTTCTTTGTGGCGAAAGAAGGTTCTTAACATTATAAAAAGCTAAGAAAGAAATGGTTCTTTAAAGAACCTTTGACTGAATTTTCTTTGTGGAGCCAAAAATGGTTCTTCTATGGCATTGCTGTGAAGAACCTTTTAAAGCACCTTTATTTTTAAGAGTGTACATAAAAAAAAAAACCAGCATAGATATTCTGAAAGCTAAAAATCTCCTTTAGTCCTCAAGCAACATGAGTATGACATCACTGTTTTATTCCTTTCATACACTGCAGTCAGTAAGTACACTTAAATGCTTTGCCATTGTCGTGACCCTTTGTGGTACGCCTCGACTCTAACAGGAAGTGAGCCTTGCTGCGTTTCTGATATCTCTGTTCAGCCTGGCTTCCATCAGCTCTTTTCCAAACGAAGAGCTCCAACAAGGTCCCCTCTAATTAAGCAGTAACACACGCTCATCTGCATACATTAATATCCAGCTTTAATTGAAACTGTTTCACAAAGGCGTCCAGATTGAAAAATTAATTTACTAACAGTCAGGGTGTGATGTAAGTGTTTATGCATGTGTATGAGTGTAAAATGCATTTATTTGCGTATGCTCTCAGACTGAGCATGGAGCGAAAGATGATTTTATGAGCAGTAATTATGCAAGTGGGGCAGACAGGGGTGTACGACTGTCCGACTGATTATTAAAAACACATCAACAAGACTAACCTCCATTAACCTCTAAAACACATGCACACACACATAGAGACGGACGCACACACTCAGACAGTAGACAATTAAAGCAGTGCATATCAACCAAATTACTTTTGACAAAAGCAAACTGTATGAAAAGAGTTTAATACAAATGAGTTTTTAAAGTTTTAGGTATCCTGGGAGGCCTGGTTTTGAATCTCGTCACTCTCTGGTTCAGGACTTTATCGCTATTAGAAGTTGAAGTCTGACTGGTGGAAGAGCAGCTGTTACAATAGTGGCTAAAATGAATGCATTGTTTTATCCATGATAAAATGATGTGCTAAGCTCTTTGGTGGTGACGTACTGGCTCTCAAGGCTCTCACTCAGCAGATAATACAAAAGTTATATCCCCTTTCACCTTATTCCCTTGAGCGAGGCATGTACCTGCATTCACAGTTTAATCAAGAGGAACATGTGCTGAATTTACGCCATTTTATTGCCTTTCAGAGCTCAGTAGACTCATTGGAGTTCTCCATTTATAGAAAGCATTTACTTCGTCCTAGATTTTTCTCCAAAAACTCTTTGGAAAGACTAAACAGACACACTAAAGCAAAATACTTAAGCCATTGGCTCTCTTTTTAATCTCAGTTCTGTCTACACTGCAAAATAACATTTTTGTATGCTTTTAATTATTCAGTTTTGCCAAAATATCTTAAAATCCTTAAAACAAGATACATTTTTTTGAGAAGCCAGAATACATAATATATAAAGACTTGTTTTCAGAGAATGTATCTTTAAAAGTGTGTTTTATCTTACTTCACTAAGCGTTTTGTTTTTGAGAAGCCCCTAAGGGGACAAAAATATGAAATAGGAGGAAAATTATGTTTCATTGCTTTTGCGTTGGTTCACAAAACATTTGAATTCTCTTGCAAAAGTATTGCGTTCCCTCAAGAAACTAAAGTATTAAAACCGTTTTTTCTCATATTATTTCCATCACAAAAGTTTTGTGAGCATTACAAAACCACTGAAATATATTGTCCTACCATCTTAATGTTTTTCCCTCATTACAATAGGCTCCATATTTTATTTTTATGTTTATTTTTTTTTTTTAACTTGATTTACTGAAGCAATTTACTGAAGCAAAGATTACTAAAGCAAGACAAAATACACTTAAATTCATGATAAAATACTTGATGACAAGCATTGTCTTACACAGTTGCATCAAGTTTTGTTTTATACGTTTTGAGAAATTTAAACTAGAAAGCAAGATAATAATGTTTTTACTCTTAGTTAATTGTGTTTTCTTTTGAATGTTTTTGCAGTCTAGAAGCAATTAAACAATTACATAATTTTAAATAACTGTGAATATACACTACTAGTCAAAAGTTTTTGAACAGTAAGATTTTTTAAGTTTTTTAAAGAAGTCTCCTGCTGGCCAAGCCTGCATTTATTTGACCCAAAATACAGTGAGAGCAGTAATACTGTGAAATATTTTTACTATTTAAAATAATTGCTTTCTATTTGAATATCTTTTAAAATGTAATTTATTCCTGTGATCAAAGCTAAATTTTCAGCATCATTACTCCAGTCTTCAGTGTTACACGATCCTTCAGAAATCATTCTAATATGCAGGTTTGCTGTTTAAGAAACATTTATTATTATTATAAATATTTGAAACAGTCGGGTACATTTTTTCAAGATTCTTTGATGAATAGAAGGGTCCAAAGATCAGCATTTATCTGAAATTTTAAATGCTTTAATTGTAACATTATACACTATACTATTCAAAAGTTAAGTCAGTATTGTTTTTTTTTTGGGGGACATTACAGAAATAAATACTTTTATTTATCAAGGATGCTTTAAACCGATCAAAAGTGATGATCAAGACATTTATAGTGTTACAAAATATTTCTATTTCAGATAAATGCTGTTCTTCTGAACTTTCTACTCATCAAAGAAACCTGAAAAAATTCTACTCGGCTGTTTTCAACATCAAAAAAATAAAAATAAATGTTTTTTTGAGCAGCAAATCAAAATATTAGAATGATTTCTGAAGGATCATGTGACTGGAATCATGATGCTAAAAATCAGCATTGAAATCACAGAAATAAATTAGATCTGAAAATATATTAAAATAGAAAACAGTTATTTTAAATTGCAAAAATATTTCATAATTTTTACTGTTTTTGCTGTGTTTTGGATCAAATAAATGCAGGCTTGGTGAGCAGAAGAGGCTTCTTTAAAAAACATGAAAAATCTTACTGTTCAAAAACTTTTGACTCGTAGCGTATATACAGCAGAGAGCTAACACTTTGGATTAAGAAATAAATAAAACAGAACATCACATTTTTTAAAACCCATTTTACAAAAATTTCTTTGTCTTATTTGTTTTTCAAAATTCTAAATCTTTCAAAAATCTTTTCTTTTTAAATTGAATTTTTATTCAGATTTTCAGTGTTCTTCGCACCCAACTGTATATATGCAAATGTATGTCTCATAAAAACAATAGCATATGAAGAATAAACCTTCATAGACACTGACCAGCAGTGACAGAGTGCTTGTTCATTCATCCAACACACACACACACACACACACACACACACACTAAGATGAGCATAAATAAGAAATGATCAAATCACTGTCCAAGAAACACATGCCAAGTCCCAATCCATAGGCCAAGCAGTGCCACTGGCACCACCTGCCTAAATGACACGCTGTTGCCATAGATACGAGGGGAGGGGGGGCTAAATGCGGGCAGGCAGTTTATAGCCGGACACAACACATGGCACAAGCACAAAGCATTTCGGTCATATGTGAGACTCCATGCGCCTTAATCAGAGCGGCGCCGACACCACACACACACACACCTACACAAACCCAGCACTCATTTTTCTATCTCTCTCGCTCATCACCGCTCGGACGGGCTCTTTCCCCTGATCTACGGCATCAAAGACAACAATCAGTAGAGTGAACTTAAAAAGCTTGGCACACACGGTGCGTCAGAGAGAGAGAAGGGCTTTTATATATTGACTGTGAGACCTTATGAAGCAGCCAATAACTTGCAGCCGTTTCTTAGAAACGTGACATTATAAAATAGGCACTGAATGGCCCCGATCCGCTGTCAGGTTAGCGTTTGTGTGCATGTCTGTTACCTGTTGCCCGTGGTAGAACACAGCTAAAAGGAACATCGCCATGAGAAGCAGAGACGTTTCCTTGGTTCCCAGGAAGCTTTTGCTGTAACCAGGGAAACGGGAAAGAAAGTCTCATGAGGTCGGCAGCACGTTTAGAAAGACCAGAGTGCAGTTAGTTAACACAAACATCTGTCAGAAATGTCGTAAAGAGCCTTGATGATATAATCACAGTGTACACTGTTTGTTAAACACTTATGTTATCTGATATGAAAAAAAAAAACCCTATCTGATTTGTATATTTTTGATGAAAGTGGAATATAAAGTCAGGATTTAGTTCTGCTTTAGAGGCTTGGTTCTTGTTTAGGAGTTGCATTTGGTAGACAGTTTTATCCAAAGTAATTTACAGTGTTCGTATAAAAGAAGTAAATATGGTGCACGATGATTGCTAGGGAGGACGGATAAAAAAGGCACAAAAACATATGAGCAGTACTTGCAACTAATTTGTTTTCTGATGGTAAAACCATGGTATTTTTTTGCAGTGTTTTTGAAATATCATGCAAAAAATAAGGACATCCATTCAGAACTTGATGCACAGTAACTTTTTTCTCCAGTGCAGTTCAAAAGTTTGGGATCAGTACAATTTTTAATCTTTTTTAAGAAGTCTAAAATTAAAAGTATTATTGCAAATTAAAATAATGGTTTTCTATTTCAATATACTTTAAAATATAATTTATTTCTGTTACGCAAAGCTGAATTTTTATCAGCCATTACTCTTCAGTCTTCACTTTTTATCAATTTAACACATGCTTGCTGAATAAAAATATTCATTTTTGTCAAAGAAAGAAAGAAAGAAAACATTTACTGCACCCAAATTTTGATCAATAGTGTATATTATTACAAAAGATTTCTATTTTAAATAAATGCTGTTCTTTTTAGCGTTTTATTCATCATAGAATCCTGAAAAAAGTTTCACAGGTTCCAAAAAATAATAATAATAATATATATATATATATATATATATATATATATATATATATATATATATATATATATATATATATACAGTGTTGGGAAGGTTACTTTGGAAATGTAATAGGTTACAGATTACAAGTTACCCTATTTAAAATGTAATAAGTAGTGTAACTTTTCAATTACTTTATAAAAGTAATGTAACTTATTACATTTGATTACTTTTTGATTACCTTTCTAAATTTCTAATATTTTCAATTGTTAATCATTTTGAAACATTTAAACCAGGTTTTCAGAGTTAACCTTACAGCAGCACTCAACACTGATTACTGTCGGACTTCATCACTTAAATTAAGATTATAATAAGCAAGGAATAATATACATCTTTATTTTGCGATAACAACTGGCTGGATGTTCATTATCCCACTTATTACACAGCTGCTTGCCACAAAAGTAAATAATTAGACACGGAACACTGATCTGAGCTGAAGTTTGTGAACGCAAAGCTTCAATGAAGAAATCAGTTGCTAGCAAGATGCAGGTTCAAACTAGACCGACATTTAAAGGATACAATGCAGTCAGACCAGTTTTATTACACAACATTTCACCACATAAATAATTAAGTACTAGTAATTACAGTACTTGTTTGTTAGTTATCTTATAATCCTTTACAGTGTACAAAACAAAATGGCAGCAGCTGCGTTTGTTTGAAACAATGGAGCGAGTCCACGATACAAGGATGACAGAATTAAGAAATTGTACACATAATATTAAATTGAGTTTTAATATTTTATTAGCTAACCAAACGCAAAGCTTCCACCATGAAAAACTATCAAGCGTATAGCGCTAACTTAAGTTGCCCGGATGAGTCTGTGTTATTAGCTTTTACCAGTTGTCATCTGGGAATAACATACCTTGGAATGTCATGACTGACCAATCAGAATCAGGCATTCCACAGAGCCGTGTAATAATTTAATTTAAAGCACAGATGCCACAAATTCAGACTTAACACCTCTTATTTACTTTGAGATCATTCTGAGGTTAAATACAGATTTTAAATCATAACAAGAAACAGTTTCATAGTTATGATACTGGTTTTGAAATCAAGTGTTTGCACAGTTATGACAGGAAACACTGGCATCTAACAATGCCTTGGAAAAACAATTAATCTATATATCTATATATAATAAAGTGTATGCATAATCCCAAATAGGAAATAAAACAGTTACGAAATAAACATGTGTCCTATTCTGTGTTATAAACTCCTGAAACATTGGTGTCTCAGTCAGTGCAATTTATGAAAGAAGTCAATTAAATCTGTATGAAAAAATTCAGATGTAACCCCCTTTGTAATCATTAACATTTTCAAAAGTAACTATAGTTTAATTACAGATTTTTTCTCAGTAACTGTAACTAATTACAATTACATTTATTTTGTAATTAAATTACGTAATTCTGTTACATGTAACTAGTTACTCCCCAACACTGTATATATATATATATATATATGTTTAAAAAAATATTATTACAATTTAAAATAACTGCTTTCTATTTGAAAATTTATTTCTGTGATGCAAAGCTGAATTTTTAGCATCATGACTACAGTCTTCAGCATCACATGATCCTTCAGAAATTATTTGTAACATTGTAAATGTCTTTATGCCTCTATTTAATAGAGCCTTGCTAAGTTAAAAAATAAATTAAATTAAATTAAATTAAAAATGTGAACTGCTTTCTTTTTTAAAATATTTTATAATGCAATTTATTTCTGTGATTGCAAAGCTGAATTTTCAGCATCATTAACCTTCAGTGACACATACGCATTAAGAAATCATTCTAATATATCAACCTGGTGCTCAAGAAACATTTCTAAATATTATCAATATTGCAAAATAGTTGTACTGCTTGTTATTTTTGTAAAAAACATTTTTAGAATCTTTTGACTAATATAAAACTTTAAAAAACAGCTTTTATTTAAAATACAAATATTTTGTAACATTGTAAATGTCTTCATTTTGCTATCGAATGCAGCCATGCTGAATTAAAAAATAAAATTAAAGAAAAAATTAAATGAACTTTTGGCAAAATTGCAACCTTTTTCATGGTTTAAACCTATAAACTTAGAGCTGCCAACCTAATTTTTTGACCACCACACCACATTTGAGCTGTCCTTCTCATTAAGTGTTTGACAGAAGACAGAAATTTATGACTGGGTGACGTCAATCATAAAACTTGCTGAAATCTACTAAAACGCTCGCAGACGGCTACTTTAAAAACAGGATGACATTTATTGCTCTTATAGTTGGTCTGCATCATTTTTCAAACTTGCTTGAGTCATCACAATTACATCCATACTGTTAAAATGTGATGTATGATTTCACTCTTTATGATAGATTCTTTAATAGCTCCTGAATGGCCCAATGTGTAAGTTTGCGTACGTACCTCTGATTGAGTGTAAGTGTGTCATAGCGGATGAAGAGTGGTGTGTAGAAGGCCTCGGTCAGCACTGCGTAGATAGCGATCATAATCAGCAGGATGGCCAGCTTCAGAACCGAGTTCAGTCTGAGGAACACTGCACACGTCACCATCGCCAACACTCCAGTAAACACGAAATACTGTCAATAAACAGATAGACAACCTCACTATTAACACCCTATCGCTCAATGTACAGTGAGTGAATTGATTTTAAATGGTTTAGACATTTGCTAGAATTCTGTCAATCCTTTTAACAGACTAAAACTGGCAAGAAGCTGTGGGTCTGATTGTGTGGGAGGCACTGGATGAAAAGACCTCTGGGTAGAAGCAGATATCGGGTATTGAGGCAGATGCATTAAATGTCTGGTTCCTGAATGAGCCGGATTTATCGAAATCACACCAAAGCTACAATGAAAGAGAAATAGAGTGCAAATGTTAGAGAATCGATTGCATTTGACAATTCATCTGTATAAGGAACAATATAATTACATTTCCAAGAACTTTCCGTCACACATTATTTTAAGGTCCAGTTCTCACTATTAACTAACAATTAAGTACAAATTTTGCCTCAGTAAACTCCCAATTACTGTTTATTAATAGATTGTTGTTAAGTTTCGGTATTGGGTAGGATGAAAGATGTAGAATATGGTCATGCAGAATGTGATTTATAAGTGCTAATAAACAGCCAATATGCTAGTAATATGCATTCTAATAAGCAACTAGTTAATAGTGAGCATTGGAACTCTAGCTATAGGTATAATAATATTCTTCTTAAAAGTCATAACTGATAATATTATATTAGAAACAAAAATATAAAAAGTTAAGATAAAATGTGATACTGATATGAGTCAAAATCTGCTAAGAGGTAATAATTAGAACAACAGTTTTAAGTGACTTTACACTATTATTTACAACAATATCTGTATTTTCATGGGTTTAAATAAATGACTTTTGTGATAAGAGATAATAAAAATAATTGTGTGCATCAAAACCACTTCTGTCCTGGTTAAAAAAAAAAAAAAGGAACTTGATTTTCAAAGTTACCAAATTTGCTCATGCTAAATGTAACATTTTTCAAAATGTCAGTAACTGATAATATTTTATTAGACAATTAAGATCAAATGTTTTAGATATAATATAGGCATCACAACATTATAATATACAGTATGAAAAATTTTATTTTGAAATTTGCCAAAGATGAATTTAACTGACATTAAGCTATTATTGTTTTTAAAAAAACAACTTTAAGTGTTAGGTGATGGAAAAAGTATTCTACTGTATATGTAAAAATTAGGGAAGTTATCAAATTAAAAAAAAAAAAAAACTTGATAACCAATATGATATTGATATGAATCAAAAAAGCGGTAATAATGGAACAGCAGTTTTCAGTAATTTTACACTATTATTTACAACAGGACCTGCAGTTTCTTGAGTTTAAATAATTGATTTTTGTGATAGAAGACAATAAAAACAACTGTGCATCAAAACCACTCCTGTCCTGGTAAAAAAAAAAAAAAGTTACAGAAGTTGTGACAGCTAAATGTAACATTTTTGACAAGCCAAAAATGTCAGTAAATTAAAATATTCCATTAAATACTTTGTATATCAAAATGTTTTAGATATAATTTAGGCATCACAACATTATACAGTATGAAAAACTGATTTTTATTTTGAAATTGCCAAAGTTGAATTTAACTGACATTAAGCTGTTAGTATTTTTAAAGATCAACTTTGAGTGTTAGATGATGGAAAAAATATTCTATATGTAAAAATTTGGGAAGTTATTAAATTAAAAAAAATTATAATAAATAAATAAATATATAAATAAAATATCGACTAATGCAAAAAAAGTCACTAATATCAGCCGATAACCAATATGATATTGATATGAGTTGAAATCTGCAAAGGGGTAATTATGGAACAACATTTTTAAGTGATTTTACACTATTATTTACAACAGAATCTGCATTTTCATGGGTTTAAATATATTATTTTTGTTACAAGAGACAATAAAAATTACTTTCTGCATCAAAATCACTTCTGTCCTGGTTAAAAAAAAAAAGGGGAACTTGATTTTCAAAGTTACTGAATTTGCGACAGCTAAATGTAACATTTTTCTCTGAATTTATTCAGGCCAATAAATAAAATTAATTACGTAAAATAACTATGCAAAAAACAAAACACTATGCTTTTGAACAAAACACAGAGCGAAGTCTCTTTTAAGGGTAGTAAATGATCTTTTGTTATTTGCAGATTCTGGTAACTGTACTATTCTTCTTTTATTGTATCCAAGAACTGTTTTCCATCACTAGATCACTGCATCTTATTAAAAAGATTGGTAAATTTTCATCAAGTTCAGTTCCCATCACTTGTGAGGTACCCCAGGGCTCTATTCTGGGTCCAGTTTTATTCTCCCTGTATTTGCTCCCTCTTCGTTTTATATTTGAGTCTCATAAATTTTCATACCACAGTTATGCGGATGACACTCAGCTTTATTTCCCTCTAAAATCAGGTTCTGATTCAGTGTACTCTTTGCTGGCTTGTTTAGAGGACATCACAAATTGGATGGAAAATAATTTCCTTCAGTTAAATCAGAAAAAGACTAGTTATTTTGTATCTTTTTCAGTTCTCGGTCCTATGCTCTGGAACTCTATACCATCAGATCTTTCCCTTTGTTATCTACTTTTAAAACATCTTGTCAAACATAACTTTTTTTCCCTTCAGGCTTTTGCTTAGCTTGAAAAATGTTTTCTTTGCTTGTTGATGTTTTGTATTATTCTTTTTTTCTTTTCCTGTGTTTTTTTTCTTTTTAGCGTTTAACAATTTTACATTTTATGTGTCTTAATAATGCTTTTAATTTAAATTAATAATGCTTTTTTATGTTTTGGTTGTGCAGCGCCTTGGTCAGCACATGTTGCTTTCAAGGAGCTATATAAATAAACTTAACCTTGACCTAATTTTTTACCCATTTTATTTTGAGCCATATATTGTGCAATCTTTCTCTTTAGTCAAAGGCTGGTGATTTTTGCAAAAAAAATTGTCTCTAGACTCTGTAAAGGCTAATATAAACTATTTCACAGTGGGTCCATAATTCTTGAGTTGAAGGTGGTTCAGCTCACAAATCAGAACTTTGTATATCCACGATAACATCTGCAAGAGTATAATGATAAAATTAAAAATAGTTTAACTAAGATGTTTACTCACTATGTTGATCATGGCAGCCAGGAAGTTGATGAGGATGGAGAGAAAGATGACGACGTTCCGCGCCGCGTACGTTTCGTTCACCCAGCAACATGCTTTTCGTAAAACCAGCGGCAAACACTTATAGTCCTCCGCCGTTGTCACGACAACAAGGCAACAGTGCAGCAAGATGAGGACCGAGAACTGTATCACCATAGTGACCATCCTACAAACATGAGTGATCATATATTATACAATGCTCTCGTGGGAGAAATCGAATATCCGAGACTGAATCAAATTTCATTGAAAACCCCACATCAAACACTACTGGAAATATGAATTCATGACTTCCATATGATCATAAACCCAAACAGATCAAGTGTCAACCTCAATGTCTGTGGTGGCTATGGCCATTGGCATATGTCTGAGTTTTACCTTGCAGAGGGAAGTAAGCTCTGTATTCCAGTGATGAAGAAGAGAACAATGAAGGCACACACTAGATTAGACTTAAACACTTCGTCTCGCATCTGGGAATACTGTAGAGGAAACACACACACACACATACACAAAAGTAAGGACAAAAATTCTTCTTCACATGATGAGCACAACGACACCATGAAAGCAATGCTAACTACATTGGAGAAAGCAGGGTAGGCGCTCAAACACACACACACACATACACACAACTCCTGTGCTCTCTGGGTTAGTGCGAGGATGTGTGATGTCAGGGCTGGAGGCTGGGCAAACCAAAAAACTCAAGCACAGAGCGGCACAGAGTCAAAGGCCAAGCAGGGGGCAAAGAAATGAGGCGAGGGACAAATAAACAATAAAAAGCGTTTTAACTAAGATGAAAACATGCATGGGAGTGGATCATGAGTAACCTGAAGGCCCGTCTGTGGGCGAATCCCGGTTGTTCAGGAAGAATTATTGTTCAGATGATGAACAGTAATGGCGATTAAAACGAATCAATTTGGAGACAAATCCAATCGGCTCAATTCACCGGCTCATTATCCTAAGTGTTGATTTGAATTCACTCTCTTTTTCTTTGTTAGGACCCGCTGATCGGATCAGGAAACATCCGTTTTGTCAGACTAATGGCTGGGGCGCTTCTCAATTTAACAGCTCAAGAACTGCGTCACAATTCAAAAATGGGCTTTTTGGTGTTCTTTAATCATTTTTGGTGATTGTGGTCACTATATATTATCTGTCAGTGAATAGCAGATGGTTCCTGTTAGTGCTGGGGTGTTTGACCAAAAATCTGTATCATGGTTTTTCTTAGGATTCTGGCAGTTTTTACAGTTTATCATGATTTTTCTCTAACTGTGCCTTCATATGAATCAGAATGCATGAAACCATGAAGATCATGTTTTTTTTTTTTTTTTGTATTACAATCCAAAGAAACATATAGCTTGAGCAGTTTTTGATTTAAATTAGATTGTATAATTGCAAGATTTGAAGCAAAATCAGAATGATCTGACCTTAGCTTTTTGCAATTATGCTACGTAAAACAGAACTGGACCAAACAGAAACAGCAGATGTGCTGAATGAGACGCAAATTCACTTTCTGACAGCAGGTGGTGCTTACGGAACAGCAGCAATACATTGTTTCCTTGATTACTGCTGTAAACAAAGCAGTGCTACGCTTTCAAAGGTCCACTGAAGTGCTTTGAAACATAGCGTTATTCAATGTGTTGACGTAATTTCAACTGAAACAGGACGACAGGGCGGGACACATCAAGTGTCCCCTTTTTTAATATATGTTAGAGCCGCTGAGCTAGTTAAAGCATCATTCGACAGCCACAATCTCATCCATATTTCTATAAAATATAGCATATAGCTGACTCATGCATATGATCCGCTCCATGCTATCGTGTCTCTGGACCAAAGCAGACGCGGCACAGCACGAAACCAGTCTTTTAGTGAAGTGAAGGGTGATGTCATCAAAATCGTTGCTCTCTATTGGTTAGAAACTGTAAGTTTTGAATGCTTATATCTTGTAAATGTGAAATTTGTCATTGTTTTGAAACACAATAGCTTAAAGAAAACGTTAAGGCTAACATATTCATACTAAAAGCCAAAAATTTTCAATTTTGATTTCATAGGGACTTTAATACTACATTAAAATGTATTATACGGAGGTAAGATTAAAAAAAAAAAAACATCTAAACCCGGATGTATGGCCATATTGGGGATTTTTGGATGAAAACAACAGCATTGATTGCATGGTTAATGAACAGTGTTGGGAGTAGCGCATTACAAGTAACCCAAGTTACGTAATCAGATTACTTTTTTCAAGTAACTAGTAAAGTAACGCATTTCATTTACAAGAAAATTACAAGAGTTACTTTTTGTTTCCTTTATGTATTTTAATCCCATTTTATTAACCAATGTCTTTGCTGCCGACCTTTTTTGATCCAATTCAAATATCCTGATAAGCAAAACTTACTTTTGATTAACTAACATTTGTGCTTCATTTTCCTCTTTGCTGAAGAGTGTTGAACTTCCTTCTACTACAGTTCTACTGTACAGATGTAAATTTACTTTTCCTTCAGCCTTAGGCTTATTTATTTCACTTTTTGGTGTGAAAGGGCTTTTACATTTGCCAAAAATCCAACTTTTTATATTAAAAACAAACGAGCAAGCCCTGCCCAGATTTAAGAAGTAACACAAAAGTAACACAAAAGTAACGTAACGCATTACTTTCCATAAAAAGTAACTAAGTAACGTAACTTTTTTTAGGGAGTAACGCAATATTGTAATGTATTACTTTCAAAAGTAACTTTCCCCAACACTGCTCCTGAATACGTTGTTCTGCTAAATTATGATGTCTAAACCACAGAGAAAACGTGTGGAAGCTGCTAAATCATATAAAGAAGGACTTAGTAAGTAGAAAAGGCTGCAATATTTTGACAAACTAAAGTTAATAGGTGGTAAAGATACGAAAGATATGTACGAGCAGTATTAATTAAGGTATTAGCCTAATATTTAACCTGTCTGATGGGAGATGATAAGAACAAACACGAATGTTGTTAAGATTCTTGCCTTAGAAATCCTGGTTCAGTTTGGCCAATCACAAATGCCTTTTGTTCCTCAGACAGTTTTTTTCCCTCTTCTCCTTGATTTGTTATAAGTTTTGGCAGTCTTAACTACTACAAATATTTTTCCTGGTCCGTCCAATTAGTACAGCCTAAAACATGACAATAACTGACCATTTTCAGCAGCAATAATCAGCAAAATATGTGAGTTTTGTTCGGTTCGGTGGCATTGTTTACGTTCAGTGCCGGCTATATGGCCGATTGATCACATGTTGTGAAAACACTCTATTCACACCGTGTGTGTAATGAACCGGTGTATCGCCCAGCACTTTCTGTGATCATTATGCAAATTAGCCTAGAGAGTTGGTCCATCTTGGTCCATCTTGAACCAATGAGAAAGCAGCTACCATGCTCTAAAAACAGCTGGACCACCTTAATTTGTTTTTTTTTTTCAGATGGGATATTGTAATTGAGAACATTTTAAACCGCTGTGCATGTTCTAGAAAGTATTGACTGCTATTGCTGGCACATGATGTCCTTTAGTTTACTCATGACAAAAACACTCTCTCGCCTCCTTCTCTTGCACCTCCAAAACAACAATAAACCAAAGAAGAGAGAGTGAGAGAGCAGAGAAGGGAGGACAGGATGGCTAGAAGATGGGAGCAGGCTACCTTGTGCTCCAGCAGTGCTTCTCTAAAGGTGAGAGAGAAGGGGGAGATATGTTCTTGGCGGAGCTTGTCCCCGCTGCGCAGGGCGATGGCGCTCTGCATGCGAGCGTTAATTTCCTGTGAGCCGGCGCGTACATGCAGGGCTTGAGCCAGGTGGTTGGGGAGCAGGTTAATGGAGTGACGTGTGAGCGCAGCCAGAGTCTACAGAGGAAAAGCACATGCAGCGCCCATGAGTCTAAGAGAGTGTGTGTGTTCGTGTATGTGTGTGTGTGTGTGTTGGTGTGTATCTGTTCATCCAAGACCTCTGCACAACATGAATGTATGAAAATCAAAGAAACATTAGAAAACGACTGCACAAACACATGCACGTTTGCTTAGCTAAATGAGGACAACTTAGAGCTTTAAATATATTAGCCCAAACTCTCTGTCTAAAAGAAAACTTCTGCATTATTTAATTTATTTATGACTTGTTTTCCCACATACAACCTCTCCAGTGGAGGTTTTGCCAGATTTAGTTCTCATGACAATTTTGTCCCCAAACGACAGCTAAGTACGTACACACACCCTCGCACACACACATAACACTTGCACATAACATGATTATTTTTTGTAGAGCGAATGCTCTGGACTGTAAGTAATAGGCTTTTCTAACTGCCTACAGCTCAGTCCATCTTTTAGAGTGGATCTAGAAAATCAACACACTATTGCAATGTCTAATAATTCCACTGCCTTAATGCCAGAAAGCCGGACCTTTTATATGAGATATTTTAAGCATCAGAATATGAGGCTGTTCCAGTTAGTTCGTTCTGGTGGAAAATCCAGTTAAAACTAGGTGGATTGCTGATTTTGCATGGTTTCTATATGGTCTAGATGGTTGATTTATGGTGGACCACCTTGGATAAGGAAAGAGCCCTTTATCATTTGTTAAATAAAAAGAACTCAGTTTACTGATACGACCTATTTAATCTATTAAAGCAACTTTTGTGCTATACCTGTTAAAGCTTTTTATATCATCCAGTGTCAACTGATCCAAATCCAATACAAAGACAAATCTATCGTCTATATTGAAATCTGTCACATATATATGCTTTGAATATGAACAGCTTGGTTGATATTAATGGGAGCAATAAATAAAAAGAGAACATTGGATGCCCATTTTCCACAAGTTGGCATGATTCTTTAGCGTTTTCATAAAATGTCTGAAACATACTTTGGTTAAAATTCCTCAGTTGTCATGTAAAACAATGTCCTTTTTACCTTGTCAAAAACAGCTCTGTTTACAGTGACTGTTTCGGTGCATGTCTCTTTAAATGATAATGAGCTACTGTTCACCCTGCCCCTTTCTTCTGTTTTTGGTGTATTCTGTGCCACGTTATCATCAAAAACAAACAATATGATTTTTAGGCAAAATAAGAAAAATGTACACATCTTCATTCTGTTCAAAAGTTTACACCCCTGGCTTTTAATACATCATTTTTCCATCTGAATCATCAGTGAGTGTTGAACCTTCTGTAATAGTTGTCCCTCAGTTGTCCTCAGTGTGAAAATCTGAATCTTAAAATCATACAGTCATTGTTGGAAAGGGTCCAAATACACAAAAATGCTGAAAAACCAAAGAATTTGTGGTACCTGAAGGATTTTTCTATAGAACAGCGGGCAGTTTAACTGTTTAGGACAAAAAAGGGGCTCATGAACAACTATCACTAAATAAAAAAAAGCAGCTGTGGATCATTCAGGCAACAAAACAGTGTAAAGAATTAAGTGTATGTAAACTTTTGAACAGGTCATTTTAATAAATTCAACTATTATTTTGTCTTGTGGACTATATGTAAACGTCTTTTATATAAAATATCTTATTCAGGTCAGTACTAAGTAAAAAATAACATGCATTTTGTTTGATCCCTCTTATTTCGGTAACATTATTAACATTTTGCAGATTCTGCAAAGTGTACTGTATGTAAACACTTGACTTCAGCTGTATATGCAAAAATGTGAATTTTGCATCTGACGCCTCCTTTAAAACATTTAAATTATGCAACACTTTCAAAACTATTATGATATGAACTTCATCATACCATAACGCATGATTTTGTTCATGCAGCTCACCTCTAGTAAACACTTGTACAATACAGGCTGACACAAGATTTCAAAAGCTCATAGGTTCAGATGAGGATAGAGGCTAAACAAAGATATCACGAGCCTTAACCACACTGTACACCATCAGAAAATAAATGAAAAATGGCATGAACAGGACCTGGCTAAGTTCAGGTCGCTCAACTAAACCTGATGACTGTACAAGAAAAGGGAGGCAACCTTACATGACCTGCAAAACGATACCTCAGACTGGCTACACCATGGCTGTGTTCCAAATCCTAGTGATTTTGTACTGTTTACATGAGACATCCTAAGTGGTCCTACATAGGCAGCAACACCCATACAAACAAACTCACACACCCGTACAAACAACATACACGCCATACGTAAAGTGAGTCTTGACAAATGCAAGTGTCTAACTAGCTAATTCAGGTGATTAGTCAGTCAGCTTTGTGTGATTATGACAGACTTCCAAACAAAAGAGGGCAAAATGTTAGCAAAACAAAGTATAATATTTGCGAGTTGCTAAGCTAAACACTCAATACTTTAATAATCACAAATATATTGCACAATAAAATTGCTCTGTTTCTTATTAACCACAGAACTGAATAAAATATGTCCTTTGGAATGGTGGCTCTTGCCTATTCATAAAACCCAAATGAAAGCTGCTTAGCTCAAACCTGACAAAATCAACCAACTCGTGTCAAGACGGCTGTTTTAAAAGCATCACGCTGTCAGAGGATATTACATGGAAGAATGGGAGAAGGCCTCCATGTGTGGGTCACCAAACACATTTTTCTGCTGCAAACCCAGTAAAAGCCGTATATGTCACATATGTGAACTAGAAGTAAAAAGAAATCTTTTTTTCTGTCTGTCACAGTGTAGGCATGTGTTGTATTGTATTTGAGCGTATTTAACCGTGGAAATGTCAGCACAGGGGTAGAGGTCAAATTGAAGGATGACTAGCAGAGGATATTGCATAAACAGGATCTGACACTGATGTTTGATATTGTTTTGACCACTGAAAGTATCTTTAAAGAGGACTATCATCTGTGCCGTGAGCTGGAGCTGTGGTCACTGTGAGCCATGAGTCATCTAGAGAAACACTCGAATACCAAACTCGCACACAGACTCACTCTCATACATACACAATGTACTATTTGCGCACAAACGTAGACAAGGTGATATAAATACATTTATATCTCATTTTGTGGTCTATGAAAGAAAGAAAGTCTTATGGGTTTGAAATGGTACATGGGTGAGTAAATGGTGAAAGTCTTGGGTGAAATATACCTTCAAGTCAAACAAAAAAAGGATTAGTTCACTTCCAGAATAAAAAATTCCTGATAATTTACTCACCCCTATGACATTCAAGATGTTTATGCGTTTCTTTGTTCAGTCAAAAGGAAATTAAGGTTTCTGAGGAAAATATTCCAAGATTTTTCTTCATATAGTGGACTGCAACGGGAGCCAATGGGTTGAAGGTCCAAATTTCAGTTTCAATGCAGCTTCAGTGGGCTCTACACGATCCCAGCCGTGGAATAAGGATCTTATCTAGTGAAATGATCTGTCATTTTCTGAAAAAATAAACATTTATATACTTATTAACCACAAATGCACATCTTGCACTAAATCTGCGATGAGCATCTTCATGCGTTGCGTAATTGTGTTCAAAATCATCCAACATCATTGTTTTACCTTTTCTGTAAAGGGCATTTGGATTTCTTTGCATGTTTGCTTTGTAAACACTGGGTCAGCACTTCCACCTACATCACACGTGACCTTTCCAACATGATTGCGTAATGCGTAAAGTCGTGGACGCAGAGCCAGTGCTAGATGAGTATTTGTTAAAAAAGTATATACATTTTTTTTTTGTTTTTTTTTTGAAAATGAACAATTGTTTCGCTAGGTGAGACCCTTATTCCTCGGCTGAGATTGCGTAGAGCCATTTGAAGCTGCATTGAAACTGCAATTTGGACCTTCAACTCATTGATCCCCACTGAAGTCCACAATACGGAGAAAAATCCTGGAATGTTGTCCTCAAAAACCTTAATTTCTTTTCAAAAAGAAAAAAAGACATTAACATCTTGAATGACAAAGGGTTGAGTAAATTTTTAGGGAATTTTAATTCTGGAGTGAACTAATCCTTTTAAGTGCCCAAATATTTTTTTGAGGCCCTGTATATGGATTTTTCATCCATCAGATGTTAGTTCTACAACATTGTGTTTGATTGCTCATGTGTGTAATCTGAATTTTATTAACTGATGTAGGCAAATCTGTTGGGATTAGGCACTGTTAATCTACTGTTAGCACTGGGATTTTCATTGAAGGATTTTTTAAAATACAGATGTGTGTGCGTATGTTGAGAGGTGCATTACTGCAATGAGTGCGTTGAGAAAACATTCACCAAGTGTTCTTCTAACCAGTAAGTAGATTGAAAATTGACAATATCTCATGGCCTTGAAGACCTGAAGGGACTTTCGATTATAATCTCTAACTTACAAGTTCTATATTCAATAAGAGTTATTCTCTCCAGCAGTTATAGAGAAGAGCTGTGCCTTGAACACAATTTTAAACAGCTTTATATTATTTTCAAGGTTGCACAGTGATACCAAAACAGCAATGTACAAATGAAAAGCAATCAAATGTTTGGGGAGAGTAAATTTTTTTAGCATTTTTTTGCATTGCAAATTAATCAAAAGTAATGACTTTTATTCATGATCATGTGACAATTGAAGACTTATCCCAAGGTAATGATGCTGAATATTCAGCTTTACAATCACAGGAATAATATCACTCTTTATACTTTATGTTTTATCAAATTAATGCAAGAAACTTCCTTCAAATCATTTTAAAACTCTTACTGACTTTTGAATGACAGTTTATATTAGTAAAAATTGGCACTTTCAATTTAATGCCTCAATTTAAAACAATTATGATTAATCAAGCCGCCTAATATGTCAAATCATACTTATTGAGTGAGTAAAGCACTACAATTCAGACGCATGCAAGGTACTTTTCAATCTCACTGTGAAGAGATTACATACGAACACCTCATTCTTTTTAAGTCAAGCTGAATATGACATTTTTTCCTGGCTAAGGTGTTTACATCAACTTTTTTTATCCTGGTTGAGGTATTAGTCAGATTATGAACTAAATGAAACTGAAAAAATCTGGGTGGAGCAGAATACGAACTGAATGAAACCGAAAAAATCTGGGTGGAGTAGAAGAGGCGGAAAAGCTTCTGGGTGGAGATGTCAGAGAATCAATTTTGGTTCTCCTCAATAATCCCAAAGGTGGAGAAATAAAGCTTTTGAGAGCTCTAATGCTTTTTAGAGCTGCAAAGCATCCTGAAATTCCTTATAGGGGTGGCGCTTAAATGGCTTTTAATAGTGTAGTCATATAGCATGAAGTCATGGTTCAGGATACTATGATAAAAGAAGAGAGATGCACTCTTCTTCTTCTTCTTCTGTAAAGTGTCTGGCATGAAGGAGTTCTACTAAACAAAGGCCTGGTTAGACCTGCAGTCACATATTCACATTTCTGTAACGCCTTCCTGGTCTGTAGTTCTGATCTGTAGTTTGATCTAGATTTCTTTATTGATTTTGGAACACAGACATTGCAGAGGTTTTTTGGCTGATCTACACTAAATACTCTCTGGTTGCAGTGTTTACATACATGTGTGTATGTTTTTGAGTCAAGTTTTGGATTGTACACAAAAATACAGAGGCTGAGACACTAAATCCATTAACAGAACCACCCTTCGGCAGAACGCACACCCAAACACCCACTAAAACACACATTCACTCACTCACTCACTCACACACACTGTGGCTGCAATGCGTCACTGAGGACAAAGCCTGAACGGAGAGACAGAGAAGAGAGAGGGAGAGGATGTGAGATAAAGGAGAAGAAAAGAACAGCAGATGAAAGAAGAGAGAAAGAGAAAGAGAGAGGGAGGGATAAACGGAGCGTGAAGGAGAAAAAGAATCCTGTTACTGCCTTACAGACATTCCTGTTGTCATGGAGACCAGCCCTATAATCTTACATACACACATGAACATGTCAGCATACTTCTGTTTGAACACATCTAGAATAGCTCAGACATACACACACACACTCGTCTAATCAACGTGAAAGCTTGTGCTCTCAGCTGATGTGTAATTGGCTGGTTGCCCTGCCAGTCATACAGTGAGAGCTCTTTGATGTGTTAAGATGACTGCATGACAAAGGCAACAAAAGCGCCGCATTAATCAAAGACAACATTCCCTTATGTTAACCACGTCACCATAGCAACAGCCTGGCAACTCGGCCCACACCAAGAGAGAGTTCTGCATCATAATCAGCTGCACATGCCACGAAAACCTTCTAGAACATTGTTGAGAGCCTTTCAGCCCCGAGAACCCTCCAGAACACAGTGCCCGCCCTACAGCCCTGAAAACCTCTAGAACACTATTCCTGCCCTACAGCCTTTAGAAACCCTCCAAAACACTGTACAACCTTGAGAATCCACAAGAATACGATCTTTACCCTACAGCCTTGTGAATGCTCCAAAACAGGAGTGTGAAGCTCAGCTCCTGGAGGGCCACTGTCCTGCAAAGTTTCACTCCAACCCTAATTAAACATACCTGATCAAGCTCATATAGGTCTTTTGGGGTGCTAGAAACTTCCTGGTAGGTGTATTGGAGCTGGTTGGAGCCAAACTCTACAGGACAGGTGCCCTCCAACAGCTGAGTTTGACACCCCTGCCCTAAGACACTGTACCTTCCGTACAACTTTGAGAATCAGATATAATAGACCTTATACCAGTTTGAAAATAATCCCCCTGCTTTACAGACTTGAGAACCCATCAAAACCCATCAGTCCCCACCCATGAGAATCCATTAGAACAAGATCCCTGTCCTAAAATACAGAGAACACTCGTTCCTCAACTGTGGACCTTCGAGATCCACTTTTCTGAAATATAGTCCTAATCAAAGACACCTGAACAAGCTGTCCTACAGAGTTTAGCTCCAACCTTAATCAAACACACTTGAACCAGCTAATCAAGGTCTTAACAGGTATACTTGAAACTTCCAGGTAGGTGTGTTGAGGCAAGTTGGAGTTAAACTCTGCAGGACACCGGCCCTCCAGGATCAAGTTTGGTGACCCCTGATCTACGTGCTTGGAGTGGTCAAATGGGGCATCTATACATATCTATGGTGAATACCCTACAGCAGGACTGCCTAAACTCGGTCCTGGAGGCCCGGTGTCCTGCAGAGTATAGCTCCAACCCCAATTAGACACACCTGAACCAGCATAATCAAGATCTTACTAGGCATACTAGAAAATTCTCGCCAGGTGTGTTGAGGCAACTTGGAGCTAAACTCTGCAGGACACCGGCCCTCCAAGACTGAGTTTGGGCAGCTCTACTGTAGGGTATTCAAGGTATTCTATAGGGTTCTCAATGTTGTAGGCCAGTGGTCCTCAACTCTGGACTTCGACATCCACTTTCCTGCAGAGGTCAGCTCCAACCGGGATTAAACACACCTGCCGCAAAGTTTCTAGTATGCCTAGGAACATCTTGATGAGCTGGTTCAGGTGTGTCTAACTGGGGCTGGAGCTAAACTCTGCAGGACACTGGCCTTCCAGGACCGAGTTTGGGCAGCCCTGCTGTTGGGTATTAATGGTATTCTAGGGTTCTGAAAGTTGTGGACCAGTGGTCTGCCTAAGTATGGGCACCCCTATAGTCTTGAGAATTTATTGGAACACTGTTCTCATCTACAGGTCTTGAGAACATTAGAACACTCATCTCACAGCCTTAATAATCCACTGGAACTCTGTTCCTATCCCACAGTGATGAACCTACAAGAACACTGTTCCTGCCCTTAATCCTTGAGAACTTACTGGAACTCTGTTCCCAGCTCTGAGAGCCCACAAAAACACTGTCCTAGGCTATAGCCTTGAGAACACTAAGAATCAGTTAGAACATATTCCTTATAAAACAACATGTCCCAGCTCTACAGCCTTGAGAACCCTCCAGAACTCTGTCCCCACATACTAGAAACTTTGCAGCATGTCTGTTGAGGCAAGTTGGAGCTAATCTCTGCAGGACACCAGCCCTCCAGGACAGAGTTTGGCTAGCCCTGCTCTAGAGCATTGATTTTACCCTATAGCCTGGAGAACCCACTACAACACTTTCTGCACCCTACAGCCTTGAGAAGCAGCTACTGTCCTTACCCTACACATTTGAGAACGCTCTATTAGACTGTCTAGTCCTACAGCTTTGAGAACTCACTAAAACACTTTCTCTAACTTACAGCTTTAAGAACTCTCTGGAACACTACTCTGAGGCCTCAAAAGACACTCAAGATCACCTGACCCTACCACTTGAGAAAACTCAAGAACATTGCCCTGTCTTACAAATTTTGGAAACTCTTAGGCTGATGATACATGGGGCAACTTTTTGAGCAATGCTGTTGGGCAATGTTGCCGTGAAGTAGCAACCAGGTGAGATCCAGGGCCCTTCCACTGATCTAAAGTATCTAGATAGAAATATGTTGCCCACTCTCAATCTGAAAGTGCCCAAGCAACATCGTTTGACAACACCGCCATTGTCCATCATCAGTCATAAAACACTGTCCGTGTCACACAGCCTGCAAAGTATTCGGTTCTTATGGAATGCTGTCAACAACAGTTCATTGCTTAACAGTTCTGAGAGTCCTCAAGTGTGCTGTGCTCTAGAACAGTATACTTTTTATATAGGAACGGTAGCCTTCTAGAACCTTCTTCCATTCTTAACAGCCATTTAGAACCATTTCAAAATTGTCCTCAACCAACAGTCTAGACAGTCTTTTAGAACCTTTACTCTACAGTCCTGAGACCTTCTAGAGCACTATACCTTTCTAACAGCACTAAAAAACATGAGCAATGCTACAAAGATCTAGAGACTTCTGCTCGTACACTACTTTTTCATTGCATGTGACATTAACAGTGAGGCAGGAAGTGCTCCAAAGGGTTTACAAATCTGCATGGCAGATGTTTTCAGGGCATATATTCACATTTAATCCATCCATGGGGAGCCACTGTAGCGGAGTAGTTGTCTAGATCTCTAACCTTAGTGTGACTACTGATCTACTGGGCGTACAACAACTAAAATCTTAATTAAGAACTTTCATGTAAAGAAGGATATCTCAGGGCTGTTTCTTCATTTTAAAAATATGAGATACAGGGCAGAGGAAGGAAAAAATAGCATCCACAATTTTTTTTACATTTTGAATTTGTTTGCCATGTTTTTAGAATGCTGTGTGATGTGTTATTTACTGCAAGAGATGTGAGGCACAAGTGCAATGGTCGAAGTTGTCCGTCTATCACACATTTACATAGAAAATCAATAGAAAAGCAGCACAGTGGAATGCAAAAAGATATTTTCTTTGAAAAGCACCTTACATGTGCACCAGATACAACATAGGCTACAAAGTTTCTACGCACAACCATCCAGAACACCAAACAACAACCATGCAGGAGAAACATGAAAGAAAAACAGAGAGATGTGAAAATAAATCAGGAGCTCACAGTGAAATGAAAGACAGGTGCAGTGAACAGATACAGAGCCTCAATTTAAGCTCCATTTGCCTGCCGTGTTTAAGGTTCAGAATCGCTGAGGTTGCATTAACGTGTGTGTTTTGGTTGTTTGCGTGTGTGTGTATTGCACTCACATTCTGTTTGCCCACTATGTTATGGAAGGGAAGTTCAGGGCTCCATGTTCCCTCTGTGAAGGAAGTATTTGAGGTTCTGTGATCTGATTGGTTGGTGGAATCTCTCATGATGTCCTCCGGCAGTGTGAGCAAGCTCTCCTCTGGCTGCTTGATCAAGAAAGTCTCGATGTTATGCCTGCGCAGGAAGTCATTACGGTCCTTACCGTGACCCTCCTCCACCTCATAATCGCCGTTCAGACAGTCTAGAGCCGCTTTAGAGATGTGGATCCTCCTGAGGGGGTCGAAATTAACTACAGATTCATCTCACATGTCCAAAACAAAACACCTCTTTCAAAATGAGAATAAACAAAAACTCAATTAATTTCCTCCCACATAATTACACAAGAGGGTTAGGTGTCCATAAAATATCTCTTTTCCATCACAGTCGAGCATATCTGAGGGCAAATAGATAATCCCAATGTACTTCCCTTACTTTTTAATCACCAAAAAGAGCTTTTGTGTGCACATGTGTGTGTGTGTATCTTACCCAGGTATTCCTCCGGACTCCAGTTTGTTGGCTATGTCAACATCCCAGGACCAGACGTCAAACTGCCATTTCCGCAAACCAAGAACTCCACACAGTACCGAACCAGAGTGGATGCCAATTCGCATGTCTATGTCATGCTTTGTACGTGAGCGCACATACCTAAACATACAAATGCAAAAAGGTTAGGAAGGACAGCTAGCTAGCGGTGTTGCAATTCTGTATTGGTGCTGCTAAACAACTGTTGAGCTAGAGAACTCACATTGGGTTTATAGGCAAGTTGAAATCCACATCATACTATTACTCCTGAATGGGGTAACAGGCAGAAGTAAGTGGCTGTTTATAAAAAGTGGAATCGAGGTCACACTGTCACTGCTGTGTGTGTGTTGAGTGGTAGTGTGAGTGCTGTGATATCCGACAGCACTCACACTAGTGCAGCACAAACACACACCTGCTGAACAAGGGCCTCTCATCTGCTATCTAGCCTCTATTAAGGGTCAACAGGATTGGTCTAGTGGGCTCTCTCTTTCTGTCATTCATTCTCTAACTTTACCTTACTATAGATGTACCATAGACGTCCATTGTTTTAAAACAACACTAATAATACAGTGTAACAAATGTATCCTGTGAGGCAGATAATGTTATGTATCATTTTGTGCATTTCTTTGCCCAATTTGGCAACCTGTAGGAAAGAAGCATAGCAAATTGATGAGTCTTGTCATCACCAGTTGTTATGACTTTCTTCAGTGGAACACAGAAATGAAAAATTAAATAAAATCAAGAAAATGGATGGTTGTTTGAATAGTTGGGGAGTGGAGCTGTCAAGCTTCAAAAAGTTTCATAAATGTATCTTAAAGGAGAAGTCCACTTCCAGAACAACAATTTACAAATAATTTACTCACCCTCTTGTCATCCAAGATGTTCATGTCTTTCTTTCTTCAGTCGTAAAGAAATTATGTTTGAGGAAAATATTTCAGCATTTTTCTCCATATAATGGACCAATATGGGGCCCCGATTTTGTTGCAGTTTAAATCCGGCTTCAAACGATCCCAAATGCAGCTGTAAACGATCCCAGCCGAGAATAGAAGGGTCTTATCTAGCGTAATGATCGGTTATTTTAATAAAAATTATACAATTTATATACTTTTTAATGTCAAACGCTCATCTTGTCTTACTCTGCGTGGACTGTTTCTTCCGGTTCATGACAGTTAGGGTATCTCATGTTCTCCCTCAACTTCAAAATCGTCCTATATCGCTGTTTTACCTTTTTTGTTAAGGGTGTTTGATCTTTTTTGCATATTCACTTTGCAAAGACTGGGTTGGAACTTCTACAGCGATGTAGGATAATTTTGAAATGATTTTTGAAGTTGAGGGAGAAAATACGATTGGAGTTTTTCGACATACCCTAACTGTCTTGAGTACACTTACACAGAGTTAAGAGAGTTAAGGGAGAGAAAGGCAAGACGAGCATTGGAGATTAAAAAGTATTTAAACTGTATTTTTTTTAATGAAAATAAAATAAAAATAACTGATCGTTTCGCTAGATAAGACCCTTCTTCCTTGGCTGGGATCTACAACCGCATTTGAGATAGTTTGAAGCCGCATTTAAACTGCATTTTGGAAGTTCAAAATCGGGGCACCATATCAGTCCATTATATGGAGAAAAATGCAGAAATGTTTTTCTCAAAAAACATAATTTCTTTACGACTGAAGAAAGAAAGACATGAACATCTTGGATGACAAGGGGGAGAGTACATTATATGTGAATCTTTGTTTTGGAAGTGGACTTCTCCTTTAAAAATAGTCCATATAACTCATACATATTTGACAGCTTCTTAAGCCATACAGCAACAACTTTGTGTGCAACCAACATAAAAGCCTTTACTTAACTGAAAATTTTCTGCTCCAGTGGGCAATTTACCGCTATGAGTATTGAGTCAATGAGCTGAACTCGAGATCAGCCTGATTCATTGAACCACTGATTCCACCCTCTGATTTTATCCAAAATTTCTTATTTGTGTTCTGAAGATGAACGAAGGTCTTACGAGTTTGGAAATGACAGAATTTTCATCTCTTTAGGAATGCCTATAGAAAACAGTATAGTGGATGTCACTGTCAAGATAAACAAAAATGAATGGCTTAAATTTTGGTCTGTTCACCACAAAAGTTATAGTATGGCTTCAGAAGATGTGAAATATAGCGCATATGGATCACTTTTAAGATGTTTTTTTGTGATTTTTGAGTATGACCCTCATTCTTTATTCACTTTCATTAAATTAAAAGAAAGGCAAGGAAAATCTTCTGAAATGTTTTGTGTTCTGTGTAAAGAAAAAAAACGTTGTACAGGTTTGAAAAGCTATGAAAGTGATGTCAATTTAATTTTCCGAAAATTCCTCCTTGTACTCTTACATGTGTCTCTTGAGCACTAGGCTATTATATCCACATTCATTTTATAAATATATAATCTTTTTTATGTCAACACTTGTCTCATTTGTGTCTATTTAAGCAATATAATTTCTCAGAAACCTGGTCAATAACCTGAGCAATAAAATCTTGCTCTTAGAACATAACAAGCTGAAACATTGAATCATTTATTTAGTGTTGGCTGGCATTATAAAACATTAAACGCTTCACCATTACCTGATCGTTTTGATCATGCTGAGGCCCATCTCGACACAGCAGTGGGCATGATCCGGTCGAGGCTCAGGAAGGCCAGAAACACAATAATAACAATCCCCTAGTATCTTGATCCTCAGACAATGATGCTCCTGAGGGAAAAAGGAGAAGACAGATTTTTCATTTTATATGTCAAACTGTCGACAATATTTTTATTTAATACAACTGAATCAGTCAAAACACAATAAAAGCAATTACGGGTCAGATCAGGTAGAAATAGCTGCCTAATGTAACAATTGCACAGTTTCACATTTTACAGTGCGATAGGGATATATGAGGGTTTGAGCATTTATAACCGCAATTACCCTATAATTTCCACTGCAATCTCTATCTGTGGTAGTTATCTCTCAGCCTGTCAGGTTTTTGTGTAGAGCTCAGAGAAGGTGGTAATTATAAGGCCGCCATTCACTCATTCGGTCTCTCTGAGATCCATTACTCAAACCTACTGCCATATTAACGTCTTTTCACAGCTCAGTAAACGGCTGTATGGAAACAAAGAGTCGTTACGCCTGTAACTGTCATTTGTCAATCGCTAAAAAACACCACCTACAGCTCGATTAGCTCTGGACTGACTCATGATAGCATGCTTGATGCACTAGTGCTAATCTGCAGGCTAAGTGCTGCAGGCTAAGTGAATGCTTTTTACATAATCAATACTAAACCACAGGCCTATTTAATGGATATAAACACAGAAACTAGCATTAAATGCTAGGGTAACAACACACTTCATACTCTAAACATCAACATTACAGCATGATGCTAATAAAGAACCTATTAAATTAAACTTGAACCTGCTCTTAGTTGGATTGAGCCCTATGGGAAAAAGTACTGTGGTAGTATATTGATGGTATCAGATAGTAATACCATGGTATTTTTATATACACGCACACAACTGTTCAAAAGTTTGGGTTCAGTCAGATTTTTTGTTGTTTTTATTGCTCTTATGATTACCAAAGTGCATTTAATTGATTAAAAACACAGTAAAAACAGTAATACTGTGAAATATTATCGCTCATTAAAAAAAAATTTAATGTAATTTTTTCCTGTGATCCAAAGCAGAATATTCAACATTACTTCAGTCTTTAGTGTCACATGATCTTTCAGAAATTATTCTAATATTCTGATTTGGTGCTCAAGAAACGTTTCTGACTATTATAAATGTTTAAAACAATTGTGCTGCTTAATATTTTTGTGGAAACTGTGACACATTTTCTCAGGATTAAAAAAAAAACATTTACTTGAAATAGAAATTATGTCTTTACTGTCAGTTTAATCAATTTGATGCAAATAAAAGTATTAATTTCTTAAAAAAAAAAAAAAAACTTTTGAATGGCAGTGTACCATAGTAGTAAATGATTACCATACTCACATTATTCATAGATTTCTGTAGGTCAAATGCTAGTGCATGCTACTAGCAACATCTAGGTCATGGATTCATTTCCAAGGGAACAGACATCATATGGTACTTCAATACACAGTACTTCAACAAATATCATGGCATAACCAGGGTATATGTCCAAAAAACATGGTATTTCTGTGACACAACTTTTGTCAGGTGTTTAGTGTTTCTACACACAGAGCCTTGCAAAAGTATTCATACCCCTTCATATTTTTCACATTTTGTTATGTTGCAGCCTTATGTTAAACTGCTTTAAATTACTTTTTTCTCACAGGCTAACTCCACTCAAAGTGTAGTAACATTTACAAGTGATATGAATGCTTCTGAGCTAAATTTCAAGTTTCCCAAATAAGGGTATGAATACTTTTGCAATGGAATAATTTCAGTGTTTTATTTTTAATAAATGTGAAATGTTATCACAAATCTGTTTTGTGCTTTGTCATTATGGTGTATGGAGTGTAGATGTGGAAAAAAATAAAATAAAGCAGTTTAACATAAAATGTGAAAAAAATGAAGGTGTATGAATACTTTTGCAAGGCACTGTATATCACACGCTTAGATCATATGCCAAGTAACGTAAGGTTAATGTAAATTTCCCATTAGGCAACGTTAGGCCGTAGAGGAAAAAGAAAGAGCTAGGGAGAGACAGCCAGCAAGAGAGCGAGACAGATTTCTAGAAGATAATGCTACTGTAAGACAGGATCACGGGAGTTCAAAGTGTTGTCAGGATGTGGCATGACGCAAGCAATCAAAACCATTACATCTGTAAATGTTGCACACGACAGCTCAACCGCATAGTTAACCAGTACAGCACTAACCGAACACATTTGACATCTCTGAGTAAACACTGCCATCAGGAGAGAAAATGAATACTGCTCTTCACGATAAACACTGCTGCAGAATTTAATACAACACCAGGCCTGCTCACATGAGCGCGGCTGCAGATTCACACAAACATGCACAAGGACACAAGGATATTTAAATATGACATACTGATACAACCATCTGCAAGCACACATATGCCACATTTGAATATCTGCATTATGCATCAGCAAGCCACTTTATGGTTGGTTAATCTCCAATGATTATTGTACTGACTCATGAATAAGATTATTGGAGAGTTGCAACACGAGGATGAAGTTTAATATTCTTCATAACGCATTTATTTCCTCCTCCCGTCTGAGCAACGGAACAAAAAACACATTTGTTAAAAACACAAAATCAATCTGCTCATATATATATATATATGGGTGTAAGTAATGTTGTTCTTTCTTCCAAGGGCAGCTATCAAGATTTGCACAAGCTGTTGACAGTTGTACCCTTGCGCTAACACACACACACTCATATATCAATGTCATTAATGTTGGGGACGCGGTCACAACATTTTTATTTATGTGACTTCTGCAACAGGCATTTAGCACATCAGTGCACTGCAGGACATGAGGGAGGGTAAGCTGGCACAAATTTCAACCTCCTCTGTACTCTGACTGAACTCAACTTATCTGGTGCTACTATAAACGCCAAGCCAAGATACGCTGGCACTGCCCTTGGCACACAAACATAACACTTCTCTTTGTTTCACACATCCTGCATCAAATATGTGCAAGCGAAGCAGGAGTGTAACTGCAATTTTCTGAGGTAAACAGTGCTGACTTACGTGAGTAAAGCACTAAAATAACCTAATTTCCACAGAAAGGTGGTGTGCTGAATGACAATGATTGTTCGCCAAAAATGAAAATTCTGTCATTTACTCACCCTCATTTCATTCCAAACCTGTATAGCTTTCTCAAAAAGACATTCTGTTTAGTTTTGTCGATACAATGCAAGTCAGCTGGGGTTCAGTGCTGTTTCAAAAGCCCCACTGACTTGAATTGTATGGACAAAAACTGTTCTTCTTTTGTGTCTCAGTCCTATCAAATACAGTGCAGACGGTGCCTGGTTAAACTAGATTATGGAAGGATAAGATAGAAGTTTTTGGGGCTAAAAATACACAAGTGGATTAACTATTTAGTTAACTTGTTCTTAAATACTTAATTTAACAATGGTTATATAAATGAAAATGGTTATCTGGAAAATGCCATTGATAATTAATACAACCTAGATTGTCATGAAATCTAATCAACATAAGAAGGGGAGCGCATTTACATCCTAATGGTAGTAAATCTACACAGAACCCCAAGGAGTAACTATGAAATGTTCGAATCTTTGGGATTTAGTCTATAGAGTAGTAGAAAATGCTGTGTAATTTTCATTAAGCCTATATTTTGAACAATGGTAAGTAGTTTACTTCATTTTTATGCTTCAGACAAACCTATATTGCATTTTCACTGTATTTTCTCTGTACATTATGAGTTCTGAAATGAACATGCGCTGCAAACATGAGATGTAACGCCTAAATAGAAGAACTCCTCAACTTAAAAGTGCTAATTAATTCAAATGTCAAGGTTACCTTCTTACAGAAACATCAGCATTTCATGGCAACACTTGGATATGACACAAACAATATTAAATATATGTAAGCCAGAGGCTAATTGTGATACCTGGAGAAATATAAACAGCATGCCTTAAAGGGATAGTTCACCTGAAAATGAATTACTCACCTTAATGTCGTTCCAAACATGACCTTCGTTCATCTACAGAACAGAAATTAAGATACTTTTGATGAAATCTGAGAGCTTTCAGACCCCTCATAGACAGCAATACAACTACCACGTTCAAGGCCCAAAAAGGTAGTAAGGACATCATTAAAACAGTCCATGTGACATCAGTGGTTCAACTGTAATTCTGTGATGCTCTCCTGAATGTTCATCGAAGACCAAAACGAAAGAGATGATATTGCTGAATAAAGTCGTTATTTTCTCGTAGCTTCATAAAATTATGGCTGAACCACTGATGTCACATAAACTATTTTAACAATGTCCTTGCTACCTTTTTTGGCCTGCACTGCTGTCTATGCAGGGTCAGAAAGCTCTCAGATTTCATCAAAAATATCTTAGTGTTCTGAAGATGAACGCAGGTCTTACGGGTTTGGAACGACATGAGGGTGAGTAATTAATGACAGAATTTAAATTTTTGGGTGAACTATCACTTTAATTAATTTCCAGCTGCTATTTCAAAGACTATTAAAGTACATGTTTTATACCCCAAATGATGCTGTTATGTGGCCTACATCTGTATTCATTGTTGTGTGTTTGCATTAGGTCACTCACGTGTGCCAGTCGGTCAAAGCGTGCAAAGAGTTCGTTGAGCATTCGAACGAGTTCCTGAGCGGAGAGTGTGGTGGAAAGATTGGTGAAGCCCTTCACATCCGCAAAGAGAATACTGCACAAAACACAAATGCAAATAGGTCAGCTGAAAAAAAATAAATAAATAAATCACAATTTTCTGAAACTGAAACATTACAGGAAATCAGTAAATAGGCTGAATCCTACATTTTATACTTTAATGTGAGAAAAACATGCAAAACTTAAATATACAAGCTAGTTAGTAAGTTTTGGGATGCTGTTCTTTTGCACTTTCGATTTAGCAAAAATTATTGAGAAAAAAAAAAAAAACACGGCTTCCACAAAAATATTAAGCAGCACAATTGTTTTTAAGATTGATAGTAAGAAGAAATGTTTCTTGAGCATCAAATCAGCCTATTAGAATGATTTCTGAAAGATCATATGACACTCAAGACTGGAGTAATAATGCTGAAAATTCAGGTTTTTTATCACTGAAATACATTACATTTTAAAATATATTAAAATAGACTATTTAAAATTGTAATAATATTTCGCAATATGATAGTATTAATTCTGTATTCTGAATACATTATTATTACATAATTATTATTACACACACTGAATAGATTGTGTTATTACATGCACTTTATAACACAATGTAATGAATGATGTAAGAATAAGTGTAGGCCACGTCATAATGGCTTCATTTTGGCTTACATGGCCATGAAGTGGCATTTTTGGGTCCAGTCAGAGCCTATTTGGTGCTTTTATGGTCACTGACTATGTGGTACTTGGCTACTTGTTTGGGTTATAAAAGAGAGTGACTCAGCCATAATCAAGGATGACTGAGCCATAACAGCGGGTGACTGAGCCGGAATGGTGGGCGACCGAGCCTTAATGGCGGATGACTGATTCAATTCCATTTGAACCTTTTCTATTCTATTCGTGATGACTGTACCACAATGGAATACATTACCTCACGTTCTCGTAGCGGTGAATGTAGATACGGTGAAACTGGTGCTGTAGGGTCTCGTCCTCCACGTTGGTCATGTCGTTAATCATCTCCAGCACTACAAAGCGCGGCAGCACTGACAAGACCAGACGCTCCTAACACAGGTGCAGCATGGGTAATGTGCTTCATTAAACATGGGTTTAAATCATTTAGTCACTGAATGCACACTTACACAAACAAAAACATCATTTTCATATTACACACATCAATTACCTTTGAGTTTCATCCAGTTTATTAATTTAACTAGTTCACCAGTTTTACGTTTTGCGAATTTCATTAGGAAACATTTTTTGCATTATTTTATTATTCAACCCCACACATTAATATTTGATGCAGTTTCCTTTTACTGCCTTAACATCAAGTCATTTTTATCCAGTGTTAGTTCTCTTAATGGTTCACCAGTCAATCAAATATCCCCGGGCGTCTAGCGCACAGGGCTAAATATAAATACATAACAGTGTCTTTTCTAACATAATTTCCCAAAAACTTCAAATGCATTTATAATTCAGCAAAATGAGAAAATAAAGAGTTTAAATGGTTTTGCAAAACACTGATAGGAACATACATCTGCCAAATACATTAAAGCTGAAGGGTGTAATTTTTCATCACCTAAAGTAATTGCAAAAATATTTCTGGGCTGGTCAGATGCATGAACAAATAGCAATCACAGTGTTTACACTTTCTAGAAGAAATATAACTAACAGCTGCTTCTTCATATTAGGTTGGCTGAGGTAGGAGAAAGTATTTTCAAACTGCAAACAAAAAAATTACACACCTCAGCTTTAAATTCTCCTTTGTGACACTGCATGGATAAAGAGCTGGTACTGCAAATATGAATTCAACAAGCCAGGGGTTTGTACTCACCACCGACTGGGCTAAAAGCAGGGGAAATTTGGATAGATGGACATACAAAAGAAGAGGAAATGCAAGCACACACACACACGCACACACACATACAGTGGTACCAGCACGGGCTCCACTTGACTGGCAAATAAAACCCACTTCAGCAAACAGCCGGAGAGCTCTCAGAGAAAGAGATGGGTGGTGGGAGGGAGGGAGACGGAGAGAGATTCCCTAAGGAGTCTCGGAACCTTTCTGCACTAGCCTTCTGTCCCCACGAGACGCTGTTCTCATCTTTAAATCAATTACTCTCACCCACTGCGGCTTATTGCTGGGAAAGCAGTGTGATATAGCAACATTATGTGTGTGCACACACTTTTAAAAGTTTGGGGTCAGTAAGATTCTTTTTTTTTTTTTTTGGAAAAGAACTGAATATTTTTACTCAACAAGGAGATATTAAACTGATCGAGAGTGACAGAAAATACATTTATGCTATTGCAAAAGTTTTCTTTTTTAAATAAATGTTGTTTCTTTGAACTTTCTTCAAGCATCCAGAAACAAAATTTAGACATTTTCAATAAAAATATCAAGTTTTTACACTGATAATAGTAGTAAATGTTCTTATCAATAAAGATCATGTGACACTGAGGACCGAAGCAATGGCTGCTGAGAATTCAGCTTTGCCATCACAGAAATAAATTACATTTTTAAATATACTCAAATAGAAAACAGTTGCTTTACCGGGGTCATCGGATGCAAAACTCACTTTTACATGTTGTTTGAGCATAAATGTGTGTTGGCAGTGTGTATACACAACCACTCTATAATGATAAAAACCCATCCAGTGGTATTTTTTTTAATCTTAATAAGTAATATCCCCTTTTTCAAATCAAGCCATTCTTAGCTTCTTGTCAGTGATGTCACACCGACCAAGGCTGCTTCAATGATAGTTGATTGACAAGGCTGTCTTACCTTAAACCCGCCCTGAGTGAGCTGTAACAGTCTGACCGCCATTGTGTCGACTCTGGTGCAGACAAGAATGTCTCTGTTTGAGTGTTTGATGTGTTTTGTTGTTGGATGTTATAATGAACATAGCAGTCATCATTTACTCCGACATCTGAGCCAATGAAGACTCAGATGATGAACGTGACTTACGTTTTCAAAGGAAATGCACCTGGCGATCTACATAAATGCGTCTATGTTTGTGCGAATCATTTGTGATCCAGCTTCACCTTCAGCAAAAGTGAGTATAAGGGTTTTTTATGCATCTTTGCAAATTGCCTTTTTTAATAATGTGCTAGTTTCATGGCTAAATTAAACAGAACGGCTCGTCACCCCACAGTAGAGAGGGGCGGGGTGAGTAGAGCTCATTAGCATTTAAAGGCACATGCAACAGAATGGCTTGCTCTAAAGAGGGCTGATTTTGACAAGGTAAAAAGGTTAACTACAGCTGAGAAATTTTAACCAAGCTATGTTATAGACTTCTCTTTAAGACCCTAAAGAATCATATCAACTTGTGGAAAATGGGCATCCGATGACCCCTTTAAATTATAATAATATTTCACAATATCACTGTTTTCTTCTGTATTTGTGCTCAAATAAATTAAGCCTTGTTGAGCATAAGAAACTTATTTTAAAAACATTAAATAATCATACCAACCCCAAACATCTGAACAAAAACTGTATATTTATGTCCTTTTACAGAACTGTTTTTTATTTTTCTTTGTGTAGTGTTGTACAACCCTTCACCATAAACAAAAATTCACCATAGAAACCAGAGTTTATGCCAAAATGCCCTTTGCAATGCCCATTGTTACCAGTGTGAAATCATAATAATATTTTAATTTTTGATGGCAGTGGCCAATATTATGTTAATATAAAACAGAATTCAAGCTAATTCATAGCAAAAACATAAAGGGATAGTTCACCAAAAAATGAATATTTTTTAACATAGACACAACTGCACTCTTTAAATTAAAAATTCTTTATTATATATGTGGTTCTATGAAAAACCTTGAACATACATAGAACCTTTCAAATGCATAAAGGTTCTTTATACTTGAAAAAGGTTCTTTAGATTTTTTAAATGTTCTTCAAAATGATTCTTTTAGGAACTGTCACTAAAAGGTTCTTTGGGGAAGCAAAAATGGTTCTTCTATGGCATCACTGCAAAAACACCCTTTTGGAACCTTTATTTTTAAAAGTGTACCATGTTAAACCACTGATGTCACATGGACTGTTTGAACAATGTCTTTAATACCTTTCTGGGCCTTGAACGTGGTGGTTGCGTTGCTGTCTATGTAGGGTCAGAATAAAGCTCTCGATTTCATCAAATTTTATCAAAAATATCTTAATTTGTGTGTGTTTCTTAATTTGTGCTTCGTTTGAAACCACATGAGGGTGAGCAATTAATGACAGAATTTTCATTTTTGGGTGAACTTGAATTTAAAAACAGAAATGGTTTACCATCCACTAACAAATCCACCAGTAGAATAAACATTTCTGTTAATTGATCAAATAGACACAGCTTCCAAAATTGTCAAATATTGTCTGATTAATTGGCGTATATGATAGATACACAACTATCACTAGGAATAACTATGGTATTTTGCCAGAAAGCATGGCAGGCATTGCAATTTCTTGAAGAAGTTCTTTTGTTTACCACACATACAGTATGCATACGCTTCCTGGAAACTTATAAGCACGTGGGCCACAAACTTGTTTACATGTGTCACGTGAGTGTGTGTGAAGGAAACTTTTAAAGTTTGCGAACACTAACCTGTCGCTGGTTCTCGGTCTCCAGGCGGAGACGTGCCTCGATGCACCTGCGTGTCTCCAGAAAGGCCTGTCGCTGGGCGCGGTCTGACAGGTAGCTGATAAACATCCCTGCAGTGTTTATACATAAGAACAGCAGCACCTGAGCTAACAGCTGAGGAGAAAGAGAAGAGAAAAAACAAAGAATTTTACCAACCTTAAGCAATTAGTGTACTAAACTGCAGGTGAAAGTACTACAGATACAACAAAACAACAGCCATTTATCAGCTGCATATCACAGTGTGGAATTTTACACTAGAAACTCAAACTCAAAAACATATTTTGGTACATAAGCCAATGGCGAGTGAACTGAAATAAATATGCAATAAATATGAACCCATGAAACAGTATCTTGAATTTGGCATTACGACAATGGAACAATTTTGCTGTTCTTCTTGCATTTTAGTGAAAAATGCAGTTCAATGTGTCACTGCTAGCATTATCGTGCATGATGATCCTCAAAAATTTGCAGATAATGCACTCACCCCCTTGTCATCCAAGATGTTCATGTCTTTCTTCCTTCAGTCGTAAGGAAATTATGTTTTTTGAGAAAAACATTTCAGGATTTTTCTCCATAATGTGGACTTCAGTGGTGCCCCAGTAGTTTGAACAACCAAAATGCAGTTTAAATGCAGCTTCAAAGGGCTCTAAATGATCCCAGCAGAGGAATAAGCATCTTATCTAGTGAAATGATCGGTTTAAAAAAAAAAAATAATAAAATTTTTGTTACAATTTCTATACTTTTTAACCTCAAACGCTCGTCTTGTCTAAGTCTAAATGAACTCTGTTTCTTTCTGTTTTTTTTATTTTCCTCAAAAAACATAATTTCTTTATGACTGAGAAAAGAAAGACATGAACATCTTGGATGACAAGAGGGTGGGTACATTATCTGTAAATCTTAAGTGACCTTCTCCTTTAATGTAAAGGATATTTTCTCATTTAGCGGACTGGTAGCCACTGCCAACTAAGTTTTATTTACTCGCCAAAGGCTTTTTTCCTTTGCATTTGGCACTTGCCTAGTGTAAATTTTAGACTCTGAGCATAAGCATACAAGAAGAAAATACTTAAATGCTTATTTTAATTTAAACGCAATACTATTCCCTAGGAGAGAGAAGCTAAATGTCATCTTTCTCTCTATTTCACACACAGAGACACACACACACACATACATAATTGTACATTAATGTGAAATGAATAAATGTCAGTCATATACTGGAGGCAGAGTATGATATTTTACAGTTAATAAAGCATGCCATTATTTTAAATGCACTCATTTAAAAGCAAATGCAAAGAGATTTTAATAAACTGTGTCATTTGTGTTCGCTTTTCAGGTCCAATTATTTAATTGTTAACAGTATCACTATTTAGATTCATAAATTCGTCATTTAAATTCAAACTTCGTACACACTGTGATATTCTTATGATGAATCAGTCAAAATATTTTGAGTCTATTTAAAGCTAAAACCATTCTGATTTTCCATTACTGGTTTCTGTCTTCCTTGCGTAGGCCTATCTTATGTGCAACTACATTAGAAGTGAACAAACAAAAACACATTTACAAACACGTCACTTACTTAAAGTGATTTGCATGTTTTAGCTTGAAAAAAAACATGAATTAGCCTTTAGGCAACAGCTTAGCTGTTTTCCTACCATGCATTTACAAATGCTTTCCATTTTCTGATTGGCCCAGGAAAAAACAAGCAAACAAAACAAAGGACTCATCCGGCCCATCCACCAGGGGGAGTCACAGAGGATAGAGAAAATTGCGAATTGATGCAATTGAAACACAAAATTATCTTAATTTACTGAATCTAGACTGAACCAGTTAGCTTTCCGAAATCAGTAAAATATCAAATAAACTGACTTTCTAATAAATATAGACACATTTTCGCAAAAACATCTAAATTCTACCAGTAATAAGCTTGAAATGTGTCATACTTATGAATTTTAATCACTTCAGTTGGGCCACCACAAAAAAAGCCTTTCAAAATTGTAATCCGGCTGGCTTCCTGATATGAAATTTCCAGGGCTCAGAGTGAGCCTATTGTATTTACAAGGTACAATTAGTATCTAACTAGGCAGTTTGATTTTTTACCAAGACTATATACAACAAAACACACCAACACCATAAGATACACTCTTTCTGTCCAGTAAAGTAGCCTTTGAGACATTGGGAATGTGTTATACACACACAGAGGTGCATATTTATATTTAGACATGGGAAAAACACTGTTAGTTTACCGCATTTGGAACATATACTGTCATGCCTCTCAGAGGAATCCAAAAATACACACGATTTACCAAACATGTCGTGAAATCTCCAGAGACTATGATGTAACCACCTGCAATCATTAACACTCTAAAACAATCACTGCACAAACATGTTTAAGCATGTCTCCGCACCTATTACTACAAAAGCCTCATAGGCATTTGTGTGTGTGTGCATGTGTGTACGTGTGCGGGATGCGTTAGACACATCCCTCATGGGAATATAAATTTTATGACTGATTAACAAGCCCCCCCATCCTTTACAGTTTCAATTACTTCAGTTTTCTTTTGTCCCGAGGGGGCATTAAAGGGCTGCCATTTCAGACAGAGGCCCTAATTAATACAACCCCTCCAGTATACACACACACACACACACACACACACACAGAGTAGAATTAATGCAGTAAACATTATCAACATTCAAGAATCAAGCTAGCATGCAAATTGACTAAAATATGACTTTTAATCATTGTAATCGTTGCCGTTTGTAATTGTAAATGATATTTCCAAACACATAAACAACACCAACACGCACTTTAGCAACGTGTGTGCGTAATACTATACAACACACACACAGGGGTCAGTGATGTGGACAGTTTTAATAAGAAAGCTCATTATTTCAGACTTTTCCCATTCAAATCACTGACCTTAAAAAACATCACCTCACATCGGAAAAATCCCTCTCCACATATGAAAACATGAACAGTCTACAGACTAATGAGGTGTGTTTCTTAGAATATTATTCTTAAACAATAGATAGTAAGTTAGTCTTTCTAGCTTTACATTTATCTACAGCAAAGGTAATTCTTCGAATGTTGTATTAATAAGTTTTAAGTCAGTTCTCCTAAAGTTCACACAGTATCATGAAAGGTGTAGGTCACAGTAATTATGGCCATGATCCACCATTTAACAAACAAAAATAATCACAATAATTGTGAACAATATATCTTTTACTAGTGCTGTCAAACGATTAATCGTGATTAATCACATCCAAAATAAAACGTTTTGTTTGTATAATATATGTGTGTGTGCTGTGTATTTATTATGCATGTATAAATACACACATGCATGTATATATTTAAGAAAAATATGTTATGTTTATATATTCAAAAATATTTATATATAATTAGGGCTGTCAAATGATTAATCGTGATTAATTGCATCCAAAATAAATATATATATTTTTTGCATAATATATGTGTGTGTACTGTGTATTTATTATGTATATATAAATACACACATGCATGTATATATTTAAGAAAAATATGTTGCTTATATATTAAAAAATATTTATAGTGCTGTCAAACGATTAATCACGATTAATCGCATCCCAAATAAGAGTTACAAAATACAAATACACACAAATTAATGTGTATATTTAAGAGAAATATGTTATTTCTGTACAAAATATATATATATATATATATATATATATATATATATATATATATAATATAAATTCTATAAAAATTATAATAAATACATATACTCATAAATATTTCTTAAATATATACATGAATGTGTTTGTATGTATATACACATAATAATTACACAGTACACACACACACACATATATATTAGGAAATATATCATATATATTAGGCAAACTCAAACTTATATTTTGTATGCAGAATAATCGTGATTAATCGTCTGAAAGCCCTAAAAATATCAGTTATATAAATATACACTTTTTAAAATATATACTGTATGTATGTGCATTTATATATACATAATAAACACACACAGTATACACACATATATTATGTAAACAAAAACGCGATTAATCACGATTAATTGTTTGACAATACTACTTTTTACACATAAGAGATGTCTGTTTCTGAATCTTGTTTGTGCATAAAAAGTTTTTCTGTCTCAGAATAAAAAAGGCAACAGCCAGAAAATTTAAAACAAACTTTTTTGTGAGGTATAAAGCTGCAATTATGAGAAATAAGGCTCAATTAAAAGAACTAGTCCCTACTGTGAGACACAAAGCCACAATTATAAGAAATGCTCCCTAAAGTGAGATATGAAATCGCAGCTGTGAAATATAAATGTGCAATTATGAGAACAAAAGTCCCAACTGTAAGATATAAAGTCCCAAATGTGAGATGTAAAGATGCAATTATGAGAAACGGCCCCAATTGTGAGAAATAAATGCGAGAGTGCAAGAACAGGTCTCTATAGAAAATAGTGCTTCTGCTAATTTTATGTAAAATAAATGGCATTTATATTAGTATTTTCTCTATGAAATTTCATTTATTTCTATGTGCAGCTTAATTATTAAAATACATTTTGGAGTTGCTGTACATTTCATACAGTGTGCGTGTGTCCATGAGCTAAACACAGCAGGAGAATTAACACAACAAATCTGACTGTACAGTTAAATCACTGACTTCTAAATGAACACTTCAAACCAGACATGCACACACATACACAGTGCACTTCAGTTATAGTCTTTAACACCGTAATTATCACAGCGAAGTACAGTGATATCCGTCAGCATGCTGCAGAAACCGTTAAGAGTGATTGACTCCCATTGACTGCAGCAAATTAAAAAAAAAAAATAAAAAAACATAACAACTGCATAGTGGCTCGTAGACCAACAGATCTAATGAAACTGTTAATATCAACATCGCACTCCAGCCAGAGAGTCTTCACCATGCTGAGGAGCCGAACTGAGATTTAATTAACACTCCATTTAATTACTGGGGTTGATTACAGTAGTAAAATGCTGCCACTGAGATTTCCAATAGATGGGCTGCTGTCCACTGATAATTCAGCCGGTGAGCAGAAACATTATAATGCCCCAGTTGATAAACTTTGAAATTGAAATGCAATATTTGGGGGGTTTTTTTAAGTGATGAACCGCAGCCAGCCTCCATAGAGAATCTTAGCTATAGCAGATGTACTGTGGGAATTACTGCATTTGCAGTGTCACTTGCTGTGACCTCTCGGTAGCTCTGATTTTAAAGGAATAGTTCAAAAATAAACTCTTGCTGAAAGTTAACTCAGTTTTTCTCAGTTAGTTTATTTCTTTATTATCTGAAATTTAGCATTACATCTTTTGCTCACCAGTGGATCCTCTGTAGTGAATGGGTGCCGTCGGAATGAAACAACTGTAAAAACATCACAATAATCCATTGCATTTAATAAAAACATCGCAATAATCCACAAGTAAACCACACGACTCCAGTCCATCAATTAACGTCTTGTGAAGTGAAAAGCTGTGTTTGTAAGAAACAAATGCATCATCATACGAGCAAACTTATAGCAGATTTTCATTTTTGGGTAAACTATTCCTTTAAACCCCACAACCTTTTCCTCTGACAGCCGAGACCTTTAAGTGCTATACAGAAGCACTGATGTGCTTATAACTGCTTATCTAGACCACTTTTGCATATTTCATTCCCAGCACTTTAGTCTGAGTTGTTGCCATATTTACTTTGATGTGAAACAGTCTTCTATTTTTGAGTATTTATTCCAATGGCAATTTGCTGAGAGATGTATTTCAATAAGGTTACTAATTGATACCCAACAGTATTTAGATTCATATTGAACAGTACCATGTCTACTTCTATCCATCACAGTCTCATTGTCGCGTCAAATTAAATATTACTGAGCTCCATTATGAAGCCAAAAACTCCCTACTGCATTTCCATTCTGGCTTTCTGCCATTTCTTTAATGTAAAAACAGGACGATCCAGCTTTCTCACTGAAAGCTGTTTAGGTCAGTCTCAGACATTTTCCCTAATCAAACCTGATGCGTCGGACCGTTACCGACTAATCCTGTCCATGATGCCCTCTACATTGTAATACTGATCTCAGGACAACTTTACACTACCAATGTTAGCAGCTGATTGTTCTGATGGTTTTGATTACACGGCAGGACCATCTGTGGTGTCAGCGATCAAGTGCTAGATTGAAAAATACATTATTAATCACTCAGACATAAAAACATTTAATTGACCAGGCAGCCTGCTGTTATTGATCTCTATGCATGTGTCAAAATCTCCATGAGCAAAAAGTCCATAAATGTATTCTGTGTGTACTCACTGTGCACTCACAAGCTTTGCCAAACGCTGTTTATTTCATCTAAGCCCCCCAATAAATCTGCACTGAATTCAGCCTTCTTAAAAATCTGTGATCTCTCTCGTCACGTTTGCTAAAAACAGCGGCTGCAGCAAGCTGTCTGAAGTTATTTCACTCCGAATCCTCCCCTTAAACAAAACTTTGTTATATTAAGTATCATCTTTCCCTCAAGTCAATGGCAGATCACGGCATATGTAGGGCAGCGGTGTTCGGCACGGAGCGCTGCCCCCACAAACAGTGCTCTACTTCTCTCTCACTTTCTGTCTGACAAAACAAACTGCAACGTGCTACATACCTTTACTTATATAGTTATATCAGAAAGTATTTGCATATGTATTTTGGACCTAATTTTAAAAATGTCTGCCTTTCATTGCATTAGATACAAAATATTAAACCAAGTCATATCTCTAAACAAATGATGCTAGAGCTTCTCTCTAAACTAACTTCACTTTTCTGAGATGTTTTTAATTATTTTTAATTGCTCTCAAGGGCGTTTTTAGTGGATGTATGAAGTCAGCTGACCTCAAATTCACACATCCTAGCAAAATAACCACTGGTGTATTTCATTATATTAACAATATACTGTAAAATTGTGTACAGTAAAAATGTTGACAACCAGTAAGTGTCTAAGTGTCTATATACATATATATGTATAAATTAACACTTATTAAGCAATGATGTATTGAATTGAACAAAAGTGACAGTAAAGACATATATAATGTCACAAAGTTGAAAAAAAGTCCTGATATTCACAAAATATTAAGCAGCTGTTTTCAACTTGTTATATTATTATTATTTTTTTATTGGTGTTTAAATGTACAAATAGTACACTGTGTGTGTGTGTGTGTGTGTGTGTGTGTGTGTGTGTGTGTTCCGGCATTTGTGGTTTATGAGGACACAAATGTGTATAATGACATGGGTACTACAACGTAAACATGGTTTATGAGGACACTTCCTGTGTCCCCGTAAAACAAAAGGCTTAAAAAACATACTAAACAGTGTTTTATGAAATTCAAAAAGTGTGCACAGTCTCCTGTGAGGGCTAGGTTTAGGTGTAGGGTAGGTGTAGGGCGATAGAAAATAGGGTTTGTACAGTATAAAAACCATTACGCCTATGGAGAGTCCCTGCAAACCACAAATGCAAGAATTATCACTTTTATTATGCAAAGATGCATTGAATTGAACAAAAGTGACAGTAAAGACATTTATAATGTTACAAAAGTTGAAAAAAATGTCCTGATATCCACAAAATCATTAAGCAGCTGTTTTCAACATTAATAATAATAAAAAAGAAATGTTTCTTGAGGACCAAATCAGCATATCGGAATGATTTCTGAAGGGTCGTGTGACACTAAGGAATAATAGCTTCTGAAAATTCCACTTTACAAACAGAGAAATAAAATGCATTTTAAAATATATTCAAATAGAAAACAGTTATTTTAAATTGTTATAATATTTCACAATATTACTGTTTTACTGTATGAAATACATGGAGCCTTGCAGTGAGCATAGAACACTTCTTTCAAGAACATTTTTTTTTTTTTTTAAATTACTGACATGATATATATAATGTATGTATGGGTGTATTTATTGCCAGTCATCCAAGATTTGAACTCGTAACCCCTCGTGTTGAAAGAAGGAAATACCCTTCTGACCCACATCATCACCCTGCACTTTGTCTATCGACAATCTGTCCTTCTGCACACAACACTCTCACACTAGTCTGGTGAAGTTTGTGAAGTGTCTTATAAATGATTGATGGAGACCCTGCAGGAGTTTCCATAAACCCAGAGAGGGCACAAGAAAGCAAGCGCATGCTAATTGACGTCCATCTTATCCAGGCACTGACGACATTCTACATACGTAGTGCTAAACGCCGAAGCAGGTGTGCGGTCAGGTCTGAGGGTGTGTGTGTGAGCGTGAGCGTGTCCCGCAGTACGAGCGAAAGAGAGGGAAACAGAAATGGGAAACGAAGAGATGCTGGCAGACAAGTGTGTGAGTCAGAGAGCCCTTCTCCATATCTTCCTCCCACGCTTGCTATTTTTACAGTCTACCTCACAGCATCTTCGACCACTGCTTGGACACACGCATGCACACACACATATTTTTGGGTCTGAGTTTGGCTATTTTGACCTGAATCTGCATATAGACATCTGGACCTGGCCTGAATCTGTTTGTGAGAGGACACCAAACAACTCTGTCTGTCTGCTTCTCTCTGCTGTGATCACAGTGAATAATCTTTGCACACTATAATTAACTCACACGGCTTCCTGTCTCTTCTGTCTGTGCGCTTGTTTTTGTATACAGCACATTCACTTGTTTCTGTATAGCGTGTGCGCAGGTGAATGCCAGAAAATAACTGTAGTGCCACTACGGCTCAATTTAAATGTGATATGATCACATGCAGAGTGACATGACCTCAGGTCATCTAGTCATTTGGAATCTCTTAGCATCTGACAAAGAAAAAGAGGCTTTGCTCGTCTCTCGTCTGACACATATGCAACCGCGTCAATGCAATTTATAAGTACTAGTTCACCTAAAATTAAAATCATGTTGTTTAATACCTGTATGACTTTCTTCCTTGGAACACAACAGAAAAAATTCTAAAGAACATTGGTCTAAACTACTCTGAACCCCATTGACTTGCATTGTTAAGACAAAAAGAGATTTGTGACCGTGGACCACAAAACCAGTCTTAAGTAGCACAGGCATATTTGTAGCAATAGCCAAAAATACATTGTATGGGTCAAAATTATCGATTTTTTTTTTATGCCAAAAATCATTAGGATATTAAATAAAGATCATGTTTCATGAAGATATTTTGTACATTTTCTACTGTAAATATATCAAAACGTAATATTTGATAAGTAATATGCATTCCTAAGAACTTCATTTGGACAACTTTAAAGGCAATTTTCTCAATATTTAGATTTTTTTTTTTTTTTTTGCAGCCTCAGATTCCAGATTTTCAAATAGTTGTATCTTGAACAACACTGTCCTATCTCAACAAACCATACATGAATAGAAATCTTATTTATTCAGCTTTCATATGTATAAAGCTCAGTTTCAAAGAAAATTTACCCTTATGACTGCTTTTGTGGTCCAGGGTCACATTTTTGTGCTCCAAAAAAACGAAAGTCATTAATTAAATGATGACTCCATTTTCATTATGGGTGATTACCCCTTTAATTCTCATATTTATTTTTTTTATTTTTTTATTTGTTTTTGTAAACATACACAATTTCTTTTTCCAGATAAGTCTTTATAAACATATCAGAGAAGCTCAGAATGCTCAAGCTCTCCTAAGATGTTATTGAAATGTGTAACTGACTGCAGTGCTCTAATATGACTGCTTTGCCGCATTCACGAGCTCTTTTTGACCTTTACTGACCTCTATAAAATTTGGACCGCAAAAACAAGCCATCAATATCAGACAAAAGAGCACGACGCAGTCTGCGACGAACGACCTTAAAATGTCACTTTCAGCACCACGTTGGGTGGACAGCGACCGCTGCGCTTTGGTTAAACGCCTCCAGCATTGAAAACATCCACAGATGTATTCAAACTTGGCATGATGTAATATTGTACATTTCTGTGTCTCACCTGATTCGTGGAGATCTGCGCTCGAGGGGGCACCAGCAGCTGGAGCGCGATGTGCAGCGCGGAGGTCAGCAGTCCCGCCACGATGGCCCAGGTGAGAGGCAGCGGTAGCATGCTGTAGGTGGCAAAGAGCGTGAAGAGCACATACCCTATCCCATCCCCGAGCAAGCCGTAGCCCAGTCCCGTAGCGAGGATCTGCGTGGCCATGGCGACCCAGGTCACCGCGCCGCTGTACTGCAGGTAACCGTGCGAGCTCGTGTCCTTGCGCACGACCACCAGGGCGCAGATCACCACCTCGATGCCCGTGAAGAAGCCGAGCAGCATTCCTTTGATCGGGTCCATCGGCGTGGAGGCCAGGGTTAGGTGCAGCACGAGCAGGGTCAGCTTGGTGACCACGTCCAGAATGTTCATGACTACCACCGACTTCCGTCGCTGGCCCAGGAAGTAGCGCTGGTACAGGCGCTCGAGGTCCCTGGACTTGAAGGCGTAGCGCAGCGTGGGGAAGATGACCCCGCGGTACGTGTAGCCCCAGCTCAGGAAGAAGTCGGAGTTGCTGGGCGCGCAGTCGATCTGCAGGAAACCCAGATCGCTGCTCGAACGCTCGGGGAAGACTTTAGTGCCGCCGTTGTTGTGCCGGTCGCTCACCGACGTCCTGCCGGCGGAGTGTTTGCGCGAACCCTGCGCGGGAGGCTCGTCCGGTGAGACGGGTTTTGGGCTGTGCTCGTGAATGAAGCGCTGCTCGGTGATGTGTCGCACGGCGTTCTGCCACAGCAGGCGCTTCGGCCGGTTCCCGTTGTTGTTGCTGGGGGTTTTGTTGATGGTGTACAGCTCCTCGCTGGCGCTGGAACAGCGAACCTCAGACAACTCCATTGTTCCCACGCCAGACGCGGTTCTATTTACCTACGCGAGTTCCCAGAACAGAGACAGCAGGTGTGTGCGAGGAAGAGTGAAGGCGAACCGAACGGAGAGTGGAGAACGCATCGGGACAAGCAGACTGGTCCCACGGCAGCTGCCGCTCATCATCATACGTCTTGTCTTCGGCGAACGTCAGAGGGATTCGGTCGCGCTGGCTTGTGCCATTTGGCTGCGCAGCGCTACAGCATGTGCTGAAAAACAGCGCATCTTAACGCGGTCTGACGAAGAAAATGCCCCGCGTTGTCTGCGCGTATTACCCTCTGTGCTGCTGCAGAAGGTCTTGGCGTGGCTCTTTTTCTTTTTATCGTAAGCAGGGTACACACACAAGAATGTTAAGGAGTCCTTTCCATAACGCCATACCGCCCGCTACAGTCCAGTCTTTTACAATATATGGGTCTTCTGTGGTATGTTTTCCTCTCAGGAACTGTCTCCAGGAATCTTTGTCAAATCCAGAGATGAGGTTTAGAATTGGACGGGTGTTCTCTTTGTCAGTTTTGGGGCTCAGAACGGGTCGCGAAAGATATGGAGTGCTGAAATCCAAGAATAATATCACACAAAACAAAACAAAAACAAGCAAGCAGAAGCAACAGAAACGTCTGTATCAGTCAGTAAAGATGCGGAAGGCTTCTGTGATGTTATACAGAAGCATTCAGTGCGTCCGCGCTCATCTGGTGGAGATGGTATTTACACTGAGAGAAAGAGAGAGAGGAGGAGGAGTGTGTGTGTGTGTGACTGAGTCTTCCCGACGTCATGAGCTCCTTGCCTCTTTTTCCTCCCTGCGCGCAGCTTTTGTTTCGGTCCTAAGCACCGCAGAGGAGAGAGCACAGTCAGGACAGTGGGGGAACACAAAGCATTTAAGAACATTATTTATGTCTGCTTTCAAAAACAGAAAATGGATTCATTTAACCAAAGCCAAAAAACAATAGGTCTACTAAAATTAGTATTCATTTATTATTAAAATATATAAGTTAGTAATAATAAAATTAAAACTCGAATATAAACGGTGCCTTTTTTCACAGCAAATCAGAACTTCAAGGGCTTACATTTGTGACCCTGGACCACAAAATAAAAAGCATAAAAGCCATTTCCATCTGGAAGCTGAATAAATAAGCTTTCCATTGATGTATGGTTTGCTAGGATATGACAATATTTGGTTGAGAAACAACTATTTGAAAATCCGGAATCTGAGGGTGCTAAATAAATAAATAAATAAATAAATAAATAAATAAATCTAAATATTGAGAAAAATAACCTTGTCCAAATGAAGTTCTTAGCAATGCATATTACTAATCAAAAATAAGTTTTGATATATTTACAGTAGGAAATTTACAAAATATCTTCCTGGAACATGATCTTTACTTAATATCCTAATGATTTTTGTCATAATAGAAAAATCGATCATTTTGACCCATACAATGTATTTTTGGCTACTGCTACAAATATAGCCTACCCATGCTACTTATGACTGGTTTTGTGGTCCAGGATCATATTTACTCACAAAACCATGTTTTGTCTCACACCAGCTTATTTGAAAAATATCTCATTATCACTTACCAAACTACTGTAGTTGCATCCTTCTGAATACTTAATAAATAAACAAAATAAATAAAGGGCCTTTTCTGCTGTTCCTTCATAGTTGTTGCCCCCAATGATTGCAATTAGTACAGAAAACATTTGCATATTTGTATGATTTCACTAATTTGTACTAATTTGTTAATTTACTTAAAAACATTGCTAATAGTTTCACGCTAGCTAGTATTTAAATATATCCACCTCTTTCTTTAACGCGGAAGTACGCCTATGGGTGACACTTCCGGTTCATTAGGGAAATAACGAGAAGAATAACAAGTGAAGTAAACGGTAAAAATCTTTGCATTACAAACCAGTGTGCTCATTAAAATAACACGGTAAGACACACCAATTTGTCATTTCAAGTAGCAAAACCAGCTGTTTTGTATAGCTGGATGCAAGACTGGAAGCCAGACCCATAAAATTACAAATGGTCACGCCCACTCTTACGGGAAGAAAAAGGTGGATACTTTTCGTAAGTTGCATTATTGTTTACTCATTTTTATTTACATTTTGATGTAATTTATTTATTTTTTTGTACCTAACTGTCACCATTTTATTTTCCAAGAGTGCAATATCCGTCTAACTGTGGTCGTTTTCAATTATAATGATCGACTTGCCTGGTAAAAATGGCGGTAAAACAAAACAACTAACAACTCGAATATTATTAGTTATATTGCAGTTTGCTTTTATCATTTTATTCAAATTTTCAGTCTATTTTAGCAACATAACACACTTAGCTCAAACGCCGTTACCGTGACTCACTGGCCATTCGTCTTTTTCAAATATTTTACAGCGCGAAAACCCAACCGCGGCTGATCAAAGCGGCCGACAGCGCCTCGCGAGTGACTCATCACGTCCCCCGCTCGCGCTGCCGGCTCTTTTTTTAACGTCTGTGGGCTTGTACCATACGACACCAAGTCTTACTTTCCAGGAGTTTGTCTATGCGTTACTCACTTCCTTACTTTTTCCGCTTGCTCTGAAAAAAGAAGGTTGATAAACTGCCACAGGAAACTCTTGGAGGCAGAGCCGTTGCGCTCTCACCGGCTGCTCTGGGGCTTCGCATCACCCCGCTGTTACACTCATTCAGTTCACAGACACACACAATCAGTTAATCAAGTCTACCTAATATCAGGTCCGGATCATTATCTGGCAAAACCCCAAATGTTAGACCCCTTATCCAACTTGAAGCGACAAGGGTGATTTGGCAAAATGCATGTTAACATTAGATGACTAAGTAATAACTGGGGGTCCTAATGGTCTAACGGTTGTGGACTGAATGCAGTCCACAATCCAACCTTAGATAAAACCATGACTCATTATGGGATCGTTCACCTAAAAATAAAACTATCATCATTTATTCACCCTCATGTTGTTCCAAAATCCCTTTGTTCTGTGGAACACAAATGAAGAAGTTTATCAAAAAGTTGATGTTTTACTCTACAGTTAAAAGCATGTAGTGGAAGACAATTATCTAAGCTCCAAAGAGAACAAAATCACCATAAAAATTGGACGAAAATAGTACAAACGGCTAAGGCACCACATTCCAAGTTTTTTGAAAGCAAATGAGCTTTGTTTAGAAGAACAGAATTGAATACACACTTATGCATATTAAAATGTGGCATGCTGTGATCAGTTTTATGAGAAGAGCTGTGTTTGGCATTACTGGCGTTAAATCACTGTCTTCATGCGCCAAGTTTGAATTTGCTCCAGTAGAAAGAAAGTCATAAAGGTTTAGAATAACATAAGTGTGAGTAAATGCTGACAGAATTTGTCATTCCATTAATGTTGAAGTGTCTGCTGCCCAAACATCAAGTCACCATTAAACCGTTGTTTTATCTTTATTTAAACCAATTAGTTGTCACATAAACAAGTACATACTGTAAACTACTGTTAAAAAGCTTAGGGCTGGTAAGATATTTTTTTTAAGGTTGCATCTTTTTCTCAACAAGGCTGCATTTATTTGATCATAACTACAGTAAAAGGAGTAATAATGTAAAATATTATTACAATTCAGAATTTCTCTTTCCAATTTTAATATATTTTAAAAGCAATTTATTCCTGTAACAGCAAAGCTAAATTTTCAGCAGCCATTACTCCAAAGTATCACATTTTAAGTGTCACATGATTCTTCAGAAATCATTCTAAAATGCTGATGTCTTCATAAAAAATAGTTTTATTGTTTAAAATAAAAAAAATATATATCTTTTTAAAAAAAAAACAACAACAAAAAAAAAAAAACATTGCTGAATAAAAGTAATACTTTATTTGAAAATAAATAAATAAATTACTGCCCCAAACTTGTGCACTGTATTATATCACACTGGAGACACCACATATGTGACCCTGGACTACAAAACCATTATTAAGTAGCAAGGGTATATTTGTAGCAATAGCCAAAAATACATTGTATGGGTCAAAATTATAAATTTGTCTTTTAAGCCAAAAATCATTAGGATATTAAGTAAAGATCATGCTCCTTTAAGATATTTAGTAAATTTTTACCGTAAAAATATATAAAAACTTAATTTTTGATTAGTAATATGCAAGAACTTCATTTGGACAACTTTAAGGCAATTTTCTCATTTCTTTGCACCTTCAGATTCCAGATTTTCAAATAGTTGTATTGTCCTATCCTAACAAACCATACATCAATGGAAAGCTTATTTATTCAGCTTTCAGGTGAGGTATAAATCTCAATAAAAAAAAAAAAGAAAAAAAAAAAAAAACTGACTCTTATGACTGCTGTTGTGTTCCAGGGTCACATATACTCACATGCAGAGCTGAAGTCACAGGTCTATGTTTGTCAGATGAAGACATCTGAAAGATTTATTGTTAAGGACTCACTATTATAAATACAGTACATGAGTAATGAATGACATACGAGGGTCGACGTACATGTGTCTGAGGATGTCTTGCTGTATATGACAGTGTCGCTACGCATTTGAACGTGGTTTGCCTGTTGTGCAATCTGAGGTGGAGGAGGAGGGCACTGTCAGGATGAGTGATGTAAGCGGGCTGATTATACTGCTAATGATGAGATTGTAGGAACTGGTAAAGACATGAATGAAGACAGAATGTCATTTGATTGTTTATGGAAGCGTTGCATAAAAGCATCCATGTTTGGGGAGGAATCATATAAAACCCTAACCCTACAGAGATACGGTTATGTCCGTGAGTGCTGCTACTATGATGCTATAGACTAATAACATGTGCCTATTTGTACATTTTGGCTGTTCATGTATTCAGTTGGTTTCCAATTAAAATGTGACATTTGAGATGATCCCATTGAGGCACAAGAGTCAGATCTCTTTCTATGATTCTCTCTCAGTTTAGTTAAATGTGAATCAGATGAGAACAGGTCAACATCATGGCTTTTATTAGCATATTAGAATGATTTCTAAAGGATCATGTGACACTGATGCTGAAAACTCAGCTTTGCATCACAGGAATAAATTGCATTTTAAAATATATTTAAATAGAAAACATGTTTTTAATTCTGATAAATTATTTTAATTATGTTTAATAAATTATTTTCCTATGTTTTAGCTGATTTACCCTTTTTTTTATTTTATTATCATCTTACTTACACATATATCTATCTAAATGAGGACATAACAGTTAACTTAAAGAAAAATGTTCTGCATTTTTAGAATAAAAACAAAAATGATTTATTTTATAAATGATTTTGCCAATACACCATATATACAGTTGAAGTCGAAAGTTTACATACACCTTGCAGAATCTGCGAATTGTTAAATTATTTTACCAAAATACAATTTTTTTTTATTTAGTACTGACCTTAATAAGATATTTCACATAAATTACATTTACATATAGTCCACAAGAGAAAATAATAGTTGAATTCATAAAAATGACCCCAGTCAAAAGTTTACATACACTTGATTCTTAATACTATGTTGTTACCTGAATGATCCAGGTCATTTTGTTGTTGTTTAGTGATAGTTGTTCATGAGTCCCTTGTTTGTCCTGAACGGTTCAACTGCCTGCTGTTCTACAGAAAAAATCCTTCAGGTCCCACAAATTCTTTGGTTTTTCAGCATTTTTGTGTATCTGAACCCTTTCCAACAATGACTGTATGATTTTGAGATCCATCTTTTCACACTGAGGACAATTTAGGGACTAACAACTATTACAGAAGGTTCAAACACTTACTGATTCTCCAGAAGGAAATTTTTAGGGTAAATTTCACTTATTTTGTCTTCTGGGAAACATGTAAGTATCTTCTGTAGCTTCTGAAGGGCAGTACTAAATGAAAACAATATGACATTTTGGCAAAATAAGAAAAATGTGCACATCTTCATTCTATTCAAAAGTTTACACCCCTGGCTCTTAAAGCTTCGTTTTTCCTTATGGAGCATCAGTGAGTGTTTGAACCTTTTGTAATAGTTGCATATGAGTCCCTCAGTGTGAAAAGATGGATCTCAAAATCATACAGTCATTCTCGGAAATTCAAATACACAAAAAATACACAAAAATGCTGAAAAAACAAAGAATTTGCGGGACCTGAAGGATTTTTTTCTGAAGAACAGCAGGCAGTTTAACTGTTCAGGACAAACAAGGGACTCATGAACAACTATTACTAAACAAAATAACACAGCTGTGGATCATTCAAGTAACAATACAGTATGAAAAAAAATCAACCATACTGTATTAAGACTTCTGAACAGGGTTATTTTTATAAATTCAACTTATTATTTTCTCTTGTGGACTGTATGTAAAGGTATTTTATGTGAAATATCTTATTCAGGTCGGTACTAAATAAAAAATAATTTTTGCATTTTGTATGATCCCTCTTATTTTGGTAAAATAATTAACACTTTGCAGATTATGCAAGGTGTATGTAAACTTTTGACTTCAACTGTATATTATTATATATTCCATAAGGCTTTGTGGTAAACAACAATTACCATGTTCACCCAAAAATGAGAACTGTATCATCAATTACTCACCCTTACGTTGTCCTAAACTTGATTGATTTTACAAATCACAGATATAAAAAAATATAAGTCATGGAGGAGATACAAAAAAATATAAGTCATACAGGTTTGGAGGTGAGTAAATGGCTGAATTTTTATTTTTGGTGAACTATCTCTTTAAGCTGCGGTCAAACTAGGCTTCGAGCATGTGAAATTACATAAAACCCTGCAGCTTTTAAGTTTATACCAAGGTTAATCTGTTATGTTTACAGTAGAAGCACTATTCTATCAGATGTCCAGCTCAAAATCCACCGAACTTGAATCTGGCTACTAAAACTTTAAACACATGTGCTTGTGTATTCAGTCTCACACATTCGCTTACTGTAAGACTGCGAGTGAATTGAGCACTGAATCTACTGCGAACGCAGCTTTATAAATCACTTTTGATGTATACCAGCATAATCTTAATGTGTGACCTTCCAAATGTGTCGCATGTAATTGAGTCATCAGTATCCCTGTGTTTCAAAGGCCCTTGCTAATGCATGAATTCATGTTCATTGATTCACATAATAGGAAACTAGGTAGTGGAACAAGCTGCACATTCTTCTCAAATTCACCTCACACACCTGTGCGTGTTACAGTGTCTTTATTACAGCAATTATTGGCAGAGATCATGGCTCAATGCTAGGAAAGACATCACTGACATGACACACACACACCTCTCTCTCTTCGTCTGCTGCTCTCTCCTCCTCCATCAGGCCGTGTGGTAAATAAGTGACTGAGAAGATCAGGAAAAATACCTGCAATGTAATACACACATCAGCTCACACACTCACAACTCAAACACAGCGAAGAGGAAACCTTCACTAAAATAGCCATTGAAAAAAGACACAGAAAATACATTAGCACTTCTGCAGAAAAAGCATTACCGCGCACACACACACACACACACACACATATACTGTGGCTCTGAGTGTTTGGGTTCAGATAGGCATGAAGGGCATTCTATATTCAGCAGACACATTTGCGTAATTATAGAATCTCTGCCTGGAAAGACCAGGTGCCTAGGTGCTTAATTTGTGTTTATCATGGTCAGGGTGTTTAAAATTAAATGCCTGGTCATAGTTTAATTCACTCTCCTTAATGTCATTGTGTCTCTCTGGTTACACACATACACACAAAACCCATCAAAGCAGCTTACCTTTTCACAAGCCTTTATGAATTTGCTTGCAGGTAAAGAGCTTCATGTCTCTGCCCCAAAAAACACAGGACAGCAGGAGGCAGTAGAGAGCAGCCGTCCAAATCACACACATGCACGCACACTCACACACAATGATATAAAATTAATAATTGTAATAATAAACTTTACAGTCTATGCCCTAACCCCAATTCTTACAGAAAACATACGTTTACATTTTCCAAACAAAACAAAAATCATGGCGATTGAAATTTTGTCTGTTTTGGCTGTTCCTTTGAACTTCCAACTCATCAAAAAAATAAAATAAAATAAATAAATAAATTCTATGTATAGACAAGTTATTTTAAATTACAACAATATTCTGCAATATATATCTATATATATATATATATATATATATATATAGCTGCAAGCAGTGAATATCGGAGTTCAAGCGTTTTAAGGCATTTAGGCACATATAATAAAAAAATTACCAAACTTGTAACCACCTAAATCAATGATTTAAAAAGCATTTTTGGCAAAATCAGGTAATTTACCATATAAATATTATGTTTTTTAATAGTTATGACTGTTATAGGGTCAGTTGTGGTCCGATCCCCTTAAAACTTTTCATGCTTGTTTAGAATCACCTGTCGGATGTGCTCAGCAGGTTTCGTGAAGTTTTGAGTTTTTCTTTAGGCTTTATAGGCTTTTGGGTAAATTTGGACAGGCCCCTTTTTTAATCGACCCCATTATTGCTTCCCAGAGGGCAAAATGTAACTTTTTTTTTTTGATAATTATTGGCCTAGAGAGTCCAGAGAATTGTACTCTAGTGTTTTTTCCAGACTGAGCGAAAAAGGACTCGTTTGCAAAAGTAGGTTTTTTACATCTTCTCAATCATTTAACAAATGATTTGATTGACAGCAGTGGTTCTAGAGGCAAAGTTGTCCAGAACAAGGAGTTCTATCTTATGATATGAATATTGCATGTATGTGCGAAAAAACGTAATCGTTTACGCCCTTGAAAAATGCGATATCACCCCCCTGGTAGAAGATTTCTTTCAAATTTCTCTCAGACCTTAGGGGGTGAGAGTCAATCAGTCCCACCCAACTTTTGTACTTTTGATTGCTATAGCGCGGTGTGAGTACTACCATCCCTCCAAGTTTCAAATCTCTACAATTTACAGTTTGGTCTACACAATCAGTTTTACATGGAGATCACTGATCCGTGACCATTATAACAAATACAATAGGGTTTCATGCTATGCACTTGAACCCCTAAAAAAAAAAAATGCAGCCCTAACCTAAGCATAAAAGAATAAAAGACTTACCAACCCCAAACCTTTGGACAAATATTACTCAATATTACTTAATATTACTCAAATATGTGACTCTGGACCACAAAACCAATCATTTTTTAAATTGAAATGTATACGTCATCTGAAAGCTGAATAATAAGCTTTCCATTGATGTAAGGTTTGTTAAGATAGGACAACATTTGGCCGAGATACAACTGTTTGAAAATCTGGAATGTGATGCTGCAAAAAAATCGAAATACTGAGAAAATCACCTTTAAAGTTGTCCAAATGAAGTTCTTAGCAATGCATATTACTAATCAACAATTAAGTTTTGATATATTTACAGTATTAACATGACCCATCTTTGCCATAAAAGTAAAATCAATAATTTTGACCCATATAATGTATTGTTAGCTATTGCTACAAATAAACCCTTGTGACTTACAACTGGTTTTGTGGTCCAGGGTCACATTTGGAGTGGATCATTTAAATCAATCATTATTTCTAGATTTTTCTTTTTCAAAAACAGTGCCTTGGTAATTATTTTGCCATTGTATTTCCCATCATATTTGCATAAACAATTTTTAAATGTTTTAAATGCAATCATTTAATTATCATCATTATACGCCATAATGTCTCGCCTTCATTGCTGTCAAAATAAAAAACAAAAAAAATTAAAAACATTTGTCAGAATTCCACTGACAAGTCACACAATCTTGAAAGTAAAACAAGTGATTAATTTGTTCCTTTGATTTCTAACAAGGTTAACGGTCACAAACTAAATGATAAACATAGAGAAAGAAACCAAGTAGTTAAAACTTAAGTTCCCATAATTCCACCCACATTTCTGCTTACATGCTGTCTTGTGCAGGCTTGCATGTGTTTGTTTGTGTGTCGTGTGTATGTGTGTTGGATTCAGCCACCTGTCAGCCCATTCTGCTGTTGATGTTTTAGGTTCCAGAACTGTGGGAGTGATCCATAAAATTCAGCCCCAGAGTCCAGCGCTGTTCACACATGCTGCCGTTACTATGAGAGACGTGAAGAAGTAGGAAGAAGCAAGCAGAATATCACAGCAAACAACAAATCACAGACTATGCCTATAATTAAATACACATATCTGCCTGTTTCTGTGTCTCTCTCACCTGCTTCATAATTAATAGTTTCTCTTTCTCTTTTTATAGCTTCACTTTCATGCATGTCGCTCTTTCATTTAGCCTTTGTCACTTTTAGTCTAAATTTCCCTTTTGGAGGCGGCCAGCATTCTGTGTGTGAGACAGAAAAAGACGGTGGCAGTGTTTCACAGTATGAGAGAGTACACTTAACGCAACTATAAATAATGAAAACCCTGCATATCAAATCTGTTCCGTTCACCCTGCAGTAGAGAGGCATAATCCTAAACCAAATTACTCAAAAGATAAAAATGAAAATGAAAAAAGAATATAAGATATTTATATGTACATTTACACTACTTTTCAATTGTTTGTGGTTGGTAAGATTGTTTAAATGCGTTTGAAAGTCTCTTAGGCTCACCAAGGCTGAATTTATTTGATCAGAAATACAGTAAAAACAGTAATATTGTGAAATATTATTACAACTTACAATAACTTAATATTATTCAGCTATTATATTATTACTCTAGTCTTAAGTGTCACATGATCCTTTAGAAAGCACTCTAATATACTGATTTGCTGATCAAGAAACATTTATTATTAACATCATCAATGTTGAAAACAGTTATGCTGCTAAATAGTTTTCTTAAAACAGATAATTTTTTAGACTTTTGGATGAATGGAAAATTCAAAAGAACACCATTTTCTATTTGAAACTGATGACAATATGTGACCCTGGACCACAAAACCTTAAGTAGCATGGGTAAATTTGTAGCAATAGCCAAAAAATACATTGTATGGGTCAAAATTATTGTTTTTTTTATGCCAAAATTCATTAGGATATTAAGTAAAGATCATGTTCCATGAAGATATTTTCTAAATTTCCTACCGTAAATATATCAAATCTTACTTTTTGATTAGTAATATACATTGCTAAGAACTTGATTTGGACTAATTTAAAGGCGATTTTCTCAGTATTTTGATTTTTTTGCACCAGATTCCCGATTTTCAAATAGTTGTATCTCAGCCAAATATTGTCCTATCCAAACCATGCATCAATGGAAAGCTTATTTATTCAGCTTTCAGATGACACATAAATCTCAATTTAAAAAATTGACCCTTATGACTGGTTTGGTGGTCCAGGGTCACATATACTTGGTGACAATGTAATTGATTTAACTGCTACTTTTGATCAGTTTCAGTTCAGCATTCTTGCTGAATAAATGCATTTACTTCTCTTAAAAAAAAATTCTATGTATACACACACACACACACACACACACACACACACACACACTTACAATACAGTATTTAATATTTTTAATGTTGTATACTAATATGTATGCTTACTTTCTAATAAAAATCTGCAAACTCATATGCTTTTACACAGGTCCGCTTCTGCAATAGCTTTGTCTCTTGATTGATGGTATCTAGGCTGTGAGAGTGGAAAACAACGTTTATCAAAAGCAAAATAGCTATTTATACATTGTTTTAGAATCATGTTGTGCAGCAGTTACAGGTACTTTGTTACTAATATAATAAAAGTTATGTGATAATATCAAATAACAACAGATTTGAAAAAGCAGCATTACCATTGGGATATTAGGAAATGCTCTGGAGGGGAAACTCCAAGTCAAGTTTTAAATAGGAAAAATATCGAAACTCATTTTATAGTGAGATGCTAATGGTCTAATTGGATTCAATGATTTATGAAATATGAGATCAGATTGTATATTATACTCATGTCAAATCAGATGTCAAAGTCAAATGTGACATAAAAGACACATTGCAGAAAGGAAAAGAAGTCTTTCTGAACAGCACGATTTTATTTTGAATTGTTTCTTTGAGGTGAAAAAGTAAAATGACCGACCTTCACCTGTTCTCTCTGACAACTACTGAAATGTTCACATTCACTCAGAGTGTTCAAAAGCTGATATTATTCAAAAGCTGATGTCTGTTCACAAAACCTACAGTTGTTTCCTTGTGAATAATATTCACAATCTATTCCACTGGAATGAAATATGATTGACAGTTCCACAAGTACATTCATAATGCTTTGGGAAAACCACATCTCATTCTCAGAGCTTTGAGACTGAATGTTAAATCCCTCATTTTTCACACTGCAGAACACAGGCAGATGCTAATTCCTTTTTATCACTTCAAGTTAATTGCATACGGTTTTTAATCATCCAAAATAGAACGGTTATCTTTACAGAAGCTTACAATTCAGCAGGACTGAGATTTGAATTCATGGTTTGAAACCACACCTATGAAACACTACTCCATATTTATTTCACATAAGAAGTGAATGTTTTATCAGTGTTTTATATCATAAAACTTTTCCCCAGACAATCTAAAATTAAACTAATGTTTTCAGTTATCAGGTTCTGTGCTCTTAAAGGGATGGTTCACCCCAAAATGAAATTTCTGTCATCATTTACTGAAATTCTGCCAATGTCAGACGTTTTTAGGCACAAAACAATTTACAACTGTCAAATCAAGAACCATTAAAAGGATAGTTTACCCAAAAATTATAATTCCGTCATCAAGTTGTTCCAAACCTGTATGAGTTGCTTTTTATGGAAGTCAATGGCGACCGGCGAGTGTTTAGTTACCAACATTCTTCAAAATATCTTCTTTTGTGTTCAACAGAAGAAAGACATTCATACAGATTTGGAACAACTTGATGACAGAATTATCATTCTTGGGTGAACTATCCTCTTAATGGTTCTTTATTTGACAGTTTTGCCTCAAAATATCTGACACTGACAGAATTTAATCATAAAATTGGTCATACAAACACAATAGTCATAAATTGCTGTCGGCGAACATGTCAAACTAGCAATCAAACACTACAGATTCTGGATCAAAGTAATCTTTTAGGATTGACAAAATGTCTTTGACAGCCAAATCATGTGCGAGAATCAAAATAAATACTAAGTAAATATTAAGAATTATGCTAGAATAATGAATTGACTGTGGGTTTCTTTATTTTAGATCACAGTTTCAAACACTGGATAACAAACTTACATATTCCTACAATAAATATAAAACCTCACTTGTAGTCCATTTACTTCAATAAGAGTCAAAAATGATATTTAGTGAGTAAAAAAAAACATTGAGAAAGTTTTTATAAAAGATTATGAAGGCAAACATACTGTGTGCAGCATGCAACAAAAAAATCCATCACAACAAGACCAGAAACATAGTAAGTATGCAACTACTGTTCTTTTCGATTTCATGCTGACTACTTAATGAATAACAGTGTTTCCCCTGCCATTATATTAAGGGGGCAGGCAAGTTGAGGGTCAAGTTGATTTTATTTCATTTTATTTTCTATATAGCGCCAGATCACAACAAAAGTAATTAAGGTTACATTTCCTATAGAACAGGTCTATACATTGCTCTTTTATTAAACATCTAAATGGTCTTATGTTATTTATCTTACTTACACGACGGCATGTCATTTATATCTCTGGATGCGCGGACGAGATCGCGGAGTCCATTCTTAAAAACGGAATTTACTGTATAGCTCGGAATGCCACTGAATTCGTCAATTTTTGGATGAATAAATCAAAATGGGTCTGTCACTTAATTCGAATCGCGATACGGCAATGTCTGTAAATATTAAATTGCAAAAAGACGGTTTGGATATGAATCCTGCATGTTCCGCTTTGCTCTGTATGTATGAATGGCGGAAACACGGTTTTGTTTACTACACAAATACTGAAGCACACGTGAGGCTCGCCATGATTTTCGGCCTCTGCGTCTCATTATATGACGACATGAACACATGAACATCATCTCCAGAGCTGCTGAGAGTCATTTCATGTGAATTTTACCGTTTGAGAAAACTAGCATCATATCATACTGTACTCTTGTATTACTTTTGTACAATAAAATGTACGTCTTTATACATTTCTATTTCTGGGCAACTTAAATAAAACAATTAAATGCTAAAAATAAATAATACAACCAGTTTAACCACTTAATTGTAGAAAAAAAAATTCTACAATTATTATTAAAACTTTTTTAACAGAATATTCACACTAATTATCTTCCTTGTATTAAATTTAACTGTAAACCTCTGTTTGTTTGCCAAAAAATAAAAGGGTTTAATTTCATTTGATTAAAAATAAACAAATATTTAATTCCTTCATTTGATTATCAGAAAAATTTTTAAAAAAGAAAGAAAGAAAAAGATTGTACGGCCTTATTGTTCAAAATGTTAAAATCAAGAGTTTTGGACTTTTTGTTTTTTTTCCACTGAAATAAATGTTTTTGTTATTATACAGAGAGTAAAGTACCAAAAAAAAAGTACCATTGGGTACCGGCACTCCTGCCCCATCCATCCCCCTCTCCCCACCCCCCAAAGCTGTAAACCTAGGGGAAACACTAAATAATCATGGCAAATAAAAGGAAAAAAATGTCAGAATTAACTCTTTCTGTTGTACTAAGAGCATGCACACTGTATATACCCTGCATTCATGAATACTTCAAAGCGTAACAAGGATGTCGAAAATGTCAAGGAATTTCAATAGCAAGTCAAGCTCTCAGAAATCCAATTCACAGCATTCCTGCTTGCTTTCAAACTGATCTTGCATCTTCACACATTCCAGTCCAATAAACTGACAACTCAGTTATACACTTCACCTTTCTAATCTCCCCTCATCTCAGAAAAGATCTCTGAATTCAACTCTGATGCATCCGAGCGGTTGCCTACTCATCACCCTAGAGCTTTACCTCAAATGTGCGCATCCTTTCCCACGAATCTGCACTACAGTCATATTTCTTCTGAGTTTACAAGACCCATTGACTCATCCTTAAAGACTAGTGTTTCCTGACAGGTTCTGTCTGTCCTGCATTATGATCTTGGTATTATTCCTAGTACTGGGGAGTCTAAATTTACCACTTGACTTGATTTTTTGCTACTTGTCCCAGTAACTGCCACTTCATGTACTGTCTATTACGCCTCTTGAGAATGCATCTGCTAAGAAAATAAACCTAAACAGGCTACAGTAGCATTGTGTGGTTAATATGATAGCAATGCTAATGCAGTTTAATATTAGCAAGATTTCTATGTTGCACACAGCTGACCTTAAATTTTATGTAAATAGCCATTTAATTCAACCGGCAACATTTCAATGTCTTTCATGATCTTCATTCTTTGAAATCTGCTCTGACAGAGTGATCTGTTCTCTCAGAGACATAATAATGTTTGTGGGCGCTTCTCAGACATTTTATAAAAACAAGATACACTGCCACCAAGCTTTATTTTTAAAACAAAATAATTGTCATTCTTAATCATCATGTAGGAGTCCAGGTTTTTTTTTTTTTTTAATCTTGTCAGGGGTCCGAGAGAATATTCAAAAGTCTCTCAGAGTTGCAAATATCATGTGCGTGTTTATTACGCAATCCATCCATACATTGATTTCGACTGAAGACAGTGAATAGACATTGCGCCCAAATGCTAGATGGTGAAAAATGTCAAACCCCCTCTGGAGAGACAGAAAAAAAAAAAAAAAAATCAAACTGTCTATTTCTCTCTCACACAAACAGTTGTTCTATGGGTCAATATTGATCTGAAGCTCAGTGTGAAGCTTGTAGGTGGAAAACTGAAAATCCTTAAAGGTGGACATGTTGTGTAAGTATGTAAAAATGGGTGAGCCCTACTTTAGTTTTAGCATGCTCTTTATAAGTATGAATGAATTCTGCATACTTTTAAAGCATTATATAAAAAAGGTAGTGCTGGCCAACGATTAATCGCATCCAAAATAAAAGTTTTTGTGTACATAATATGTGTGTGTGTACTGTGTATATTTATTATGTATATATAAAGACACACGCACGCACACACACAGTATATATTTTGAAAATATTTATGTGTATTTACATATATATACTTATATTCATATAATTTATAGTATATATAAATATATTTAATATATAAACATAACATATTTTTCTTAAAAATTCGCATGCATGTGTGTCTTATACAGACATAATAAATATGCACAGCACGCACACCTATATTATGTACACAAAAACTTTTATTTTGGATGCGATTAATCGCGATAAATCATTGCCCAGCACTAAAAAAAAGCACAATGCTGATGGAAAACAACAGCATTTATCATATATTTTTTCTCATAATAAACAATTTTCACATTTAGAAATTGCTAGTAAATTTAACAATTACTTACAAAAAAAATTAATTTAACAATTTAACTGTCCTGTTAAAAAATGTTTGAAATGTGAACAGGTTTAAGTTTCACAAATTAAAAAATTAAGCAAGAATTGGGTTTGTCTGTGTCTGTAAGTAATTTAAAAAATATGCTTTATCTACTAACTTCATTTTAAACATCTGGATTTTAGGTTAAAATGCATATGCAAAAAGAAAAGTGCATATTTTAGGTGCAATCACTGCAATGCGTGTGTGCATGTGCATGCAATATTCAAATAACTACAGCACTTTACGGAATGACTGGCAATACCAGCTGCCATTTGTGCACACACACACACACAGCTAAATCATTACTCAATCAATCAAACTGCCCAAAGTTTCATGCTTCATTAAACCACCAATATCAATGAGGCAGAAAACATTGTGTGTGTATGTGTGTGTGTGTGTGGCCACAGGGAGAAATCACATCACACAGATTTGATGGAGATTATTGGTGCAATAGGATTATTTGGCCAGCATTTCAGTAATTATTATGCAAATGTTTGTATCTGTAGATGCCAGCGCTGTACCAAACCAGTTTGTTCAACAGCACTGCTGTTTCCCTTAGCCTATTGTGTTTAACATTTAAGCCATTATACAGTGTAAACGCACCTATTGTAAGTATGCATGAGAACTGAGTGATTGAGTGTGTGTTTTCAGTGTTTTAACAGATGCTTGGATAAAACTGAGCTTAATCACACATAATTCCTGTAAAGCAAAGGTCTTATCTTAATACTGTGTATTTTCTCTCTCTCACTATCACACACACACATACACACACAAACACATACACGCTCAGGTCCTCATAGCTTAGGCTGTTTGACTGGATGGTTTCAGCTTATCCTAATATAATCCAGTTATACACAGGAGGTCTGACACAGGCAGACATTACTGGGCTTTGTATTATTATACATTATGACTACTGTAAATGATCGGATTCTGTCCATAATGTGTCGTAATGAAGTGGCAGGTTTTTGTAACAAAAGACATAAAAAGCCAGTTGGAACAAAGAAACTAATTTATTAGTAATATCTTTAAAATTGCAACTAGTGTCCTGACCTGTTAAAATGAATAAGGGATAAATGAAAATTAATGATTAATTCTTTCATTAATTATTCACCCTTATGTAGTTCCAAACCTGTAAGACCTTCATTCATCTTTGGAAGGGTGAGAGAGCTCTTTCATCAAAAATATCTTAATTTTTGTTCCGAAGATGAACAAAGGTCTTACGGGTGATGATGAGGGTGAGTAATTAATTACATAATTTTAATTTTTGTGTTAACTACTCCTTTAAGAGCACATGTGCGACAAACTCCTTCAGGTTAGAAAACTCTTTATTATAATTTTAAAGAAATTGTTCACCCCAAAAATATAATTATAGTTTACTCATATTTCACGCCATTACATTCATTCTTCTGTGGAACATAAAAGGAGAAATTATGAAGACTTGAATTATGTAGTGAGGCATGTTATTCTATGTAGGTATGTTATTTCAAGCTTTCTGAAATGATACAATACCAAAATGTAAAAGTTATTCATTGATAATCGTTCCCTCCAGTGGACCATTAACTGGTGATGGGGCCCAGTAAGTACTGAAGTTGAACTTGAGAAGCAAATTCAGTCAAATTTATGAAAAAAAGAAAAAAACACACACACAAACCCCCCCCCCCCCCCCCCCCCCCCCCAAAAAAAAAAAAACAGTGAGAGCGGTTTTATGAACCATATAAAATGCTTCATTGAAATTATTTTACTCAAAAAATAATTTTGTATATAAATTAGAATATAGCAAAACTGGGTCCAGGACTGCAAGGTAGTACTAGTGGGTCTGTGAAAAAGTTTAGGAAAAATAGTAAAAATGTAAAAATAAATAAATACAAAAAATCCAACTAAATAAATAATTCCATAACAAATATATAAAATAAAAATGAATAAATTATTTAAAAAAAATAATTGTAAAATTTTGATTAAAATAAACAAATAAATAATACACCTAACAGAACAGGTCTATAGTGAGTAGAAAAATAATACTGTGACATAAAAAATAAAATATTTCCATATGATATTTTATTTATAATATTAGTTTTTTTCAGACTGTAAATTGGGTTTTTATACATGAATGTAGCTGCCTTTTAAATTTTAGGACTGGGGGTCCCTTGCACGAGAATTATCATAACTGGGTGTCCATGGCACCTAAAAATTAAAAACCCACGGAATAAACTACATTATGATAATTCTGTGGTGCCTTTTAATATTTTTTTGCTGTTTGCAAGGTCCAGTGTATTGTACTGGCATGGGAAAACAGCAACAGAATATCTCTTGCAGAGTGCCATAAAAAAGTCACATTTATTAAGAGTACATGATAAAAGTTTGTGTGTGTGTGTGAAACTACTCCTTTAAGAAGAAATTGGGAGTAAAAATAATCTAGCCATATGCCATGCAAAACTCTAAGAGCGGTAATAGATATTTTAATGACTTTTTATCCATCAACCTACACACACACAAGAGCAGTTCATTAACCTAAATCAAAAGCAACTGAGATTGCCCTGATTATTAATTTTAGAAGCTGGATGGGAGAGCAGATAATATTCACACAAATTGCCAGAGACTTGTTAGTATAATTGAATTTAACAAAGTAAACAACTGCTTTCTTCTACCCACCTGTTTCACTCTGTGAATCCCCGCAGCGTGTGCAGTGTTTTTTTTTTTTTTTCAAACTAGACGCAGCGCCGCTCGACTATCACTTCCGTGTTGGCGTGTCCCGACGTCACGCGGAATGTGAAGCAGGAAACGCGGATGTGTTGCGCTTAATCTGCATCTACAGGTATTCACACACAACTCTCTTTCTTTTACTTTATCAATTATTAACAACACAAGACACCGTACCGCCATTTTTGATCATGTGTTTTTATAGCCGTCAGTTTAAGCTTGGTGACGGGTTCTGATAGGATTCGCTTAATCCGTATTTGTGTGTGTGTGTTTGTATGTGTGTGATCCAGACGTGTTCGGATCCATATGTCGAAACCAGCCCCCCTTCCAAGCTGATCTGATCCAGTGCATCGGACGCGGTTTGGACGGAACCGAGTGGAGGAATGCCTGCCGGTAAGATCCCGAACCCGAGCCCCAGCCGGTCACAGCCTCGTCCCTCTGTCATTAACTTAAGACGGTTTATGGTGCAAATGTTGTGCTGCAGTGTATGTATGTGAGAATGTGTCAGTATCATTAGTCTACTGGGGTTTTGCTGATCTCAGCTCTTCCCTGCTGCTTCTGCTTTAACAGAAAAGCACAAAAAGTACTATGGTATTACATTGTTTTGGTGTTCTCTCCCTAAGTGACTAGGTAGATGAAAATGCTAATCATTCGGTAGTACCATGGCGTTCCCACGGTCATTGACAATGCAATCTGTTTTACCCATGATTCATGCAGGACAATGAGTCATGTCAGACTCTGTTGAGGTGTTGGCACTGATGCCACAGACCTTGACAGCAGGTGGCACTGGCATGTGATTTAGTGTCAGCATAAAATCCTTCTGATGGACATCTTATGTAATGTTTTTGGACGTCTCTGATTTTAATGTTCCTGAAGAGGTTATAAAAGTCTCCTGCAGCCAAGACTGTTATCTTTAACTTTGTCTGTTATCTTTAAGATACTACTGTAGTTTTTATTAGTATTTTGAGTTAGTTTTTTATTGTCCCAGTTTTCCTTTTAATTTTTTTATTACTTTTCAATTATTTTAGTACAAGTTTAACTAAATTAAAAAAAAAAAATTCTCTTTCTCAGCTTGGATATTGTCGGGTATTTTAGGCTGATATTTGTGATAATCTTTTCTTTTGACTTTGTTGTGGTTTTGATTTAGTTTTGTGTTTGCAGAATTGTTCGGTGTTGTTTAGTTGGTTTAGTGTTTTGGCTTATTTGTTGTTTTAAGATTCTTTTGGTGTTGTTGGATTTAAAGTCGTTATGAAACACATCTGAGATCATATTTTCTCTTCTATTGTGACTTATCACTTTGACTTCTACAATATATATTGATTAAGTCACATTCAAAGCCATACTACTAGTCAGAAGTTTTTGAACAGTAAGATTTGTAATGTGTTTTTTTTTTTTTTCTTAAAGAAGTCTCTTCTGCTCCCCAAGCCTGTATTTATTTGATCCAAAATACAGCAAAAGCAGTAATATTGTGAAGTATTTTTGCTATTCAAAATAACTGCTTTCTTTTTTTTAATCTTCTTGGATCTTTAGAAAGATCCAAAGATCAGCGTTTATCTGAAATAAAAAGCTTTTGTAACATTATACACTATTCCATTCAAAATGTTTTTTTTTTTTGGAAAAAGAAATTAAAGAAATTCATACTTCTATTTAGCAAGGAAGTTTTCAAATCAATCAAAAATGATAATAAGCAGCATTGAGCAGCAAATCAGAATGTTAGAATGATTTCTGAAGGGTCGTGTGACTGGAGTAATGATGCTAAAAATCAGCTTTGAAATTTCACAGAATCACAGAAATAAATTACATTTTAAAATATATTCAAATAGAAAACTGTTATTTTAAATATTACAAATATTTCAAAATTGTATTGTTTTTGCTGTACTTTAGATGAAATAAATGCAGGCTTGGGTAGCAGAAAAGACTTCTTTAAAAAAACAATACAATTTTACTGTTCAAAAACTTTTAACTGGTAGTGTACATTCACATTTGAGCACATGTAAGTTGAATTCTCTATTAATTTAGCAAATTGTGAAAACTCCATGTAGCAATAACTTGTTTCTGTATTTTATTTTCACTTTCAAATTTAAGTACCATAGAGTCCTTCCCACTGTTAGCTGTGCAAATATATCTAACCTTTTGTAAACAGTATATAAGCAAACTCTAAATTATGTAATTTGAGACATACCTACCATTGCACAGTATATTGCCATACTGTTTGATTCTGATGTTTTGGTGTTGTTAATGACTGCTGTTACATTTAATGTTTGTGACATATTTTGGTTTGCATGTGGAGGTTAGCATATAATAGAGTTTTCTATGCCATTTAGTGTGCTGTTTGTGGACATTTTGGTCTTAATTAGCTTGCAAGATTGTTTTTTATCACAAGTTTTTTGGTTGTTTAATGTTTACAAGATTTGGTGTTTTTGGATTTAAAATTTTGTGTTGTTTTGTTAATTTTACTTTTTTTTTTTTTTTTTTTTTTGCATTGTTAAATTTGCCATATTATTTTTCCTGGCATTTTGGTATTGTTTACATTGTTGATGTTTGTGACATTGTTTAGTTTCACATTTGATGTGGCTTTGTGTGGCATTTAATTTGCCTTTTGTGAAATAGTTATAGTGTTGCATTATTTCGTCAGATTGCGTAATGTGTAGTTTGACGCAGTAGACCAGACACCCCTGAGGGTTATTGCTGCTGACGCTCTGCACTCAGAAGAGAAGTACAACACACACACACACACACACACATGCACACACACACACACAGACACACTGAGAGTAGGGTGACCTCTCCACTGAAGTACAAACACAACTCCCACACCCCTCAGAGGGAGTATGATAACCTCTCTGCTCTGACACACACACATTCTATTTCTGGGCAGTCAGGACCCTGTAAGACGAGCCCTTTATCCTTCACATGGGATGAGAGAGGAAAATGGAGAGAAAAAGTGATTCTGTAAATGTTTTGTGGCAGCATTCACACTACAGGCCTATTTCCTTGAAACAAATCAGACTTAATTTTTTCCTGTGTGTTTACATTCACTTAAGACCTTACCGACTGTTTCTTGGTTTCGTTGATTGCCCTGATAACTCATGTGTAGGTTTGAGTATGCATTACCTAACCTTTCTGAGCAGCAAGTGATCGCTTTACGTCTGATGAGACCTGTCTGCCATATTGGATAATGACAAGGAGTAGTCAGAATTTGATTCAATTCAAGTCCATAATGTGATTCTCTTTGTTTGTGCTCTGGATTTACATTTCATGAAATGTAAAAAACCTTTTCTCAGCTACATAGCTGAATCTTTCTCAGGCACAACAAAAACAATACATTTTTGGACCCGGAGTGCATTAATAAAAAAAATAAATAAATAAAAAAAAATTGGTCAACTGCATTTTCATTATTATTATTATTATTATTGTTATTTTTTATTATTATTACCAGCAAAGCACTGGCAAAACCTCAGTTTGGATAGGAATCATTGCAATATAAATCTTACTCGGGTCCAAATAATCAAGTTTTTGGAATCTGGAGGACATTAATTTAAAAAACTTGTGAACTACACAGTTCTTTGATAAAATAAAGGGCTTTTTATTTTATTTTATTTTATTTCATTTTATTTTATTTTATTTTTAATTATTTAACAGCGACAGCACTTATTATTAATTGTATTATTTTATTTATTTTAATATAATATAACAGCAACAACACTTATTATTAATATTAAATGTAAAGTTTAATTTTTGAATATATAAGCACACTCTTAACAGTTTCTATTGGCAGCAAAGCATTGGCAGAACTTCACTTTGCATATAGAAGTCATTGCCAAATTGTACAAATCTTACTCAAGCTTGGAATCTGCAATAAAGGGGTCATCGGATGCCCATTTTCCACAAGTTGATATGATTCTTTAGGGTCTTAATGAAAAGTCTATAATATACTTTGGTTAAAAATTCTCAATGGTAGTGTAAAACAACACCCTTTTTACTTTGCCAAAATCAGCTCTGCAAAAATCATCTCATTCTGGTCGAGGCTGCTTTAAATGCAAATGAGCTCTGCTCACCCCGCCCCTCTCTTCTCTCTGTGGATTGACGAGCCTGTTTACTTTAGCCGCGTTTAGCCGCTAAACTTGCTAACTAGCATGTTATTAGGAAAAGCGATTGCAAAGATTCATAAAAAAAAAAAAAAAAAAATCCTTATACTCTCTTTTGCTGTAAGTGAAGCTGGATCACAAATGATTTGCATGAACATAGACAGATATATGTAGACCGGGAGGTGCATTTTTATTCACAAACAAACGTAATCCACTGCATCTTCAGCGGCTCAGATGTCGGGAGTAAATGACAACCACTATGTTATCACATCCAGCAACACAACACCTCAGTTGCTCAGTTGGATATATTCTTGTCTTACCTGTCTGAGGTAAGACGCTCATGTCAATCAACTGTCATGGGAGTGGCCTCTGTCGGTGTGACGCCACACCAGCAGGCATCTGAGAGTGGCTCAATTATTTTTACAGATTAATTAAAAACCACTGCATGGATTTTTATCATTATAGGGTAGATGTGTACATACACTGCCAACACACATTAATGTTCAAACAACATGTAAAAGTGAACTTTGTATCAGATGACCCCTTTAATGAAAAAAATAAAAAATAAAATCCACAGTTCTCCACTAAAATGCAGGACAATTATTTTATTTTATTTTGCAAATATTTAACAGCAGCAGCACTTATTATTAATATTAAATATAAAGTTTAATTATTGATTTATAATAATCCTTTTTTTCTGTCATTTTTTTTTTTTTTTTTTTTTTTACAGAAAACTTTTTTGCACACTCTTAACAGTTTCTATTGGCAGCAAAGCATTGGCAGAACTTCACTTTGCATATAGAAATCATTGCCAAATTGTACAAATCTTACTCAAGTCCAAATAGTTTTTGGAATCTGCATTATTGAAAAAAAATCCACAGTTCTCCACTAAAATAAGGACAATTATTATTTTTTATTTTATTTTAATTTATTTTGTTTTATTTTATTTAAATTTTTACTATTTTTATTTAAAGCAACAACAAAAACATTTTTCAGTATTAAATTGAATCTTTCATTTAATCATTCTATATTGTCTATCTTTTGCAGAGGAATTGAGTTTGCACACCCTTAACACTTTCTGGCAAATCCTGACTTTGGATACAGAAGTCATTGCTTGCTAGTTTGTAGTTTGCACACCTTGCTGAAAATGAGAACTGCTGTTTCAATGTGATTTTATGCCTTTTTGTTCTTTCAGCTAGGATATCTAAGCAGCATGAGATGTTAAAAGTTTCTCATATTGCAGTAAAAAGTGCTATGTCAAATATTCGCAGTATGTATTTAGATTCAATCTGTTCAAATACAAAAAAAAAAACAAAAAAAACAATTGATTGACAGTGTAAATGCAGTTGAGATGTCTGTGTGCAGGAGACATTGACCGCCCAGCCTCTCTCTCTCTTTCTCAAGGATCTTTCCGCTTCTCTCTCTCTCTCAGAAGGATCTCTCTATTTATCTCTCTCTCAGGGATCTTTCTCCCCCTCTCATGGCTTTGAGATGATAATGTGTACGTTTGCAAAGCAAAGTTTGATCTTCCGTTTTGAGTGCGCGAGAGAGTTTGATCTGTGTGTGTGTTTGATCTGTCATCTGTTTTGTATTGGTGTTCCTCGCTTTCCTTTCAGCAATGTCTCATTCATATGCGCAGTGGACTAGTGAAGATTCAGTGTGAGGGAAAACATCAAGGGAAAGCGGCGGCGGCGTGTGTGTTTTGTGTTGGTCAAGAGTGTGCGTGCGCATGGTGGCATTATTCGGTCAGATGCTCGTGTTGACACTGCGGTGAAATTTTCAATGTGCCAAAACACCAGCATCATCAGAATTAAATACTGCTCACCCCTCTGTCCTCGTGCAGATGCGTGCATGTGTGTGTGTGAGTGTATGTGTGTTATAGAATATGGTTAGACTTCCTGCACTGTACAGCACCTAGAGAGAGAAAGATAGAGAGACAGAAAGAGAGCGATTGTCTCCCAGGTCCAGTGAGCAGACACAGACATGGACTCAGAGAACGCTGATGCTGGTAGGTCTGATCCGTGTGTGTTTGTGCTTGCTTTTTGTCCGTGTGCCCTTGATTGCTTGATTTTAGGTCATTTTGCAGCATGTGTAATGCATAGAAGTATTAAAATATACAGCCTGACAGTTGAAAATATCTTTAACGGCAAAATATATATGATTAGAATTAACAGTTGACCAGTATATCGACAAGGCCAATATTTGGGCGTTTTGAGATCATCAGCCAATAACAGCCTTTTTGGTTGGTTAATAGAAGTGGTAGTTCCACATCCAGAATGTGTGTGAATGTACCAACGCTAATTCAAAGATGAATTTAATTTAAATGTATTTCAATTAATTTAAATTAAATTTAAATTTAATTTGACACTCACTAACAACGTACCAAAACTGTCTGTCTCGTGTATGTGTATGATTGAAGTACTTTAAAAAATGTGAAAAACTAATTACCTCAAAAGTTGACTAGTTGGTTATTGGAATCAAAACAATGGCATTAATTAAAAAGCTATTTTTTTTAATTATGTAAACTGTACTTAAACATAAATTAATAGCTAATAAGTAAATAAACAACAAAGAAAAACGTATAAAAAAAAAAAAAAAAAGGTTTTTAGCTGAAACCGTGGTCCTTGGCAATTCATAAATTGCAAATCAATGGCTTTTGTTACTTTGAGAGTAAAAAAAAAAAGCATATCAGGCAACACAAAATTAATATCTGTGTCCTGACGATATATTGAGGTTTTACAAAGCAAAACATTATTACCTGTAATTAGTGCTGTCAGATCGATTAATCGCAATTAATCACATCCAAAATGTAAATTACATATTTTTCTTAAATATATATTTGTGTATATTTATATACATATAAATATACACTGTACACACGCATATATTATGTAAATACAAATTTTTATTTTGGATGCGATTAATCAATTTGACATTTGCCTTAGGCAGATAGGGAAGTCTGATTCCTTTCCGCGATCTGTTTTTTTTTTTCTTTGGATGATTACATTTTGGTAACTCTTTATTCTGTTCATGGTGTCTTGTTCTTTGGTCGTAGTAAAGTTATTTGGAAATGAGCAGCCTCTAGATATTTCACCTGAACGCAGTTTTACTTTTTTCTACTTTGGGATGATTTTTGCTCATGCTAAAGTGTGTAAACACTGCTGTTATGTGTGCCTGTTGTATCGACATTGAGTGAAATAGACACTGATGCAGTCAAAATGCTAATAAGCACTAAGTAAACATCAGTGATTTTAATTCATCTCTGTATTTGGAGCTTATCTGGTGGTGACCATTTGGAAGAACTCAGGCAAAATCTAACTATTTTGATTTAAACCAATTTTTTATTTTATTTTATTTTATTTGAGGTTGTTAAAATTTCAGTGTATCACTATTATTAAAAATTCTTGATAATTAAAATAACAATAGAATAATAGAATAAAAATTTCCTGATAAGTTACTCAACCCTGTCATCCAAGATTTTCATGTCTTTTTTTTTTCAGTCGAAAAGAAATTAAGGTTTAAGGTGAACCTTAAACATTCCAGGATTTTCTCCATATAGTGGACTTCAATTGGACCAATTGGTTTGAAGGTCCAAATTGCAGTTTCAGTGCAGCTTCAAAGGGCTCTACACAATCCCATCTGAGGAATAAGGGTCTTGTCTAGCAAAACAATCTGTCATTTCCTAAAAAAAAAAAAAAAATCTATACTTTATAGCCACAAATGCTCTGCTTGCACTAGGGTAGGGCAAAAAACTAATTTCTCAGTCTCATTTTCTCCTAAAACTTCAAAATCATCCGACATTGTTGTTTTACCTTTATTGGAAAGGGTGTTTGACTTTCAATGTACGTTCGCTTTGTAATTGTACTTGTAAATTTGTACTTCAGCCTACATCACTTGTGCATGATTACTAATGTGTGAGGTCGAGCTAGTGCAAGATGAGCATTTGTGGTTAAAAACTATTTACTTTTTTTTGTTTTGTTTTTTTTTTTGGAAAATGGCCAATTGCTTCACTAAATAAACCAAATAAGACCCTTATTCCTTGGCTGGGATCGTATAGATCTCTTGGAAGCTGTATTGGAACTTCAATTTGGACCTTCAATGATTGGGCACCATTAAAGTCCACTACATGGAGAAAAATCCTGGGATGTTTTCCTTAAAAAACGTAATTTCGACTGAAGAAAGAAAGACATGAACATTTTGGATGACATGGGTTGAGTAAATTTTCAGAAATGATTTTATTTATTTAAGTCTTTTAAGTTATCAAAACATAACAGTGTTTTCCCTTGCCGTTATTGAGGTTATTATTAATGACGCTTTCACATATCAGATGTTTTATCCCATCTTTTTTTTTTGTTATTTTACTCTAGGATAGTTCACCCAAAATGTATCATTTATTGACTCACCCACATGCCATTTCAAATGTGAGCTTTATTTCTGGAACATAAAAGGTTTGGAATGACAGATTTTGGTGATAAATAAGGACCAAATGTGTTTTATTTTTGTCTTTAACATGCAACAGACCGTGTTTACATGGATATGTCACCAAGACAAGCATTTCGACCATTCATGCACAACTATGCCATGTGTCAACTGTCCTTCAGAAATATATCGACAATCCTGATCTTTAAATATTGGCCTCAGTCATTGAAAGAGCCATATTGGTCGATTACTAATTAGAACTATGGAATAAGAGAGAAAAACAGAGGGATTATGTGTTTGAAACAGCATATTTACATACTGCCTGAATAAATGCCATTCATGCGTCATGCTATTTTCAGAACCGGTACACAGAATGCAGGCACAAATGATTTTGTTTGTCGTCGCCTAAATTATCACTGCCTGCCGTGTTCCCAGATGTTATTCATATTTTTAAAAGCTAGAAGTTTGGAGGCATTTCTGTTGCATTATGGGAATTATTAACTGTGCTAATGATCTCACAGGTGCACGGCAAATGTGCAGACTATGCATACCGTGTAAATGGTTGAATTTATTTCAATTGTAAAACCGGGCGGATGGTAGCAAGCGATAAGAGGTTTTCCGTTTCCTTCGCTCTCTCCTGCATTCCTTTTTTTCGCTCTGTATTGACTAGCTCATGCATATTTTGTTATCTGCCCTCCACTCCATCGACCCATGCTGGTAAATTTAGCACAGTGTGTGTATCGGTGTGTTTGGGAGAGTGCATTAGTATGGACTCTACCTGTACTCTGTCAGATGGCAAAGGATTATGGGTTTTTACATCATAGACTTTGGTCTTCAGCTTCAAATATGAACAGAAAGCCGTGTTAAATACACGCACAAAAGCAAACACACACCGGTGAAAGGTCAGAGGTTAAACTCTAGTTCTAGTTTAGAATGTTCACTATATTTAATATCTTGTGGTGGATTAAAACTAATATTTGTCTACAATGCTTGTTTCTCTGTAGAAAGTTAAACAAATATGAATATAAATATATTTTTTAACTTTTATTTTTTATTAGTTTACTCCCCACAGGTTGTTTTGTTTTTATGTCATAAAGGTCCTAACGTTCTGCCTTTATTATTATGCATCATGGTCTGTCTCTAAGATAGATGATAATTCTGTTATGGCAGCTTTCTCTCGGGCTCTGCTCTCGCTCTTCAAACTCTTAAGCTATTTCAGGTCCTCATAAGGTTAAGAGGATTTTCTCTGCAGGCACTGAATCAATCTCTTCATTTCCCCAGACGCTCTCATGTTGGCAGTAATGGGGATTCAACAGGCACCAGTGGGAAGCAGGATTTGCACCCTGCTCTAGGGTGGCCTGCACAGGGCGAGCGCCCCCTGGTGGCTGCAATTACTGTGTTACGAAATAGAGTTTTCCTCTTGGAAATGTATATGAAGAAGAAAACAAAGACTTATGAAATCAAAATAGTCCCATATATGGAATTGTCATTCTGTTGGCTGAATTGTCATTGGCCCTGTTTAGACCCCAATGCTCTGTTGATTGTAGTTGTGTATTCCTTTCAAACTTAAATGTTTGTTTCTGTATGATGTATAGAACGTGGTTGTTGTGAATTCTGCTGATTTGTCACCAAATAACATTATCTAGCCAGCTAAAAGGAAATTTTGTAGAAACTGTAAATGTCTTTGGTATTAATTTATTTTCTTATTTATTTAATATTATTTTTATTTTCCATAAGCGTTTCTGACGTTAAAGCTGACATAGTGTAGAGGGACATTATAATACATTATAATAATTTATATGGGGTATTTAAAATGTATGTAATTTTCATCTATTATTGCAAATTAAGAAACTAAGGGAATATATATATATATATATATATATATTCATATATATATATATATATATATATATATATATATATATATATATATATATATGAAGAGTTCAGATTCAAAAGCCTCTAAATCCATCTGACGTCTTTCTTTAAAAAATGCATTTTTATCAGACTCCGATGTATAGGTTTCTATGTAATTACCGGTGCTTCTGATTGGTCCGAGGCTGGGATTTTAGCAAGTTTGAAGTAAAAGTATTTGATGGACGTATAATGTGTGTCGAGAGCATTCGATCAGTATCATTATCTAATTTTTGACCGAGATGGCTTTTAGGGGGTTTTGTATCTGAACTCTTCATATATATCAAAGTTGCATTTATTTGATCAAAAATACAGAAAAAAACATTAATTTTATGAAATGTTTTTGCAGTTTAAAATAATGGTTTACTATTTAAATATACTTTAAAACGTAATTTATTCCTGTGATCCAAAGCTGAATTTTCATCATCATAACTTTAGTCTTCAGTGTCACGTGATCCTTCAGAAATCATTCTAATATTCTGATTTATTATCATTATTGGAAACAGTTTTTGCTGTTTAATATTTTTTTGGAACATGTGATACTTTTTTCAGGATTCTTTGATGAATACAAACTAAAATAGAACTGTATTATTTAAAAAAAAATGTAATAATATACACTATTGTTGAAATGTTTTTTTGTTTGTTTTCATTTTGAATTTTATTTTAGTTTTTTCAGTTTAAAAACAAAATGTAAACTGAAAAATTAATTTCCTCATTCATGTTACACTTGTTACATTAATAAAAAGTGATGGTAAAGACTTATATTGTTAGAAAATATTTCCAATATATATCCAATATTTCCATACTTTTTATTCACCAAGGAATCAAAATGATTTCTGAAGGACATGTGACACTGAAGACTAGAGTAACGGATGATGAAAATTCAGCTTTGCATCACATGAGTAAATAATTTTTTGCAAAGAGTGAAATAGAAAACTGTTATTTTAAATTTGATAAATATTTCACAATGTTACAGCTTTTTCTATATTTTTGATCAAATAAATGCATCCTTGATGAGCAGAAGAAATGCCTTTAAAAAAAACAAAAAAACAATAAAAATCTTATTGATCCCAAACTTTTGAAATGCAGTGTGTGTATTTGTGTGTATATATTTGATTATTTACTGCTGAATTTTTTTTTTATTAACTTCTAAATGCATCAATTTTAAATGCATAATTTTACAAATTAAATTTTTTCCCTTTATTATTATATTTAATTTATTTTAATTATTTATTTATTTTAAAGATCATTCTTTCAGAAGCCTGGTCTTATTTCTGTCTGTCACCTCACAGACTGACCACAGTAGGCGTAACTTCCATTCATCTGTAATTGGTTGGCTCTCCTGCCAGTCCCAATAGAGGGCGAGTCCTCATGCAGGTATTCGGTTCAGGTGTGTCTGAGTCTCAGACCAGGGTTGAAGCAGAAGGCAAAAAGGTCATTGTTTAGACCAGGCTTGAGGTTCCGGGGGTCTAAAGGAGTCGACAGAGGTCAAAGGTCATGATGAGGAGGTACAGGCAGGTGCCGCGCTCAGAAGCTGACGGGACCTTCAGATACAGACACACCTGGGAGAGGAGATCCTTCCTTAGCAGACTTGGTATCTGTGTGTGTGTTTGTTTGTGTGTGATGGTGATGATTAATACAAACCTGTTGCACAGCCTTTGTTAGTAAGATTGTTGATGCATTTGTCACATTTGGCTCGCTCAGCCGCTATCCTTCACTAGTCTATTTATTCCTCTCCCTCGCAGCATCTCTCGCTTTTTCCGTCTTTCTGAAGTTGGATCAGGTGTTTGAGCTGATAATGGCGGCTCCTTTTCCACATCTCACTTTACAATCCCTGCACATACACATGCACACAAACGCCTTCTGTTGGCATATACACATGCATGCACATGCAATCCAGATTTATTATCCATGTTGGATTGCTTGAATGAACAATTTCAGCTCTAGCTGGTGAAGGGCTGTCAGAGCAGCGTGTGTGTGTTGAATATGAGAAGTGTGCATGTGTTTGTGTGTGTACTGGCTGCTCTGCTGCTCTCAGATTTCTTCTTTGACTTTTTTTAATAATTAATCAGCCCTTCAAACTGTGTGGCATTGCACACACACACATACACACTGTAGTTTGCATTGTGCCTTTTATCAGTGCACATACACATTACATGCTGACAGCTAATGCATATGTAGATTCTGAAGTTCTTATTGGCTAGTGGGTGAAGTCTGAATATATGTGTCAGACTGCTTATGTTGCATTTCTGTCCTTTCTCATTAGGGCCATTCTTGCGTTCAGAAACCGCTAGACACAGCACAGTGAAATGCAACAGAAAGCATGTGTCACAAGGCACATTTGTAAAGGCTGAACTTCTAACTTAACAAACCATCTTAAAATGTGATGTTATGGCAGGAGATGCCTAAAAAACTGTTAAAATAGAAAAACAGTTGCAAAACCGTGCAGAAAGATGTAATAACTGTACCTAAGATCTGTTTATTTCATTAAATGTATAAATTCAAGCTTGCGGGAATCATTCGTGTTCATGCAGACTGAGCAGAAAACATACAAAGTTGATTCAAAACGTCAAGGTTGTGCATCTTTTGTATGCGTAACACTTCTTCTCTCTTTTCACAGGTGTGTGTGGGTGTTGTGGTCCTCTGAGGCCACGCTACAAGCGTCTAGTGGACAATATTTTCCCAGAGGACCCCAAGGTAACATATCACTGGAATACATGGAAATGCAAGGAATTTCTGGAATATTAGAATAATGGAATGGAATATTCCAGGTTGCCAAATTGTCCGTTGCATTCATTGCATCATTGCATTACATCTTGGTTTTGTAAGATAATTATAAATGAGACATACACAAAATACATATATATATCAAGGATCTTGTTCCATGAAGATATTTTGTACATTTCATTTCTTACCGTAAATATATCAAAACTTACATTTTGATTAGTAATATGCATTGCTAAGAACTGCATAAGTCATAAGTGTAATTTTTTTTTTTTTTAATTGAGATTTATGCATCATCTGAAAGCTGAATAAATACGCTTTCCAATGATGTATGGTTTGTTAGGATAGGACAATATGGCTGAGATACAACTTTTTGAAAATCTGGAATCTGAGGGTGCAAAAAAATCAAAATATTGAGAAAATCGCCTTTAAAGTTGTCCAAATGAAGTTTTTAGCAATGCATATTACTAATCAAAATGTAAGTTTTGATATATTTACGATAGGACATTTACAAAATATCTTCATGGCACAAGATCTTTACTTAATATACTTATGATTTTTGCCATTAAAAGAAAAATCAATAATTCTGACTCATACAATGTATTTTTGGCTATTGCTACAAATATACCCATGCTACTTAAGACTGTTTTTGTAGTCCAGGGTCACATATTTATATTTATATAATATATTTTTATATATTACACACATAAAATTTAAAGTATTTTTTTTATTATAGAATGAACGTTAATCTAAATAAAATTATATAAACAATCTCTGAAATCTTAAAATTCATTCAAATATTTGAAAATTTGAATTGTATATTAGTATGATAGAATCGGAATGTATTTTAATTTTCTGTTTGACAGGACTATCCATAAATTTTGTAGCTGATAAAATCTTGTTCGCAGGCTAGGCAACGGATATTGAATGTTAATCTTAAAATGGTCAAAATATTGGCTTGGTCAATATTTTACTGTATAATTTGCATTTTAAATAGTTCATTTGAAGAGACACAGTAGAATTCTGGAGTTAACAAGTCTTGCTCATTTACATACATTTTTGAAGGTTGCTTTAAATAAATGCTTCTTTAAATACCATCTTTATATCAGGGTTCATGCACTAGGATTCAGACACATTCAGGTTCAAGTGCTATGATCAAAATGTATTCTTATCGGCTCCTCCTGTCCTCAGAGACCAGCTAAAGTAAATGCCACGCATAATAAGAAAGAAGCTGCATGGACTATCAATCTAAATTTAAAGCATCGTCGACCAGCAGCTGTTGCTCGTTATTCATATTGTTGGAGAGAAATGTCTTGGCTCTGTTATTATGAATATATATTATTAACACTTTCATTTTGACCTTTGACCTGTTCTGCAGTTTTTGAGAAGGTGATGTACACTAACACAAACACACACACTGGGAAGGTTTTTAGCCTTGCTGTTACTCCATATTCATCACATTAACATTTAGCCGTGTTGATTAGAATCACACACACACACACACACACACACACAATTGTTTTCTCTGAAGGCTAAGTGTGAGTAATGTTCTCATGAGACGGTGTGACTGTTTCCATCGACACACACACACATACAGAGAGAGACAGATTCCCTACAGTCATGTTATGTACCGTGCGTTAAAATCGTGTTAAGTTAATTAGCACTTTGAGAGCTTCAGGAGTTTATTTCTCTTAAGGGATTCTGGGTAAAACTGATTTTCTACTGATGACGCTTTCTGTTGAATAACACTTTTTGTATTCAGTAGAAAAATATTCACTGTAAATATTCTACTCAAAAAGTTTTTAATGCTTTCAAATAATATTTATATTTCAAACCTTTTTACATAGACATTACTAGGTACAGTTACAAGCCAGAGTAGTCCAGAAAAAAAAGAGCATTTTCTGATAATATTATTTAAAAACCTGCCTAGAAATGTAGGATTTTTTAAACCATTATTAACAACGGTTGAAGATTTTCAACTGGGAAAATACAGAGGAATTATACATGAATACAGCACAATAATGCATCTAAAGTGGCAGTTTCCAGTCAATTTTTATTTGTACTTTACTACTTATTGTTCATTTTTGTTCCTCAGGATGGACTGGTGAAATCCGATATGGAGAAGCTGACTTTTTATGCAGTGTCAGCGCCAGAGAAGCTGGATCGTATTGGGGCGTACCTGGCCGAACGCCTCAGCAGAGATGTGGTACGACATCGCTACGGGTAAGACACGCATAAATACAACCAGAGAGTTATTTTACTGCTTTATCGCCAGTGCAGAATTAAATTAAATTAAATAACCCCATAATTTACTCACCCTCAAGCCATCCTAAGTGTATATGACTTTCTTCATTCAGACGAATACAGTCAGAGTTATATTAGAAAATGTCCTGGCTGTTCCAGGCTTTATAATGGCAGTGAATGGGTGTTGAGATTTTGAAGTCCAATAAAGTGCATCTATCCATCATAAAAAGTACTCCACACTGCTTCAGGGGGTTAATAAAGGCCAGTTGAAGGGAATTGATGCGTTTGTGTAAGAAAAATATCCATATTTAAAACTTTCGAAACACTAATCTCTAGTTTCCGCTGACTGTAATACATGAGTTTACAAGAGGGTGGTGTTTCAGTGGATGATGTAGGACGTATACATAACGTAAGCTCCTGTGAGAATATGCTAGCTCCACGAGAACCAAATTTTGTTTAAAGAATGTGGTGTGGAAAACCAGTCTCTTCTTGGGTTATATCTAAATTAGGGATGCACATTATTATCGGACCGATATCGGAATTGGCTGATAATGGCTTTAAATGTGAATCTCAGCAATGGCCTGATATGAAAAATTATGCTGATATGTCTTGCTGATAAGAGGAATAACTCACATGTGCTCAGGGTGTGCTAGCGATTAGATCACGTCAGCAGTGTGCCTCATTTGTGAAGCAGTTTTGCCTGAATGATGATTAGATTCACTGTTTCGGATCGCTGCATTTAATCTGAGAATAAACGTACAGAATGATGAGTTCGGTGTGTGAGTCAACAGTAATAGCACGTGCAGTAGGAAGCAGCGGCAGCCTCCCCCAGGTCCTAATGCCTGTTTGGTAAGGAGTTTTAATTTTGTAGGGGGCGCTGTTGGCCTACTTCTAATAAAATGAAAGTAAAATACACAAATAACGTTTGGACTGTTTCTAATTAAATAAAGCAGTCGATGTCATAAAAGCATGAGCGTTTTGATTTAAAGGTCAGAAGCTATAGCTTACATGAATAAAAAAAAAAAAATCACAAACATGACACTTGTAAATTTATATTTATATTTATATATACTGATTTATTCATTAATGTGTAATATGTTATTTTTTTTAATTTTGAGCTCTAAAAGATTTTCAGAATTTTTACAACTCTTTTGCTTTAGACCGTTTACAAATGATAAATCTTAAAATAAAATGTTAAGGTTAAAATTAAAAATAATTTGCTTATAATTTCCACACAGGAGGGACTTGGTGTTGTTTCCAAACAAAAGGAAATATATCGGTATCGTACATCGGCTATCAGACAAAATTAGTTGAAAAATATCGGCATATCGGATATCTGCAAAAATCTAATATCGTGCATCCCTAATCTAAATCCTTTGATATTTTTCTTTACAAATTCTCGTTTTGTACTTACAATTGCTTCAGAAGGCCTTTATTAACCCTTCGGAGCCGTGTGGAGTACTTTTTATGATGAATGGATGCACTTTATTGAACTTCAAAAAATCAACAGCCATTATAAAGCTTGGAAGAGCCAGAACATTTTTACTATAACTCCAGTTGTATTTGTCTGAAATAAGAAAGTCATGTACACATTTCTTGCCATTTTATTTTATTTTATGTTCTTACACTTTAATTTTTACTAGTATTTGGAGTATAAATAGTGTTCATTTTGGATCCATGTATGTATGCAGGTATGTGGTAATAGCGATGGAGGCATTGGATCAGTTGTTGATGGCGTGTCATTCCCAGAGTATCAAGCCATTTGTGGAAAGCTTCTTACACATGGTAGCCAAACTGCTGGAATCCAGAGAACCCGATTTACAAGTGCTGGGCACCAACTCAGTAAGTTTTGAGTGTGTGACTGAACAAACCAGCGAATGCACTCCTAAATCTTTGCAGGAGCTGTGAGAGATTCAGGTGGAAGATGAGAAATGGCTTTGACTGTTATTCTGCCATTTATGCTATGGTGCTTTTTTTTTCCTTTTATTCTCTCTTGCACTGTCTCTCTCTCTCTCTCTCTGCGCACTCAATTTTCTGCTGTATTATTCCTCATCTGGGTTTCTCAAATCTGTTCCCAGTGGATCTGAAGCGTAGCAAAGATTCTGCTGCATTGACTTGTTTGGGTGTTTTAAACATTGCATCATCTGTTGAAGGCCGAAACTACATTTTTCAGTCAAGCTGCGTAAACTAACATGAGATATTATTTAATATCCTTGCAAAAGCAGGTCACTCAGAAATTATCACAGTATTGACTGCATGAATGTATTGACATAGGGTTGCCCACATCATTTAGTAGTTAGAAACAGCAGCCAATAAAAGCAGGGGTTGTTTAAAGCATGTTTAATTCTGCGAGTCAGGCAAGTTTAGTGAAAATAAAATGCTACAAATGTCAAATATGCACCCTTTAAATTGTTTAATTCAAGCAGGTAGTGATTCACACATGCGGTATGAATTTGAACACACACTCTTGCTCATCTAATGAGATGTCACACTTCTCTGGCTGATATCAGTAACTTCCTCTGCACATCATGAGAGAGGAATATCGCCTTTACACCTTTGCATGGGAGTGTTTTTGAATCTGTTATTGTGTGAGAAAAGATTGGGTGTGGTTTTCTGACATGATCATTGCAAGTGTGTGTTTGATTCCTTCTAGTTTGTGAAGTTTGCAAACATTGAAGAGGATACGCCATCATACCATCGCAGATATGACTTTTTCGTCTCTCAGTTCAGTGCCATGTGTCACTCCACACACGAGGACCCTGAAACCCGCAGCAGGTGTGTGCATTACTTTGTGTCTGTGGTTAGTACATGTTGGGCTGTCAATAAAAGAAAATAAATAAAATAATATAATATAACATATAAATTTATACATAGAGTTGAGGTCAGAATCTGCAAAATGTTGATTATTTTACCAAAATAAGAGGGATCTTACAAAATGAATGTTATTTTATTTTATTTTTTTTCTTATTTAGTACTGACCTGAATAAGATATTTCACATAAAAGACATTTACATATAGTCCACAAGAGAAAATAATAGTTACATTTATAAAAATGACCCCGTTGAAAAATTTACATGCACTTGAATCTGAATGATCCACAGCTGTTTTTTTTTTTTTTTTTTTGGTTAGTGATAGTTGTTCATGAGTTCCTTGTTTGTCCTGAACAGTACTGAATTGCCTGTTGTTCTTCAGAAAAATCCTTCAGCTCCCACAAATTCTTGGTTTTTCAGCATTATTGTGTATTTGAACCCTTTTCCAACAATGACTGTATGATTTTGAGATCCATCTTTTCACACTGAGGACAACTGAGGGACTCATATGCTATTACAGAAGGTTCAAACGCTCACCGATGCTCCAGAAGGAAAAAGTATGCATTAAGAGCCAGGGGGGTGAAAACTTATGAACAGAATGAAGATGTGTACACTTTTCTTATTTTGCCTAAATATAATATTTTTCATTTAGTACTGCCCTTCAGAAGCTACAGAAGATACTTTCCCAGAAGACAAAATAAGTGAAATTTACCCTAATCTACAAATTCAAAAAGTTTTCATCCCCTGGCTCATAATGTATAATTTTTCCTTCTGGAGCATCAGTGAGCGTTTGAACCTTCTGTAATAGTTGCATATGAGTCCCTCAGTTGTCCTCAGTGTGAAAAGTTGGATCTCAAAATCATACAATCATTGTTGGAAAGGGTTCAAATACACAAAAAATGCTGAAAAACCAAAGAATTTAGTATCCTGTAGGATTTTTCTAAAGAACAACTGTTCAGGACAAACAAGGGACTCATGAACAACTATCGCTAAACAAACAATAAAAAAAAAAAACAGCTGTGGATCATTTAGGTAACAACACAGTATTAAGAATCAAATGTATGTACATTTTTGAACAAGGTAATTTTTATAAATTCAACTATTATTTTCTTTTGTGAACTATAAGTTAACGTCTTTTATGTGAAATATCTTATTCAGGTCAGTACTGAATAAAAAACAGCATGCATTTTGTATGATTCCTCTTATTTTGGTAAAATAATTAATATTTTGCAGGTTCTGCAAGGTTTATGTAAACTTCTGAACTCGCCTGTAATATTGCATGTGTGTGAATAACAAAAGATTCCTATTTCAAAAAAAAAAGAATATTAATATGATAATATTAAGAAATGTTACTTAAGCACCGAAAAAGCATATTGGAATGATTTCTGAAGGATCATGTAACATTGAAGACAGGAGTAATGGCTGCTGAAAATTCAGCTTTGCCATCACATTAATAAAAAAAATTGTGTTAGCAATGCAGTCAGATTCTTATAGTTAAAATGTGACTCAAGTATCCAAATACTTTTGGGACCACTATAAGCTGACCACTATAATTGAAACTAATGAGTGCATTATTTAGTGTTCATTCATTAAATGTGTTTAACACGTTCTTGCTGTAGGATCCGTGTAGCAGGCATTAAGGGTCTCCAGGGTGTCGTCAGAAAGACTGTGAATGATGAACTGCAGGCAATCATCTGGGAACCTCAACACATGGATAAACTCATCCCCTCCATGCTGTTCAACATGCAAGATAATGAGGACTCCGAGAGGTACAGTACACATACACACACTAGAGAAGGCAAAATCATTTAATTTTGCTCAAGGTGATATTTGTTCTTGATGTTTTTTTTGTTGTGTACCGTGCCCTGAATAAAACCACCAAACACATGGAGAGGCAGACAGGAAGATTTTCCTGATAAGAGCGCTTTGGAGGTCCACATGTAGAGGACAATCAAGGATATCTGATTCCTTTAAGTATGTGTGTGGTTGTGCGAGAATAAAACGTGAGTGTGTCTCAGATAAGGGCCCCTGTGTGCACAGAATATTTAAGTTTAATTGCCTGTTTGTGTTTTTGAGTACGGAAACATCAATCGAACCCCTCTGCCCTATAATCAGCAGCTGAAATCCGATCAGGTGCATCGATCAGTGATTTAAGGTTGCAAACACCAACCTGGGCATGCGTTTGATTGACGTGTGTAAACTGGTCGGGAATGACATCTGAACTGCTAATGTTACAGCGGACGCTTATCTCATCTGAAAGCTTATCTCTCTGAATATATTAAAATGGTATGTTTAAATGTTTCATTCAATTAATTATTTACTGCAATTACTTTCTAGATCAGGCATGGGCAAACTTGGTCCTGGAGGGCCAGTGTCCTGCAGAGTTTAGCTCCAACCCTGATAAAACTCACCTGTTTGTAGCCTTCTAGCAGAGATTGACTTACTATTGGGAAATGAGAGGGTCTGTATTATTTACTCTTGGAGAAAGCACAACAGTCAACTTGGATCACGTGTGCCTTGATAACCAATCACATTACAGCCCTAACATCGCTGAATTTCAGTCAGAGTCCTGTGACACCCATTGGCCGTTTACGGATACCATAGGAATGAATGGGAAGTGCCGTAAGTAGGGCCTTATGAAATCCATTTTATTTTTTTCCAAATTCCGTTTTAAGTTTTCTGGATTCCGTTTTTTCCCGTTTTAATTTTTCTCAACTCCTTTTTAATGGTTAAATAAAATTTATTAAACAAAGAGCATGTCTAATCAATTAAAATCATAAAATCATGAAACTTCACATCAATTTAATAAAGGTTTAACAAAAGTGACGTTCAGGGCCCTATGAAATTTTTTTGCGGCGTAATATTTACAGATACTAGTCCATATTGCGGTTTGATTAAAGTGTAATGACCTACTTTTGATTAATTAATTCAAACTTTGAATAATTCTGTGACATTTTGCGTTATTCAGTAAATTCCGTTTTAATGACTGGATTCCGCGATTCCCTCCGCATTTTCCGCATCGTGGAAATCATAGGGTCCTACGTAAGCTGAATCCCACCTGTCGCAGAAAGTCAGTGACTAAAACAGCATTTTTTCTGGTTTAAACTATAAAAATAGTTCAATCCAATAGTATTGTTTAGTGTAAAACATGTTGAAGATTAGCCGATAGGCTGTTGATTCATTAAATGAAGAGCTGTTTCCTCTGAAAAGCTGTTTGTTCAGCGTAGTGAAGCCTCTCCTCCACTGACATCCATTAAAACAAAAAACGGCATCTGGTCTCTTTTCCCAAACCAGAAGCATTAGCTTTAGCCGTTATGCTTTTTTGGCTAAAGCTTGCAGGCTTGCCTTCTTTTGGCTTTGCTTCTAATAATCCTCAGGACTTTGATTAGCTTGTTCAGGTGTGTTTGATCAGGGTTGGAGCTAAACTGTGCGGAAACACCGGTCCTCCAGGGCCAAGTTTGCCCATGCCTGTTCTAGATGCACAGTTATAAAGAGTATGTTCAGAAATTGCATAATCTACTATACTGTTCATACTATTTTTTAATTTGCAAATGAAATGAACTTGTCCAAGCATACTGTATGACTATAAACTATTGACAACAAACACTTTTTATTGACTTTTTATTTATAATTTCTACATAAAATTGGGTTAAAATGTAAGTTGGTGGATTCTGTTTGGCTGTCAGAGTTTTATTGTACATAAGCTGGAAAAATCGGGGATAAAAGGGATTCCAATGATATTGTTCCTGTGTATCGTTATTGCTGTAGCTGTTGTGTGAAAAAAAAAAAAATAAATAAATAAATAAAAATAAATTTTTTTTTTTTGTTCTGATAGAAATTGTGATTGTGATTATAAAAAAAGGCTATAGATTTACTTTTCTTGTTTGCAGGGTGATTTCTTGATTCAGTTTGAATTGCATGAAATGCATTATTAGACTGTTTTCCAAAGCTGCATGAGATATTAAACCCATTTAAAAATCACAATAAACATAATGCTATTGTAAATTCACAAACGCTATGATTCAAATAAATAAATATATGCAATGCAGGTTTAATATTTGCGCTTTAATTATTTACATGCGTGTAGGTTAAGTATCAGGTTAAGTAGGTAAGAGTTATGTTCAGTAAAACCATGATTACTTCATACTTAACTATTATTGCCTCATTGTTATTATATATGTATTTAAAGTCATTTTAAACGCTATTGTTTGGTCTATTTTTATAAAAAAAAAAAAAAAAAAAAAAATTCAGATTAATCGTCAGAATAATGGACCGATTACTCAATTACCAGAATAATCGTTAGTGATAGCCCTAAATATACATATCAATATGACTATAAAAATGATAATGATATCTAGGGCTGCTCTCGACTAAAGATTTTTCTGGTCGACTACACCCATAGTCTTACTTCTGTGTTAAAGAAAAAGGTGGATTGAAAAAATGGCAGGAAATATACTGTATATACTGTGAAGCAGCATGCAGATAGTCCTTTACAAAACAGCCACTGTTTGTGGTTGCAGTGCTTCAATTTACTGCACTCTGATTAGATTGAATATGTGGCTATTATTGGTTCCAGAAAACACATACACACTTACACACTGCTAATGTGTGTGTGCGTGTGCATAGTTGTGTGCTTATTTCAGCTTTTCAAGGTCGTCAGATTCTGTTAATTGCTTTCCATGGGCTGTCGGTGAGCCAAAGGGACAAATAATGTGTGTGTGTGTGTGTGTGTGTGAGAGAGAGAGAGAGAGCGCGTGGTGGCTGGGTTTCTTCCTAAAAGGTCTTAATGCATCATTTAATACACTTGTGTGTTTGACATCAGAATGGAGAATGTGAAACCACACACTGTAAACGACAGTTTAGTACATTGCACTTACACTTATGTGTATGTTTCTCTCTCTCAGGGCTGGAGAGGAAAATCCAGCTTCACTGGCGGAGAGCTGCTTTCGAGAATTGCTGGGTCGCGCTGCTTATGGCAACATGAACAATGCCGTGCACCCCGTACTGGTGTAAGTACAATTGCCATGTGCTGTAGGCACCATTATCCAGTGCTATTGTTTGAACTGTCACTATGGTAACAGCAGTGGTTCATTCACTATCTATTACAGCAAAATGAACAGGCTTTGACTTTAAGTCAAGGGTTTTGTGCTGGGCTTGTTGCCATGGTAGTGGCATTGCATTGTGGTCAGGGTACCATGACTGCAAAATTTGCCCTAATTTTTAAAACACACATATATAGACTAGGGGCTATTGTGACATTGCTATTGTAGTTGAAAGTTTATTTTTATCCACCCTTTTTAAGGAAGCATATGGGTGAGACTGTGGTTCATTATCTGCTATAGGGAATTAATGAGAAGAAAAACTACAGTCGCCTCCACTAATATTGGCACCCTTGGTAAATACAGTATGAGCAAATGCAGCTGTGGAAATAAATCTGCATTGTTTATCCTTTTGATCTTTGATTAAAAAAATTCACAAAATTCTAACCTTTCATTGGAGTAAAACAATAGAAACTGGGGCGGGGGGCTCATTATGAAATAATTGTTTTTCTCTAGTTCATTTTGGCCACAATTATTGGCACCCAATTGTTGCAAAATCCTATTCTCAAGATAACAGCGCCGAATCTCTCCTATAATGCCTGAGGAGTTTGGAAAACACCTGACAAGAGATCAAAGACCATTATTTCATACAGAATAACTCCAGATCCTTCAGATTCCCAGCTCCATGTTGGTGCTTCAGTTCACCCCACTGATTTTCTACAGTTCAGGTCAGGGAACTGAGACAGCCATGGCAGAAGCTCCATTTTGTGCTCAGTGACAAATTTTTGTGTTGATTTTGATGTTTGTTTTGGATCATTGTCCTAATGGAAGATCCAACCACAACCCATTATAAGATTTCTAACAGAGGCAGTCAGGTCTAGATTTTTTATCTGTTGGTATTTGATAGAAACCATATTGCCATGCATCTGAACAAGACGTCCAGGAACTCCGGCAGAAAAATAGGCCCACAACATTAAAGATTCAGCAGTATGATTAACCGTGGGCATGGGGTACTTTTATCAGTGTTTGCACCAAACCCGTCTGGTGGGTTAGCTGCTAAAAAGCTTTTTTTTAAGTTTCATCCATAGAAGCCAGTCCCATTTGAAGTTCCAGTCGTGTCTGACAACTGAATACGCTGGAGTTTGATTTTAGATGAGCAAGGAGGATTTTTCTTGAAACCCTCCTAAACAATATGTGGTGATGTAGGTAGGGACTATTTGGCTATTTTTTTATTTTTTTTTTTTAAGTCTTTCTGGCCCCTAGATTCAACTAATCTCTGCAGTTCTTCAGCTGTGATCTTTGAAGAGTCTTTGGCCACTTAAACTCTTCTCCTAAGCGTGCATTAGGACAATATAGACACACGTCCTCTTCCAGGCAGATTTGTAACATAGTTTATCTGAACTTCTTAATTATTGCTCTGATGGTGGAAATGGGGATTTTCAATGCTTTAGTTGTTTTCTTACAGCCACTTTCTGTTTTGTGAAGCTCAGCAATCTTGTCCCACAGATCAGAACTATATTCTTTGTTTTTACTCCTTGTGATGGACGATTGAGGGAATTTGGCCTTTGTGTTCCTCGTATTTATAATCCTGTGTAACAGGAAGCCATGGCTGGAAAACTTTGTGCTTCTAGTCACCCTGGTTGTGCTAAAACATGTAAATATGGATGGGAATATACTTCAGAGATAATTTACACATAATAATTTCTAGGGGTGCCAATAATTGTGGCCAACATGAACTAGAGAAAAACATTTATTTCATAATGAGATTTTCCCCCAACTTTCCATTGTTTTACTTCAGTGAAAGGTTAGAATTTTGTGAATTTTTTGAATGAAAGATCAAAAGGATAAACACTGCAGATTTATTTCCACAGCTGCATTTGCTCATATTTACCAAGGGTGCCAATATTTGTGGAGGGCACTGTACATGCAGTAAACCATAAAACTGTTTGCACTACAAACCAGTGTTCATAATTAGGATAATACATTAAGATAACATTGTAAGACACAACAGTTTGCAATGTCAAGCAGCAAAATGAGTTTTGCACAGCTAAAAATAGCTAAAAACATGAACTTTTATCACATGACACTGCCTGAACTGTGCTGAATACCTGCACATTAAAGTCAGGTACAGTAATACTGGCAAAGTACCATTTTAAATCTGTGATATTTCATGTTACCCTATAACACACACACATATACACACAAAGGCACGGGCGAAGATATGTGTGGCCGTTTCAGTTTTTCAAGGATGTCAGTTTCCATTAATCCCTTTTCAGGATTGACTGTGAGTTGAGATTGCAAGAGCAAATTGAAAGCAGACAATACAATGATAACAGATCAGGTGTTATATGATCTTGATGAGCACTAGTTTCAAATATGTAGCTCATGCTCGTTTGCGAAGGGTGCCAGTATACTGTGAAACACACAGAGACACGCAGATGTTTTCAGACAAACACACAGTGCGGTGTTAGCCTGTGAGCTCAGGTGTCCAGACGCTGCTGCTGCTGTCAGCCACTCGTCTGCTTCCTCTCACGCTGTGGGCATGATGGGATTCATTCATTCCAGTCTCAACACAAACATCATGCATAAAATGCAAGCAGTGCCCAGATGGCTCTGTTTTGTGTTAAAGGAATTGTTGTGATCTGAATCCAGCTGTTGCACGCTTGATTTATGTGTTAAATGGGTTACAGATGCAAATATGTGCCTCTGTTTGCACACTGACTCTGCAGCCTGGTGACTTACCAGTCATATTGACACTTATATTGCCATTTATGTTTTTTTGTTTTTTTTCCTGATTTCAGAAATTAAACTATTTCATAATTTCAGCATCAAAAATAACTTTATTATTTGATAGCTTTATTTAAAAAAAAATAAAGAAATTAAATTATGAATATTAGAAGTAAAATTAAACTAATGAAAATTAAAAGAACTGAGCTAGATTTTATACTCAGGTGTTACTTTATTATATTGCTGCATAATAATTAGACATTTTTGACAGTTATAATCATAAATTTTTAATAACCTTAATAACAACCTTATTTGTGACCCTGAACCACAAAACCAGTCATAAGTAGCACAGGTATATTTGTAGCAATAGCTAACAATACATTGTATGGGTCAAAATGATCGATTTTTCTTTTATGCCAAAAATCATTTGGATATTAAGTAAAGATCATGTTCTATGAAGATATTTTGTAAATTTCCTACCATAAATATATCAAAACTGAATTGTAGATTATTAATATACATTGCTAAGAACTTCATTTGGACAACTTTAAAGGCGATTTTTCATTTAGTTTTTTTTGTGGCCTCAGATTCCAGATTTTCAAATAGTTGTATCTCAGCCTATCCTAAGAAACAATACATCAGTGAAAAGCTTATTTATTTAGCTTTCAGGTGATGTATAAATCTCAATTTTAAAAAGTAGCAGTGTTCTTAATTAGACCGCATGGGGAGATAATACTAGATTAAAAGCGCTCGCATAATTTTCCAGTGTTGTGTCAGTGAAAATTATTCATCACAATGCAAATGAATTAAGCAAACTTTCATTTTACAAATTGAAACTGATTGCATGCATGATAAAATGTGCAAGAATTGCATCGGCTCATTTTAATTAAATTGTTTACATTTTGTAGTGTATATTACATAAGTAGACAGTGAACAATGAATGCAGTATTGATTATTCTCATGTGGCTGGAATAAGTTTAGCAGTATTATAAATATTATACTATGGGGCTGTTGAATGCTTGAATCTGATTGGCTGAGGAACGTTCTTAGGTGTGCAGTTATTTTCAGGAAAACACACAGCTGATGTAGTTCCAGGCAGGTCCTGATGATTTCAGTTATTTAAAAAGTCCTTATAGCCTAAATATAGTATAGTAAACAACAGGATAAAAACGACAAATTATTTCCATGTTTTTCCCACAAAATTACATTTTATTATGTACGGAAAACACATACTCTACTTCTCTTTGTCTCTCTCCCTTGCAAACGCACACACATACAGTAAAGCACATACACACGCACAGAAATGTGTTGTTAGCGTTACTCTGACGGTCTTATTAGTAAAATAGTTTAGCAACTTAAAAGAAGCATGAAATTTCTCACTAGCAAGGTAATAACGGCACTATTGTTGGAACAGATAAACTTAGTTTCGCTATTAGTAGAGACGCTGCTAACGAACATGGTTGAGAGCGCGTCTCTCTTTTCCTCATAACTGCATTAATAACTGCATTACTATCAATGTCTCAACCCTCCATTACTAGGTTTAAAATGACATTTTGGAATTAGCAATGGAGGTATTAAATGAGATCTGTAATAAATTAATCTTATACACAAGAGTGTTTTAAGAACAAAAACCTGATGAATGCTTTTAAATAGAACACCTGAACTAGGGCTAAAGATTTTTCTGGTCAACTAGTAGTCGTTCATTTAACTATTAGTCACATAGTTATTAATAAACCTTATAAATCATAATAATGAGCCTTTACTTGCCACATAGCCTAATAAGCGCTCAAGTGCACACAAAAAAAAAAAAGCTTGCCACAATGTACCGGCAGATATAATAATTATGAATGTGTTAGGAAAAAAACAGCAAGGAGACAGCATTGACATTTTAATAATTTGTTGTGAAACTAGTGCTTTCTATGTTTTCGGCTTAAGAGATGAAGTCGGCAACTCTGACTCGTCATCTCCAAAGTATTGATCCGCCTCATACAGATTACATAATCTAAGAATATTTGTTTTCTATTTGAATTGGTTAATTTAAAAATAGACATTTCACTCTCTAAAGATGTATTTTTCATGTCTATAAGGCAGTTATGTACAGAGTTTCCAAGTTTCGCGCTCAAGTGACGAAGATGGCAGAAAGCGCCTTTATTATTTTACAAAAGTGCAACGTTTTGTTGTTATTCTCAGTGCACACAAATAAACAGAGTCTTTACAGATTCAAAAGATGTATTATTTTTTTCTGTATGACCAAAAATGGAGTATTTTAAGAGCAAGTGATTACACCGGTGCCTCCATCTGTCATACAGTGAGCACGCTACTGTTCAGCTTTCTCACTCCGCACAAACACTTCAATAGCACACATTTTTCTAGGTTGACATTAGAATGAGCTGCCATGTAAAGTTGCTACTACACACATCTTTCAGATGAAAAGCCACATTTGAGGTTGATGAATGATAGGTGAGTGTATGGATGTCCTGCCCAATGTACTGTGTTACCACATAGACCAGCCGTTAACGATCTGTCCGCCATGGACTGCGTGACTTCACCACTTCTTGTGGAAAAGCCTCTTCTCGTCGACTATTAGGAGGCAGCCCTGACCTGAACAATATCTGAGGTGTGGTAACCGTAGTATAAGTGGAATAATTGACTCCCATCCATTGAGTTATTAGAAAATAGTGCACACCTGAGGTGTAACTGCCACTCCGCTTTGTGCCGTGCACGCTGCCACATTCACATCTCAGGTGTGCATTATAATCTAATAATTAGTCAATTATTCTTGCATAGATTGTATTATCAAAAGAAACCTGCAGGTGAATTTTTGCCTACTTGTGACTGCACATCTGTCAAACTCAGTACTCATTTCCTGTCATACTTACCACATCTCAACTATAGTAAGGTCTCCATAGCTTGTCCTCTCGTGGCTTATTACTTGAATATCTCATCATTTTAGAGCTCTTTTTTTCATCCATTAGCACTAATGTTCTCCTGATTCATGCGGCGCACATTCAGACAAATCTAGAGGAACATTAAAGTCATTTCCAGGTCATTTTCTAAGCAAGTAAATAGCATAGTGATGACCAGAATGTTTAATGCAATAAAACCACAAAAAATGTTTTATAATGCACTGAAATGTAATTTAAGTATTGTTGATAAATTTATTTATTTGAATTTTTGTATAGATTACCATTCAGAATCATTTAGAATGATTTCTGAAGGATCGTGTGACACCAAAGACTGGAGTAATGATGCTGAAAATTCAGCTTTGCATCACAGGAATTAATTACATTTCAAAATGTATTCAAACAGAAAACAGTTATTTTAATTTGTAAAAATATTTCTCAGCATTACTGTTTTACTAAAGTTTTTTTGAAACCAAATAAATGCATCCTTGCATATAAGAAACATCATTCAAAAGCATATTTTAAGCAACTATTGACGGTAGTGTACATTCACTTCTAAATTAATGATAAAAAGCCACTTTGTCCAATCAAATTAGAGCATATGCATTACAAAGATATTAGCATTTCGATGAAGTAAGTTGCTCTGTAAGTTTGTATATGCGTATGTGTGTCTAAATTTAATGGCAGCTGAAGGTGAAACTTTAGATTCAGAGTTGAAGACGAGCTGCTTTGATTTGGCATCGTGTGTAAATGAGCCGTTCTCGGTCTGACTGCTCTGACCTGCTCTCCATCTGCAGCTTATTAGCACACAATTCAGACACATGCAGCCGTATGCAGCATGCATGCGTGTGTGTGTGCGGACACTCGCAGGGCTCATTAATGAGACTGTTTTGGCTCATCTCAGTCATTGGCCAATTAGCGCTGAGTGAGACGTCTGTAAAAAGAGAATATCAAAGCGCCAAGGGGCTCTCAAGCACGTCTCTTTCTCTGTCGCACCGCCTCACCTTCTCCATCACATCTCTGCGTCTCTCATGTCTCGCTTTTTCTCTCCTGATTAAACTGTGCGCTGTGTGCTCTGTATTTATTAAACTTGTGTGAGGTTTTGAGGGAACGTTGAGCTCCGGGGCAGATATCTGTACCTCTGATAACACATAAAGCTGGTGTTCGGTTAGACAGACAGACAGCGAGAGCTTTTTTTGGGTGGAGGGGGATTTCAGGCGTTCTAAAAATAGCTCGCATTTGATGGGGGGTGAGATCAGATTGACGTTACCATGGCGACAGCAGGAAGGGAGACGATGGTGGCATAGAGGTTTTAGAGTTAGATCAGACTGCGGAAAAGAGGAGAGATAAAGGTGTGGAAACAGGATTTGTGTCGCAGCGAAGGAATGCTCAAGTTTTCCGCATCACAGCTGCCGTTGAGTGGAAGCACCGTGTCCGACGTGACAGACGGCGATGCCAGAATCGACTCCAAACATCTGTGTTAAAATCACAGACTGTGAACATGAGCCTTCAAAGACTCAAACTACTTACTAATGGATTTGAGTTCCAAACCTGTATGACTTTTGTTCTTCTGCAGAACATAAAAAGATATTTTGAAGAATGTTGGTATCAAACAGTTTTGGTGACCATTGATTTCCAGTGTATGGATGAAAAGCGCTTAGACATTTCCCAAAATATCTTCTTTGTGCTCCACAGAAGAAATTATTAAAAAAAAAAAAAAAAAACAGGTTATTGTGACTTTTTATCTTTTTTTCTGTGATGCAAACTATCAGTTGTACGAAATTAAGTCAGAATTGCAAAATAAAAATGCATAATTCTGACATTTTTCCTCAAAATTGCCTGATTAAAAATTTGCAATTCTGACTTTTTTCTCAGAATTGCCTGATTAAAAACTTGTAATTCTGACTTTTTTCTCAGAATTGCATGATATTAACTCACAATTGCGAGTTATAAAGTCAGAATTGTGAGATATAAATCCACAATTCTGACTTTTTTGTCTCAATATTGCAATGTAAACTCACAATTCTGACTTTTTTTCTTAGAATTGCATGAAGCTAACTCGCAATTTTGACTTTTTTCTCAGAATTGCATGATGTAAACTTGCAATTGCAAGTCATAAAATCAGAATTGTGAGATATAAACCCACAATTTTGACTTTTTTCTCAGAATTGCATGATATAAACCTGCAAATGCGAGTTATAAAGTCAGAATTGAGATGTAAATCCACAATTCTGACTTTTTTTTCTCAATATTGCGATGTAAGCTCACAATACTGACTTTTTTTCTTAGAATTGCATAATGTAAGCTCGCAATTGCAAGTTATAAAATTAGAATTGTGAGATATAAACTCTCAATTTCGACTTTTTTTCTCGGAATTGCATATAAACCTGCAATTGCGAGAAATAATGTCTGAATTGTGAGCTATAACCCCACAATTCTGACTTTTTTTCTCAGAATTGCGTGATATGAACCTGCAATTGCGAGAAATAAAGTCTGAATTGAGAGATATTAATTCACAATTCTGATTTTCCTAAAAAATTGCGTGATATTGCAATTGTGAGTTATAAAGTCCAATTTTTGGGGAAAAAAAGACTGAGATTCTGAGAAAAAAAGTTGCAATTCTAAGAATAGTCAGAATTACAAGTTAATGTCTCGCAATTCTGACTTTATAGTTTATATCACACAATTCTGAGAAAAAAAGTGAGAATTGCAAGTTTATTTCTGCATGTAGATAACGTAGACAGAATTTGAACTATTCCATTAACTATTAGTTATTGTGTGTTTTTATTTTTCAGTATTAATTTTCAGTAAAGTGGTTCAAGTTGTTTTGATGTTATTCTTAAATTGTCTGAAATGAATTGTGACATTGCAAAGCTTTTTATGTGCTGCTTTTCTTTAAGGAGTTGTTAAATTACACATTAGCATAATTAAAAACTGCAGAGACTGAATCTAAATTGAGGGTTGTCAAAGTTTAAAATGTGGAGGCAAAAGTGTTATTTTTGTTCTTGCCTTAAATATGTTTAAAATGTTTTAATGGCTTTTTGTAAACTAATTTTAGACAAGTAAAGGAAAAGGTTGGCAAAAAAAAAAAAAAAACATATCATCTCTGCTTCACTATAATAAATGACAATTTATTATAAATTACATAAATTACATTCAAAAAAATATTCGAACACAGATCCTCCACAGATTTGCACTAGAAAAGGCTTGTTTTAGAAAATTGTGGAGGGCAAAGGTTACTAACTTAGATTTAACATAGAAACTTAGATTTAAATATGGCAGTTCTCACATTTAATAACGTTTCATTACCTGCAATAAAATCTGACATTAACTGACCCGTAGATGTTGTTTCTTATGCTCAAATAGCATTAAAAGCACATATTCCAGGTTGCAGTCTCAAGCGCACATCTCAGGACACTGCCGATTGGCTCTTGTACTTAGAAGGCGGGACTCATTCCACCCTATTACACATTGCGCTCTTTCCATTTCATAATAATATGAGTAAACCATTCTGGTATATATGGATAATCATGTACTCAATACTAGCAATACTGGTGCAGTATTGGTGTTTTGAACGCATAAGACATCTTAAAAAATAAGAATGCGTATAAAATCATAGATAGTCATGTATAAAATCTTATACATGACTGACTATGAATTATCAGTCTTATAAGAGGTCATAATACCCAACCTCATTTTCCCGCAGGCATTTAGACAACCATCATCTATGGGACCCAAATGATTTTGCTGTTTCCTGTTTCAGGATAATCATGTACTCAATACAGGTAAAACGACCAGACTCTAGCCTATTAATCCTATGTGACCGTTGTAGCATTTTAATGATAATGGATCATAAATTCACTTTGAGCGTGTGTGTGTGTGTGTGATTGTGTTTCAGGCTCAGCATTCTCACCATGTGATCCAACAAGTGTTGTCTCACCTTGACACCCACAGTAAGAACACCCCACGTGTGAGGGCAGGTATCGTTCAGGTGCTGCTGGAGACGGTTGCCATAGCAGCCAAGGGTTCCATCGGTAAGATTGAGCACTGACCGTCTGAGACAAGCATTGTGGTTATTACTGCTCCCATTAACCCTAAGAATTAAACTTTAGCACATGTCTCTTGTGTTAAACAAAGCTGTATTTATTTGATCAAAAATACAGTAAAAACAGCAATATTGTGAAACTTTAAAAGTAACTCTTTTCTATCTTAATAAATTTTCAAATGTGTATTTAATGCACACTTATCGAATAAAAGTAATTTTTAAAATTAATTTTACCCCAAAGCAAAGTTTTGAACAGCAGTGTATGGTTTGAATGTAAAAGTCTACTTGTTGTTTTATTCTCATCCTAACGTCATTATGTTCATATCTTTCTTGTTTTTAAATGTCATTCTGTTCGTTCTTTTGCTTGTGTGTCAGTCACAACTACAAACAGATCCCGAAAATAACAAACTACATTTCCTTGTTTCATTTCATCATCTCTTCAGATGTTCGTTCCTCATTGTCTTTTTTTCTATTCCATGTCTCCTTCCTAAAATCTGCTGTCTTTCAGGTCACGTTGCTCATAATCAAAACAATGCTTACACGTTTATCAGTCCCATCTCTTCACCACACAATCTGTGGTTGGGTATGTTAACTAACAGCCGTCACCCAGTCAAAACCTTCAGGCGGTCACTAAATTGGCATGTGTACGGTGAACTATTGCACTCTTTTGATGGTGTATTGATTAATTAATTAATGTCTATTTGACAAGTGGCTGAAGGTTTTGTGGGTTTGCTGTGTAGAGAAACTGTAGCGCCCCCTAGCAGTGCTCTTTAGTTCCTGCGTCTAGTTTTTTTTAAATGTGACTTTTTTAAGGGATAGTGTGTCAAAAATGCTAATTTTATTATCATTTACTCACCCTCATGTTGTTCCAAACCTGTATGAGTTTATTTCTTATGCTGAACACAAAAGAAGATATTTTGACGAATGTTGGGAACCAAACAGTTGGCGGTACCCATTGACTTCCATAGTATTTTTTTTCCATGCTGTGGAAGTTTGGTTACCAAAATATCATTGTCTGTGTTCAGCAGAAGAAGGAAAATACTTGTTTGGAACAACATGAGGGTGATAAAATGATGACAGAATTAATATTTTTGGATGTACTGTCCCTTTAATATCATATAGTGCTTATTCGGTAGGTCCAGACAGGATCTGTGATGTTATAAGCATCTTCTCTGCTGATTTTGAAGGAAAACCTGCTTAATTCTGCATAATTACTTTTGTGCTGTGTGTGCGTCAATTCTCAGGTCCCACGGTCCTGGAGGTGTTTAACACCCTGCTGAAGCATCTGCGTATGAGTGTGGATTTTGAGCTGGGCGACGGTTCCCGCAGGAACTCCGCGAGTAGCCTTTCCTCCACCCGCACCAAAGAGAGCGAGGAGCGGATTGTCCAGAACGCCATCATCCAAACCATCGGTGACAGCTTGACGTGCTCACTAAAATCTGACCTTTTACGATGTCCAAATGCCGAAGCAATTCAATAAAATGGATTTGTCTGTGTGTCTAGGTTTCTTTGGAGGAAATCTTCCTGATTATCAGAGAGCTGAAGTGATGATGTTCATTATGGGGAAAGTTCCTGTTTACGGCACGCCGTGTCACACGCTGGACACCGTCAAGATCGGGTAGGACAGCGTGTGTGATTCTGCATTTGTCATTATCGGCGGTCGTAGCTTTTGGAGAACTTCTCTTGAATCCGTGATTATGATGCTGATTGCACGTGTTAAACGGACACATGCACATTTGCAGCATGCAAGTGACTTGTAATCAGGAATGTCAAAGCACATCTTCAATGAGTGTAAACAGGCAGATAAAAATATCAGACATTGAATTATTATGGTTACAGGTAAAAAAAAAAAAAAAAAAACCTGTTGATTTTGATTTTTCTTTGTTTAGTTATTTTTATTTATACTATTCCTATTTTTCCACTGTATTATACTGCATTAATGTTTGCTTATCTTGAATAACTGGAAAAAAATTGAAGTAATGTGTTTGATGGCATTATGCCATAGTTTTAGTCTCGTTTAAAAATCTCAAATAATATTTGTAACTTGTCAAATTTCGTTTTCATTGTTTTTGCTATCAACCACTGAAATATCTGCTGCTATGCACATGCAGTTTAGGATGTATAGTATGCAAATATGGCTCCAACCATTGTTTGTGTAAAAATGGAAACACAAAATCAAAAATTTTGAATGATCTCCTCTTTCTTTCTCAGGCATCAGGGCACTAAGAGAATCCAGGCAATGCTGTTAAGTTCTCTCATTATGGTAAAGCTCTTTTCTTTCTTTTCGATTGTGTATAAAATAGTGATGATGAAGAGAAGCAAAGGGTGCAATGACATCCAATCATTTCTGTAAGAATCCACACAATCAGGAATTATGCTGAATTTCACATCAGTCACATAGATTTTTCGCATTCGCTTAAAGAAAACGACTTGCTTTGAAAGTGACATCAGTGTGAGCTGTGCTTCATACAGTAGACGAATTACTCATTTCGGCAGAAAAAAAGCCCAGCAACATTTCGCTAATGTGACTGAACCTTAAAGGGATAGTTCGCACAATAATGAAAATGACCCCATGATTTACTCACCCCCTCAAGCCATCCTAGGTGTGTATGACTTTCTTTTTTCAGTCAAATACAATGGGAGTTATATTTAAAAATGTCTTGGCTCTTCCAAGCTTTATAATGGCAGTGAATCAGGGTTTGTACAAGATGCTTAAAGGAGAAGTCCACTTCCAGAACAACAATTTACAGATAATGTACTCTCCCCCTTGTCATCCAAGATGTTCATGTCTTTCTGTCTTCAGTCGTAAAGAAATTATGTTTTTTGAGGGAAACATTTCAGGATTTTTCTCCATATAATGGACTGATATGGTGCGCTGAGTTTGAACTTGAACTTGTTGCACGAAGTTGTAGGAGAAAATAAGATGGAGTTTTTCACCATACTCCATACACCATACTTTTTTGAGCCGGAGTACACAGACGATGAACTTAGACGTGATTCGTATGTTATGTGTTGCTTCCCTAACACATTTACTGCTTACACAAACATTGATCACACTAAAAACAAGACAAAACTATAATGCTATAAGAAACAGAAAAGATTAATTCATTGTTTACCTGGGTCTTTAGTCTATGATTAGCTCACCGCACCTCTTATCTGACAAGTTTTCGGGTTTAAGTCATTCGTTCATCACGTGACAGCCCCATAAGCTTAACCAATGCAGTGTGAGCCAGAAAAAGAATTGATTAGTTCATCTCTCAGGTTTGAGTCGTTTGTTCATCTTATGGGGCTGTCACGTGATGAACGAACGACTCAAACCCGAAGACTCGAAAGAGGTGAACTAATTCCAGTACAGAACCTAATAGGATGTTGCGCGTGCGCAACTGAACGAATCACTCCCAGAGACAACTCGTTGTTCCCGAGTCACATTAAAGATTTGTTCAAAATGAAACAAATCGTTCAAGAACGACCCATCACTAATCCGTAGCATCGTGGACACGCATCGCAGAGCCTGTGCTACACAAGCTTTTGTGCTTAAAAACTATACAAATGTTTATTTTTAAAAAAAAATTATCGATCGTTTCGCTAGATAAGACCATTCTTCCTCGCTTGTGATCGTTTAGAGCCCTTTGAAGCTGCATTTAAACTGCATTTTGAAAGTTCAAAATCGGGGGACCAATGAAGTCCATTATATGGAGAAAAATCCTGAAATGCTTTCCTTGAAAAGCATAATTTCTTCACGACTGAAGACAGAAAGACATGAACATCTTGAATGACAAAGGGGTGAGTAAATTATTTGTAAATTGTTGTTCTGAAAGTGGAGTTCTCCTTTAAGGGTGAGTAAATCATGGGGTAATTTTCATTTTTGGGGGAGCTATCTCTTTAAGGCTTATATCAGGCATCATTTCAGAGTTCTCAGTCATGATTAGTGAATATATATATATTAGACTTCCATTCTGTCTGTGAGCTTGTTAGTAAAAACCTTCCACTCTCTCCTGGAGGGAGTTTCTGAAGATTCCTAGACAGCAGACTGCACGGATCATAACATCAGATTGCAGCTCCCTGTGGTGCTTTGTGTCCTTTTTCTTCTTTTTTTCTAATGTCCAATTTTGTCTTTAGTCTGGTTTATGGCTGGTTTTAGACAGCAACTTTTCAGGCGCTGTTGCCCAGCAACAGGCAGGAAATGGGCTGCAGGTTGAGACATACAATTTTTATTTTGGATGTTTGAACAGTTTTTGCTCTCTATCTCCTACTGCTGGCCATTTCCACAAGTGCAACTGTGTTTCTAGAGTTACTAGTGTGAATATGTTCTATAATGGTGGTGCTGTTTATATTTGATGGATTCTGTCTGTGTGTGTGTAGGTTACGTCAGGGTTTAAGTGTAAAACGATGTGTGCTGGCCTGCCTGCTGCCTTTCTGGAGCCGTTATGCTCCATCTCTTTGATGGAAGACAGCGAACTCCGGCAGCTCGTCTTGGAGATTCTGCACAACATCATCGATCGCCATGACAACAGAGCCAAACTCAGAGGGATCCGGTATGGATGCACACTTAACACTCTAAAGTGAATGTGTGAAAACTAGGGCTGTCAAAAGTTAATGCGTTAACACATGCGATTAATTAAATTATTTAACACCGTCTTTTAATGCTGTAAATGCATTTATTCAATTTGACATATAGCTCTTTCAATATATTCTGTGTGAAAACCTGATTAGAGCTGAGTGGAGCTGCAGCGCAGGTGTCACGATTCCTGCAGGCGTTTATGAGCATTTATCAGTTTTTTTTATGGGTTGTTCATTTATAAATCAAACCCAAATGGGATGTTTGACCTTTATTTTTGCATTCTTTGTGTGTTGAAAATCTTTTTGTAACATGAACATTTTATTTACGCAGCCTCATGTTTTTTTTTAAAAGTCAGCAAGTGACCTTTCTTTTACAGATGAATTGTTAGATTTTTTATTTTATTTTATTTAAGAAAGTTAATGTGGACTAGGCAATATATTCAGTATATTCCACTATTTTTGGGTGAGCTACTAGATATTATTATATAAATCACAATTAAAAGTTTTATTTGATTGACATGACCAGTTTTATTTTTGTTATTGATAGACTATTATAGTATTTATTATTTTGCATGAGATAATTTCTATATATTATGTTATATATTATATATAGAATAAATTAGTATTTTTTTTATTTTTTTTAACATAATTGATTTGTATATATTTATTTAAAATGTTTGTCATTTTGTTATATATTTATTTTGAATTTTAGGTAAGTGTTTTTGTATATTCCATTATTAATTTTAAGTAATTTTGTGGGGGGGGGGTTGTATTTTCCATTTTTATATATTTATCTTAATTTTTAAGTAATTTTTGTATATCAAATTTTTATGTATTTATTTTATATTTTAAGTAATAGTTTTTGTATATTTTATTTTTATATTTATTTACAATTGTAAGTAAATTTGTTGTGCTTTTTGTATATTTGATTTTTATATATTTATTTTTAATTTTGTTTGTCAGTTTGTTGTGCTTTTATGTATTTATTTAAAATTTTAAGTAATTTTGTTGTGCTTTTTTGTATATTTCATTTTTATATATTTATTTTACATTTTGAGTACTTTGGTTGTGTTTTTTGTATATTCAATTTTATGTATTTATTTTACATTTTGTTTATGTAATTTTGTTGTTTTTTTTGTGTATATTTGATTTTTATATATTTATTTTAATTTTTTTTAAGTAAAATTATTTTACTTTAACATATTTTAATGAATTTACTTTCCAAGTTTTTATGTCTAATTTTCATATATAATTTTTTAAGCTTTATTTTCAATTAACGAAAGCAACTTTTAAAGTTTAATAGTTTAAGTTAGCAATAATAACATAACAACAACACTGGTGCATCTGCCTCAGAATAAACGCTTACTGAACCATTTCCTTTGTGTTTGTGTGCAGGATTATTCCTAATGTAGCTGCTTTGAAGATCAAGAGAGAAAAAATCTCCAAACAGGATGTGGTCTTTATGAAAAAGGTACAAGACTTCATAAACACACACAGACGTCACAACGACACACATGTGAAACCGCAGCCCTTAAACTGTTCTCTCTCTGTCCCTCCAGCATGGGCAGCAGCTCTACAGACACATCTATCTGGGCTGTAAGGAGGAAGATAACGTCCAAAAGAACTTTGAGCTGCTCTTCACAGCTCTGGCATTGATCACTATTGAACTGGCCAATGAGGAGGTGATGATCGATCTTATGCGCCTGTCCATCGCCCTGCAGGTATGCTCACCTCCATTCATTTAGCAGACGCTTGAATCCGAAGAGACTTAGCAGATTTCCTGTTTGTTTTGCTAATCTCTGTTTTGTTTGGCTGAAGGATATGGCCCTGGCAAATGAGGAGAACATGCCAATGTTTATTCGCTGTGGAATCATGGCGTTGGTCGCCGCATACCTCAACTTCCTCAGTCAGATGATTGCAAACCCCCCTTTCTGCCAACATGTCAGCAAGGTAAACGTGCGCACATGCTTACGGCATACACACACCCTACATACGACATCCTCTAACTCTTTTTCTTCCTGTCAGGTGATTGAGATGAGAAATCTAGATGCTCCGTACCTTCTGCCTGAACATGTCTTCAGAGAGAAGTGTGTGTGAGTATTCTGTGAATGTGTTTTTACTGAAGAACTATATCAGTAATTGCCAATATTAGAGTTTTTTTTTTTTTAAATGTATTGATATCAGTCTATATGGGATCATTAATTATGCAGGTGCATTTCTTCTAATTTTAATTACCTTTTTGCCTTCATTAAAAATTGTTGTTTTGTTAATAAATTTTCGTTTACAGCCAGTACTGGAGAAACCGCTATATTTTTGCCGTTCCAAAAGCGCCACCTGCTGGCAGAGAATGAATGTGCATTTTCAATAAGCCCGTCTGCTGTTTTGTGAAAATCAAGTCATGTTTTTACCATAGGTTATTACACAGCAAGCACTAGGGCCCTATGAAATTTGTTTTATTTTTACCAAATTCCGTTTCTAATTTCCGTTTTTTTCCATTTGAATTTATCTGGATTCCCTTTTTTTTCATTTTAATTTCTATAGACTCTATTTTAATGGTTAAATAAAAAGTTGAGAAAGCCAACCTACTGAAATGCTATTTATAATTATTCTTCTTCTTTTCCTTCTGAGACTAAAATAGAATAGAATAAAAAAATAAAATCACGCTAGTAGCTTGCTAATCATGTTAGAAACTTGCTAGCAACATGATAGTAACTTGCTAATCATATTAAAAATATGCTCGCATGCTAATCGTGCTAGAAACATGCTAACAACATACTAATCATGCAAGTAACTCGCTAATCATGCTAGAAACATGCTAACAACATGCTAATCATGTTAGAAACATGCTAGTAACTTGCTAATCATGATATGCTAGTAACTTGCTAATCATGTTAGAAAACGTTAACAACATGCTATCATGTTTCTAGCATGACTAGCATGTTGCCAGCATGTTTTAAACGTGATTAGCAAATTACTAGCATGTTGCTAGCATGTTTCTAGCAACATGCTAGTAACTAGCTAATCAACATGTTAGTTTCAACATGCTAGTAACTTGCTAAACATGTTAGAAACATGTTGGCAACATGCTAGTCATGCTAGAAACATGCTTACAGCATGCTAATCATGCTAGAAACATGGTAGCAACATGCAAGTAACTTGTTAATCATGTTACAAACATGCTAGCAGCATGCTAATCATGTCAGCAACACGTTAGTAACGTGCTAATAATGTTAGAAACATGTTAGCAACATGCTAGTAACTTGCTAATCATGCTAAAAACATGTTAGCAACATGCTGGTAACTTGTTAATGGAGAAGTCCACTTCCAGAACAACAATTTACAAATAATGTACTCACCCCCTTGTCATCCAAGGTGTTCTTGTCTTTCTTTCTTCAGTCGTAAAGAAATTATGATTTTTGAGGGAAAACATTTCAGCATTTTTCTCCATATAATGGACTGATATGGTGCTCCAATTTTGAACTTTCAAAATGCAGTTTAAATGCGGCTTCAAATGATCCCAGATGCAGTTGTAAATGATCCCAGCCGAGAAAGTAGCGTCTTATCTAGCAAAACGATCGGTTCTTTTAATAAACATAATGCAATTTATATACTTTTTAATGCTAAACACTTGCTTGTCTTACTCTGCCTGGACTGTTTTTTTCCGGTTCATGACAGTTAGGGTATGTCAAAAAACTCCCATCTCATGTTCTCCTCCACTTCAAAATCATCCTATATCACTGTTTTACCTTTTTTGTTAAGGGTGTTTGCTCTTCTTTGCATGTTCACTTTGCAAAGACTGGGTCGGTACTTCTGCAGCGATGTAGGATGATTTTGAAATGATTTTTGAAGTTGAGGGAGAAAATATGATTGGAGATTTTCGACATACCCTAACTGTCTTGAGCCAGAATAAGTTTCGCCGTTTCACGAGATAAGACCCTTCTTCCTCGGCTCGGATTCACAACTGCATTTGGGATCGTTTGAAGCTGCATTTAAACTGCATTTTGGAAGTTCAAACTCGGGCCACCATAGCAGTCCATTATATGGAGAAAAATGCAGAAATGTTTCCATCTTGGATGACAAGGTAGTGAGTACATTATATGTGAATCTTTGTTTTGGAAGTGGACTTGTCCTTTAATCATGCTAGCAACATGCTAACAATATTCTAACTATCTATCTGACAGAGTGACTCTTCAAAAGACAATATTATTTTTGCTATTTATTTATTGGTGAGAGGACCTAACTTTCTGTTTGTGTATGAATGATGATAGTTTTTCTCAAATGAAATGATAAATTGCTCATGAAGTGACTCTCAGAACAGTTCTAGAGATTCATGTTCATGCACTCATATATTGAGGTAAAAGAGGCTGCGAGCGTCACACGCACTTCAGTATGTGTATAGTAAATGAATCCGCACGTCTGCTCAATTAATTCACACAGAAATGTGTTTAAAGAATTTAAGTGTACTGACCTATTGATTTATTCATCCAAAATCTGACAAATTCCGTGACATTCTGCGTTATACAGTAAATTCAGTTTTTTGACTGGGTTCCGTGATTTCGTCCGCGTTTTCCGCAGCGCGGAAATCATAGGGCCCTAAAACATGCAGTTGCAAATGTGAGACGGTGGATTATATGTTATTAAATTAATAGAACTGATTGATAATTGTTTAAATTAATAGAATTAATACTCTTGACTCATTCCTTTTTCTTAAAAATGATTTAATAGCTGAAATTAACTTTTTGTTTTTGTTAAAACCTGTATCTGAACTGTAAGTCATGCTTTTTATGGCAATTTTATGGTTTAATATATTACCATAAACATTGCCCTACTCTGCTCATATGGTATTATTTTTATTTGTGCAGGCGTTAAGAAGGTCTTAAAGTCTTAAATTTGATTTTAAAAATCATGCAAATACCATTGAATCTGTCAATTTTAATAAAGAATAATAACAGAGGCGTAACTCATTCCAGATCTTTTTTTCTGGTGTGTTCTTATGTTGGTGTGTGTGTATCAGGCTCCCAGACTCTTTAGACCGGGACGATGTTGGTTTGTATTTCCTGACGGCTGATCTGGCAGAAGCTCTGTCTGTGCCTGGATATAATGTAGAAAGACTGGCTGTACCGTACATACCCCAGGTTACAGGTAAACAATATTCTGTACTGCATAGAGATTTTATAGATTAAATCTTAAGCTGCAACATTACATGCTAATTAACTCTATTTTGACATTCATACATTTTTTTTTTTTTTTTAAACAAAACAATATTTTCTGCCTGTGGAATTACTTTTTTGATTAAGCAATAATACTGATTGGTATAACATTTTCCTATCCAATCAAATCACAGTGCGTAGCATAATTGTCAGTTCATTTCCAGTTTTTTTTTTTACTTTATAACTTATAATAATAATTTATAATGATAAATGTAATAATTTTATAATATTTTTGAATATTTCATTTCAGGTTAAAATATCTCACAGTATGAACCTAAAATGGTTGTGAATGTCATGTCATGTTGTCTTTAACTTAACCTTACATAAATCTGGAATACACTACACATCTTTTGCCCAGATTTTTGGCTGGTTTTGCTGCCTCTATGTCTAGTAGCTGAGAGTCATAGCCAGCTTGCAGACTCTGGACAGTAGAACTTGACAGATTTCACACAAAAAAATATTACACTGATTTTAGAACACACATAGTTTTCATTTGTCATGCATATCCTAGAAACAAAACATGTTTCTGCATGAGTTTATTATGTATGGAAAGACTTAAAAGTCTGGTAGTGCTTGATCCTCAGTTGTTTAGTGTATGATGCCCAGTTGTTCTCTGTATCCATTTACAAAGTCGGCAAGTGTTTGATGCCTCGTGTTTTAAAATCTGTTCAGATTTTGAAAGTCATGTAGTGTATTCCAGCCAACAACCTGGTGCTAAAATGAATCACGAAGTCCCTTTAAATCTCTAAAACTAACACTTCCTGAAGATCTTTCCTTGTCACATGTGAATTCACCCACTTCATTCACTCTTTCCTTCTCTCTGTCTTTGTGTCTGCACTGTAGTCCTGTACACGGTAGGAAAGATTTTACACAGATGCAAACAGACATCCAGAGGTACCATCATTGAGTTAGTGAGGTCACCTGTCCGTGTGTGTGGATAGAAAGTTTAGTGAATAGCAAGAATTTGTAGTTAGTTTCTCCATAACCCTGTACTGTAAGTTTACCACAGTTACATACAGTATGTAGATTTCCTCTCCGTAGCAGCTGTGACAGATTTCCTGTAGCTCCTGAATGTGTTGTTGAGCAGTGGGATGAAACATACAGTCAGTATATTGTGTCAAGTGATAAATTCGTCCTGTTTAACTGGTTTGGTGTTTCATACGCTGCTGTCATCTGGACGGTGTTACTGGTATGTTAAAGAGAGAACACACACCGGTTCGAGCTTGTACTTCAGTAGCTTGAGTCTCAGGGAAAGTGCTGATGAAGCATCATTTGACATTTTATTGGGTCTTTTTGGACCTAATTTTCTACCAATCGCAGCAGACCTTCAGTCGAGAAACGTGTTTCACATTTTCAGTGCTGTTTTGTGTGAAAAAAGGAATAAAATTATTCCATTAATTGATTATTAATATTACAATGAATTGGTAAGATTTTAATTTATATATACACTACGAGTCAAAGGTTTTTGAACAGTACATTTTTTATTGTTTTTTTTTTATTTTTTTAAAGAATTCTCTACTGCTCACCAGGCCTGCATTTATTTGATCCAAAGTACAGCAAAAACAGTAAAATTTTGAAATATTTTTACTATTTAAAATGTAATTTATTCATGTGATGTCAAAGCTGAATTAGCGTCTTAACTCGAGTCACATGATCCTTCAGAAATCCTTCTTCTGATTTGCTGCTCAAAAAACATTTATCTAAAATAGAAATCTTTTGTAACATAAATGTCTTTATCAACACTTTTGATCAATTTAAAGCATCCTTGCTAAATAAAAGTATTCATTTCTATAATTTCTCTCCCCCAAAAAGCTTTGTATGTCAGATAAATGCTGATCTATGGATTCATCAAAGAATCGTGAAAAAATATACTCAACTCTTTTAAATATTAATAATAATAAGTGTTTCTTGGACAGCAAATCAGCATATTAGAATGATTTCTGACTGGAGTAATGATGATGAAAATTTAGCTTTGAACACAGGAATAAATGACATATAAAAATAAATTCAACCAGAAAACAGTTATTTTAAATAGTAAAATATTTCTCAATTTGTACAGTTTTTGCTGTACTTTGGATCAAACAAATGCAGGCTTGGTGAGCAGAAGAGACTTTTAAAAAAGAAAAAACATTAAAAATCTAATCCAAATACTTTTGACTGGTAGTGTATGTATATATAATGCAGTTATAATAAGGAAAAACAAATATGTAAGGGATGTTTTGATGGAAAGTGAGTGTATATATTTGTTTACTGAAATGAGTTGTTTTTGAAGTTGGTTTACTTCTGATGTGTCATCAGCACTCTTGCCCTGAAACGCTCACTTTTACTTATGAATTTCTGTTTTGAAACTTATTTTGCTGTGATTGCTGCCTGTGTTTGTGTGATTTGCATTTCCTTCTGTTTAATAATGCTTTCATGCTGCTTCGCCTGAACGTAACATTCATTAAACATGAGCAGCCAGTGAGATTACACTGGCTGGCTTTGGGAAATTCACTTCCCTTCATGAATAAGAGGCGAATTAAACCCATATATCACAAATGCGAAAACTGGGTTTAGTTATTCCGATTGAATCTGTGCATGATCGGAAATATCTGAAGCCTCAAAGCTTCAACCATTTTTATCAGTGACTTCTGATTAACAGATGAAGACCGGCTGCCCCGTCGGAAGAGTTTCGTCGACACCATTTCTCTCCAAGTTGACATCCTTTCCAACAGCTTGCCTGATCAGGTACACTAGACTAGATTTAATCGTGCTTGAGTTGTTCATCATTAGGAATTAGACTAACAAACATGTTTGTGTTTATCCTGTAGTCTCAGCTTGCAGAGGAGATCACGTTTGAGACCCTGAAGAAGGCCATCGGTACGTGTGGATAGTGTCTGCTCAGTGTTGGTGCGTGTGTTTGTGTGTGCTTTCGTGTGATGTTGCTCCATCTCTTTCAGATACCACAGGTCTGGAGGAACAGGAAAGGGAGAGGAGACGACAAGTGATGGAGAAGTTCCAAAAGGCGCCATTTGAGGAAATTGCCGCCCACTGCGAGTCCAAGGTACAGCTTATGTCTTCTGCCTATCAGCTTGTTTGTATTTAAAACAAAACACTGGAAAAAAAACAAGAGTAGGATTGCGCCAATATGATTAAAAAAAAAAATAAAATAAAAAAATAAAAATTGTTGTTGTTTCAAAGGGATAGTTCACGAAAAAAGAAAATTCTGTCATTAATTTCTCACCCTCATGTCGTTCCAAACTCGTGAGACCTTTGTTCGAACCTGGTAGTTTCATTACTGTCTATGAAAGGACAGAAAGCTCTCAGATTTAATCAAAAATATCTTAATTTGTGTTCTGAAGATGAATGAAGGTCTTATGGGTTTGTAACGACGTTGCATTGAGTAAACCAATTCCCTGTCAAGGTGCAAAAACCATGGGGGTTTGCTTAAACCATATCTGACTTTTCCTGAAAGAACTCTTTTTAAGATGCATGACCTTACATATTGTTTGCTTATTAGGTATAATTGATGTAAGATTGTATTGTGGTAATTAGGAGCCCTTGATGCAGCATTTGAACTTCCTGTGTGTGTTTTCAGGCCAACATGCTGCACGATCGTTTGGCTCAGATATTTGAACTCACCATTCGGTAAGTTGACATTTCAGAAAGTTCAGTATTCAGGAATATTTACTAGGGATGTAACGATATCAAAATCTCACAACACAATAATATCGCAATATAAAATCCTTGATTGTTTATTGTGATATTTTTAAAAAAGACGAAGAATTGGAAAAAATTGAACATTTTGCACATTTTAAAGTTCAATTCTTCTATCTGATGCACTTTGAGAGTTCAAAATTAAAAGGCTCCAACCCAACCCATAACTAAGAAAACTTAAGTCAGAAAAAAGTCAGTGAATTGACTTGTACCTGAACTTAAAGGTGACTCAACCCTCTTTTTAGTTGTAATATACTGTCTCAGTCTATATTACATTCACACTGGTGTTTTAGGAAGTCAAACAAGTTAGAATATAATAATAATTTTAACAACAGCAATGACGGTAAAAGCCATATATTGTAAAAAAAAAAAAAAAAAAAAAAAAGTTGCACTACAAAATATACTAGTCAACATTTGAAGTGGATCAAAACCTTTCATCAAAGTTGTCCTAAAACCTAAACTGTACCCGTTCTTGTCTTTGAACGGGTATTGTTTGACCACTTTGAACTTTTTTGATCCACTTCAGATGTTGACTACTATAAAGGAAAATGAATATTTCATAGGTAGATTATTTTTGCTTTACACTACAGTAGGGAGATTACAATACTTCTTTCCTAATTTCTACACTTGAAAGATATATTTTGAATTTGGACTGCAGTAACGTTACCCATTTAAACCACTAGCTGTCAGCAATTTTTACTGCACTTTTAAGCTTTTGTTTTGACGGAAGCGACAGTATAGCTTTTATTTTGAAGGGGAAACTCCAGGTTCAGTACAAAAATGTGTCTAACTAAAAAACTAGTGAAATGCTGTAATAACTGGTGGCCATTGCATTCCCAAATGCACGCTAAACTTACAGTACATTCAATAAATGAGTTCACTGCATTCATTCACTGTGAACTGAGCCATTCTGAGGCGTGGAAAACACTGGATCACAAGCTGTTCACCTGAACAAAGTGCTTCGCTTTGAAACGCGAAGCAGAAACGGACTTGATGAAGGGATTAAGCCATATTGCGCTTTCGGTTCTTAGTTCATTTGACAGATACTGTGTCAAAGCATAATGGCTCAAAACGCAACTTTAAAGATCTTTTATGCTAGAATAAGAAGTTTAAATATATTTTAAAAACTACACTTTTTGCCTGGAAGACCTATTGTTTCATATTATTACAGGGCTCTATGCTTACTTCTCTTTTTAGGAGCACTTGTGCTCCTCACTTAAAAAATTTAGGAGCACAGTCAAAATTTTAGGAGCACCTTCTAATCAATAATCAAAAAATCTGTTCAAAAATTAGCCTTCCAATTACGAGGTGATACTTAAAGTGACTCCTTAAAGTGAATTAAAGGGGAATTTTGTTTTTATCTTTATGGCATTTTTCTAACTTAATAAAAAGTAAGTCACCTTTTATGTAAAATTTAAAAAAAATTATATTTTATAAGCTTTTTAAAATTTTTTAATTAAACAACAGAATAAGAATAAGTTACCAGTCAAATGAAATTAGTATTAACAAAATTAATTTGTACTACAGAGGTGGCACAGAAGAACACAAAAGTGGATATATTTTCATATGTTCAATGACGCTCTGAGGTGGCATGTGTGCAGTCAAATTCATAAATTCATGTTGAGATTAATGTTTTAAATACAAAATGTTGAATATAGAAATACTAAATTATTTAAATAACTGAAAAGATACTTTAAAAATTAAACAAAATCTGCCAGTAGGTGGCGGCAAGTCATTTAATTACTGATTTAATTACTGTATCATTCATTCGATTCGTTTGAACAGCTGATTCATATGAAGCAAGTGAAGTCTTTATGAATGGGAAATTGAATCATTAACTAACTAGATTAGTTTAAAAACGCACGTTAATTTATAAACTAAACACCGCTGTGTTTGAATGGAGATGGGCAGCGGCTCAGTTGTGATTTGTTTCTAATTATTTTTGAGGACAAAATAGAGCAAAATCAGGCAATAGTGTTATAGTCAGACTTAATATTAACTTCTTGTTTATTTAACTGTTGTATTAAATCAATATCTCGTTTACAAACTTCCTTTAAAAATCATTAAAAGCTGTCATCTCATCTTAGTTCATCGCGATCTCACAGAGTTCCATTATAATCAGCGAAGCTCTCTACACTGGACAATGAATCTCTTATTTACACTCTCTCTACACTTTGTTTATGAATAGATTCATCAGCTATGTATGTGATACATTACTCAACATTGCAAAAACACGTAGAAACTTTTAATGCTCCCCTCAGTGTAAACGCAAATATGCTGATCGGGTCAGTCGCATTTTTCATAGTCGCACGTAGTAGTTTTGCTATCGTGATATTGATGATATCGTTACATCCCTAATATTTACTTGTCATAATGTCTGTCATTGCATATTTTCAGTGTGAACTGATATTTGATTGGTCTTTGTCTATTCATTCCTAATCAGCCCTCCCCCAAGCCCATCGGGCACCGTGACGGTGACGTCAGGCCACGCCCAGTACCAGTCTGTGCCAGTCTACGAAATGAAGTTCCCTGACCTCTGCGTGTACTGAACCACAAGCTTTCACCTTAGCTCTGTCACACAGACTCAACCCTGTGTCAGTGTGACCACTGACCTTTATCACACTTTTTGTTTGGTCCTATTACCTTTAACTCACCTGAGCCACTCGTCTTAAGACGCCTTTCACTATAAACGTCACAGCAGAGAGAAGGGTGCGAACTGGACAGGCACTTCATACCTCCATTTTGCACCAATCAGCACGCAGAGCTTTAAACCAGCTGTCCAATCATACACCAGCTCTGTAGAATCATGTGAATCATATGTGTGGTTTTCAGTTTGATTCTTGCACTAAACGGCAGCTCTAAGAATCAAACTGAGTCTTTTGAACTTCTTAATGTATTGATTCGTAAGAGTCATTTAGTAAATGACTCACTTTGGCTGCTTTAAGGGAACTTAAATGCTAGCATTAGCTTAAGTGCTAGTTTCTTTTCATTAACTCTCATTTCTAAGCCATCATCAGCAGAGAGATTCGAACATACAATAGATTTCTGCTTGCTTGAATCTCTCCTACATAAATGCTTATAGTGTACAGTATGGTACAGGTATAGCATAGCCTATTTTTGACAAATAAATATAGTTTTAGATTAAATGATTGCTAGTAGTGTGTTACTTGTGTTCTGTTTGCATGGCTTAGCCAATATTTCACTGCAAACGTTTGTGAGTTTAGGCCTTTATTAATCTAAAGTTAGCCTTTAACTTCGATGTTGTGGATGTCAACGGGCTTTTGTTCACCTAGAGTTCTTAGTGATCACTATGCTCTCCATTTTGCCTTCACTGTATAGAAAAAACCAAAACATTTGCTTTTCATCACCAAAGAGCTCCGCCTACACCCTTCCTTTATAGGCCACATATGGCTGCCAATCAAATCTTGAGCCAATCGGAAACTGAATTCTCTTTGAGGGCGGGAACACCAGAGTGTTCTTGAACTCAAACCTCAGAACAGTTTTTAGAAAACTGGGAGCTGATGGATATCTGTGATAATATGATCTTCATTCATCAGCCAGCTCGAGCCACAAGGGTGTTGAAATGCTTTTTTGCTTTTCAGGTGACTTTATTCATCTACCTTGGACAAAAATGTGTCATGCTGAATTCTGAAAATTTATTTGTGACTGTTAGATGCTGAAATACTTTGCTGGAAATGTTTCACATCATCTGTGCTTCCCGTGGTGAGAGCTGTGATCAATTTCAGTTGCGTGTAGCTGGTAGAAACGTGTCTATGCGGGACTGTATAGGACATTTTAGTTGATTCTGAGGTGCTTTTCATGAAATCTGGGGATTTGTTATCATACGGTTGGCTTGTCTTTGTTTTGCGAATGTATTTATGTTGTTGGAACGGCAAGTGAATGGACGGGGATTATACAGTTGAAGTCAAAAGTTTACATAAACCTTGCAGAATTTGCAAAATGTTAATTATTCTATCAAAATAGGAGGGATCATACAAAAAGCATGTTATTTTACGGACCTAAATAAGATATTTTACATAAAAGGTGTTTACATATATTCCACAAGAGAAGATAATAGGTGAATTTATAAAAATTACCCCGTTCAAAAGTTTACATACACTTGATTTTTAATACTGTGTTGTTACCTGAATGATCCACAGCTGTTTTTTTTTTTTTTTTTTTCTAACAATGACTTTATGATTTTGAGATCCATCTTTTCATACTGAGGACAACTGAGGGACTCATATGCAGCTATTAGAGAAGGTTCAAACACTCACTGATGCTTTAGAAGGAAACGATGCATTAAGAGCCAGAGGGTGAAAACTTTTGAACAGAATTAAGATTTTTACATTTTTCTTAATTTGCCTACATGTAATTTTTCTTTTTCCATTTATTACTGCCCTTCAGGAAGCTACAGAAGATACTTGCATGTTTCCTAGTAGACAAAATAAGTTAAATTTACCCTGATCTTCAAATTCAAAAAGTTTTCACTCCCCGGCTCTTAATGCGTTGTGCTTTCTTCAAAAGCATCAGTGAGCGTTTGAACCTTCTGTAATAGTTGCATGTAAGTCCCTCAGTTGTCCCTTTCCCAAAATTTGAGGGATCTGAAGGATTTTTCTGAAGAACAGCAGGCAGTTTAACTGTTTAGGACAAACAAGGGACTCTATCAAACAAGGAATAACTACTACAAAACAAAAAAAATTCATTCAGGTAACAACACAGTATTAAGAATCAAGTGTATGTAAACTTTTGAAAAGAGTCATTTTTATAAATTCAACTATTATTTTCTCTTATGGGCTACATGTAAATGTCTTTTATGTGAAATATCTTATATTAAATAAAAAAAATAGCATGCATTTTGTATGATCCCTCTTATTTTGGTGAAATAATTAACATTTTGCAGATTGTGCAAGGTGTATGTAAACTTTTGACTTCAACTGTAGATGCTGTAATAATGTTGCGATGCTGTTGCCATTTTTTTGGCCTGTGAAATCAACGGTCCGACTGTTTGTGACTTGAAACTTGCACTGCATTGTGAGATTTGTATGCACAGAAAGTAAAGAATGTCTTGAAGTATTTAAAGGCCAAACTTCAGAGATGACTCATTCTAAATCTGCAATAGTGTCGATTTCATGTCTACTATAATTTCCATAACATCAGAGCTGATGACTGCAAGATGGCAGATTTTCTGCCTTGATTCTGATCTGTCTAGTCTATTAAAGGAAGTCTGTTTTGAAGAGTCAAAGGAAGGATTTCGGTGACAAAATGTTGGTGGACAGGAAATAGTCAGTAGTTGACCTTTGGTCGTTTTGTATTTTTCTTAGTAACTTGCTGCATTTCAATAGAAGTTGCTTTGCGACAATATGTGTAAAATGCTGTGATGAAATCAGGCACATTATTAATGTAGAAATATAAAATCATAAATAATTTCTAGATTAATGCAATATATTTTTGGTGTAATATGAAATAGGAATGTGTTGTTTCTCCGACACATCATCTGTAAAGCACCTTTAGAGATTTATGTGTGCGTGCGTGTGTGTGTGTGTGTGTGTCAAAGGGATACGACAAGTCTATTCTTTTTTTTGCATGCTGTTTTGTTTTTGTTTTACATCAGTGAAGGGAAATCTTGTTATGGGTCTTACTGTAACTCCTCATACCATTTTTAGTGTAATTCACAATATATGTTTTATTTTCATCCTCAGTGGAAATTTACGGTACTTTAGTGTATCAAACTGATCTTTAATATCGTTTGATCTTTAATTATCTTTTTCTGTTTGGGAGAGAAGTATAGAATAAGATGCGTTAGGGTTCAGGTTGATGGTGATGTGTCGATATGGAACAGAAATGTTTTTGCAGTCTTCCATGTGAAGATAATCCAGAGGATAGGCATATGTCTACATGCATCACGCTAGATTTCAAATGTGTAAAGGTACGAACCACTGCAGTGTTGCTAAAGTACATGATTATAAGAGTTACCATGAAATCTCTAGGTGTTAATTAGCCATATCCAGGTTCGCTGTCTGACAGTGTCTGCCACGTTAATGTGCAATGATATTTTATGTACGAGATCTTAAAGTCTTAATAAAGAATTTGTATTTAAATACTTACGGTTTTTGTTGTCTTTTGTAAATTCTCATTATTGTAATATAGTAAAGAAAATCATCCTATGGCCACAATTTTTTAAATTTAATTCATCAAAAACTACCATGATGTACAGTTGAAGTCAAAAGTTTACATACACATTACAGAATCTGCAAAATGTTAATTATTTTACCAAAATAAGAGGAATCATACAAAATGCATGTTATTTTTTTACTTAGTACTGACCTGAATAAGATATTTCACATAAAATACATTTGCATATAGTCCACAAGACAAAATAACAGCTGAATTTATAAAAATGACCCCGTTCAAAAGTTTACATACACTTCATTCTTAACACTTGTGTTGTTACCTGATTTTTTTTTTTTTTATAAAGTGATAGTTGTTCATGAGTTACTTGTTTGTCCTGGACAGTTAAACTGTCTGCTGTTCTTCAGAAAAATCCTTCAGGTACCACATATTCTTTGGTTTTTCAGAATATGTATTTGAACCCTTTTCAACAATGACTGTATGGATTTAAGATCAATGTTTTCAAACTGAGGACAACTGAGGGACTCATATACAACTATTACAAAAGGTTCAAACATTCACTGATGCCTCAGAATGAAAAACAGTACATTAAGAGCTGGGGGGTGAAAACTTTTGAACAATGAAAATGTGTACATTTTTCTTATTTTGCCTAAATATCGTATTTTTTCATTTAGTACTGCCCTTCAGAAGTTACAGAAGATACTTCCATGTTTCCCAGAAGACAAAATAAGTTAGATTTGTAATTTCATTCACATTTTCATTCTGTTTAAAAGTTTTCACCCCGCGGCTCTTAATGCATCATGTTTCCTTCTGAGGCATCAGTGACCGTTTGAACCTTCTGCAATAGTTGTATGTGAGTCCCTCAGTTGTCCTCAGTGTGAAAAGATGGATCTCAAAATCATTAATTTCACATAACAGTACTGAAAATTATATGTTTTGCATTCGATTGCAGTAGGCTATTGAGAATTGGGAAACATTCATAAAATCTTAATGTTTCTACAAATCGTCTTCTTTTTCACTTTATGCAAACATTTCATTTGTTGTTATTTATTTTTTTATTTTTATTTTCTTTTTTAGTGATACAAGACTGACATTTCTCGATATTTTCAAGATTGGAGTTGGGGGGGGGGGTTGTTAATTGAAATAAGCTAAAATAAAATATAAATATTTGATTAAAAACTTTATGTCTTGAAAACTGAAATAAGTTTCAGCTGAAGTACAAAAATTATTAAATGAAATAAAAATAATTTTTACATAAACAATAAATGCCTTTATTTTTAATTACACTGACATCAGTTACTAGTGGATAAAATATACTGAAAAAATATAAAAAATCAATTGCGGCATTTACGATCCAGCACACAAGCGCAGCCTTTTAACAGGTCAAGCACCAGCAGATCTAGGATGATGATCTTGTGTGGCCTCCGGATACTGAGCGAGTTCAAACTGAGCTTAACTTTTCATTAAATGTGCATGACATCTTTTCTGACAGATTCCTCTATCATCGAGAGCTCCCTGAAAATATAACAAAATACAGAACTGCCTCATTCTATTGCTCCAATTCTTCTTCCTCCTCTTCTTCTCCTTCTTGTTCTTTTTCATTCTCCTTCTCCTCTTCCTTTTCCTTCTCTGGCTCCTCCTCTTTCTCTTCCTCTTCCTCCTCCTCCTCCTCCACTTTCATATCCTTTTCTGGTTTGCTGTGTGTGGGGATTTTGTTGAGTGCAGGTGTGTGTGGTTGCACATGTGTGTTTGATTGGTTTTGTGTGTTCGTTTGAGGTCGGGCTGGGGTCATTTCATTGCTCTCCTCACTGGAATCCTGACTGGATGATTGTGCTGAAGAATGAGACTTATGGTGGCATGGTGGGCGGGGCCCAGAACACGAGGAGGTGACTGAGTGGTTGAAGTGTGAAGCTGCCATACACTCAGCAGTCGATCGATCGCAGACGCACTGCAGTCGGTCACACACACTCACACCAGAACCTGCAAAACATACATAACACAAAACTGACTTCCAAGGAAAATGTTCATAATTTTTATATTTTTGAAGTACTTTGGCATTCACCCTGTGTGTGTGTGTGTGTGTGTGCATAATGCCATACATCGAGGCTTTCCTTTGTGGCAGCTGATGTGAGCGTTGAGCTTTCTGTTTTTCCTGCAACCCAACACAATGAGTTGCTCCAAACAGCACTGCTGGAGAAAACAGCACCTGACACAGAGACACATCAAGGACAGTCAGGACACAACGGAATGTAACTGTCTGTGTGTACAAGTATATACACTGCCAGTCAATAGCTTGGACACCCTTAACTTAGGATGTGTTTTTTATGATCTATTTATTTGATGAATTATTGCAAAACGGTTTATAGCAAAACAGTAAAATTGTGAAATATTATTACAATTTTAAAAAGCTGTTTTGTGTTTGAATATATTTTAAAATGTAATTTATTTCTGTGATGCAAAGCTGAATTTTCAGAATGATTACTTCAGTCTTTAGCGTCACATGATCCTTCAGAAGTCATTCTAATATGCTGATTTGGTTGCTTAAGAAATCACTTTTGATAACTGCTTATCCTAACTGAAACTAGCATTTTTTTTTCAGGTGAATTTGTGTGTGTTTTGTGTTCTGACCGGTCCAGTTGGTCTACTGGGTTTCCAGTCCCCTGCTGTCCACAGTAGCAGCCATAGTGTTGATACTCTTGAGGACATCGTCCGGTCAGACAGTATAGCATTTCTCCCAGAGCAGACATGTCCCTCAACACCTCTCCAGATGCACTGTATTGGAGAAAAGAGGTGCTGCACTCTACAAACACACACATATACAGATTAATGCAACCACACTTCTTTCATTCTGAAATTTTGTCATTTCTCTCTCATCATTTCGTGTCTGTTTTTTATCCAATATAGGTATGTTTACATGCATGATAGTTTGATTATAGCTGCACTAAAGCTTTCATTTGTCTTTAAAATATCATGTAAACAGCTTAGTCTGACTGAGATTGTACCAGCTGGTTTTGTGAAGTCAGACTAACAGACCAAAGTAATGCAATTGTAGCTTGGCTTTGTGCAGTATGAATACAAGGTAATCGGACTACAGTTGGCATCAGCTTTGTGCGGTGATGTGGATTTAAAGTGATAGTTCACCCTCATTTTGATATTAGTCCTTTGCTGGTTTATGCTGGTCCGTAGCTGGTCAAGGACCAGCATAAACCAGCAAAAGGACCGGCTTAAACCAGCATCAAAACCTACCTACCAGGATATGCTGGTTTTTTCAACAGGGATGATACAGTTCAAATGTACACATATGTGACCCTGGACCACAAAACCAGACATATTACATTATTAATCAGAGAGATTAATACATCATCTGAAAGCTGAATAAATAAGCTTTCATGTATGGTATGATATGGCCGAGATACAACTACACTGTAAAAAACAATTTGTTGAGTCAACTTAAAATAATTTGTAACCTGGCTGCCTTAAAATTTTAAGTTCTGTCAACCCAAAAAAATTTTATTCAACTTGAAATGTTGAATTATACTAAGTGACAACTTAGATATTTGAGTAGAATCAACTTAAAATTTTAAGGCAGCTGGGTTACTTACCCATCTGTTAAGTTTAGCAAACACAAATATCTAAGTTGTTACTTAGTACAACTTAACATTTCAAGTTAAATAAACTTATTTTAGTTGACTGAACTTAAAATTTGAAGGCAGCAGGGTAACAAATTATTTTAAGCTGACTCAACAAATTGTGTTTTTTATTTTTTACAGTGTATTTAAATATATGGAATCTGAGGGTGCAAAAAATCTAAATACTGAGAAAATCGCCTTTAAAGTTGTCTAAATGAAGTTCTTAACAATGCATATTACTAATCAAAAATTAAGTTTTTATATATTTACAGTAGGAAATTTACAAAATAACTTGAAGGAACATGATCTTTACTTCCTTTAATATCCTAATGATTTTTGGCATAAAATAAAAATCAATAATTTTGACCCATACAATGTATTTTTGACTATTGCTACAAATATACCCTAGCGACTTGTGGTCCAGGGACACATATAACCTCCTAACCACTCAGCAGATTCGTTCCGAATTAATCTCTTCCCAAATTGTCCCTCCCTAACATTTATGTTTCATTTTTATTCTTTGACAAAAAATTTAATAGATTTTCATCATAGTTTTTGTCATTCAAAACGAGTTTTATTTCGTTATCGTCTCGTTTTCATTGGTGAAAAAAAATTTCATTAACACTGCTATGAGAATACAAAAATAACTTTATTCAACTATTTTTTCTCTTCAGTGTCAGTCTTTGATGCACGTTCATGACAGTACCACTTTATAAAATTAAGATTGAACCACTGATGTCACATGGACTATTTTATCAATGTCCTTACTACTTTTCTGGGCCTTGTACGTGTCAGTTGTGTTGCTGTCTATGCAGGGTCAGAAAGCTCTCGGATTTCATCAAAAATATCTTAATTTGTGTTCTGAAGATGAACAGTCTTACGGGTTTGGAACGACATGAGGGTGAGTAATTAATGACAGAATTTTTATTTTTGGGTGAACTATCCCTTTAAGGCAAGACATTACAGGCAAAACTGTTTCGCCTTTATAATAAGTTTCTTACAGACTAGTGGTAAGAAATATGTATGTATATGTATATGTATATGTTTTTGTCCAATTTTCTGTATATTTCTCACCTCCAGAGTTGTCTTGCTGCTGCTGCAGATCTGACAGTCCAGCAGCCTCCAATAAAGACCAGAAAAAGAGCGGCGCCGCCCGTTTCCGGACTTGGTGAGACTCTGGGAAATACACACAAATACACACACTGATTTCTCCTGAGTATAGACGCATGTGCACAAGTGTTTTGAGAACAGCTTGACCTAATTTACCCAAGCAGGACATGTTCTTGGATGAACATCCTGGTACAACATTACCATACCGATCAACCAGTTAGATTTTAGGAACAGGGTTATCATCAACCAATCATTTTCTTCTGATTTGACAAGTAAGGTATGAACAAGTTTGGACTCTTTTCACATTTCGGGGCTCTTGAAGTGAAAGTAGTCTTAATTGACTCTTCTCAGAGAGTTTGATTGACAGGCGATCTGACCAATCGTAACGCCTAATCTGCTATTTTCGTCTGACAAACAAACCAGTCAAGAGAGATTAACGTCGGTGGGCTTTGAAAAATTGTTGAAAAATGGTGTGTACTGACATCTTTCCGCGGTTGACAAGATACCTTCTGATGTTCATTCATGTTTAATAGTAAAAAGGGTATTTATTGTTTGAATGTCTTAAAAAATGACAAAATTGTAAGATGAGACTTAGTTTCATACCTAAAGTAACCTGCTCTGTCTTGTCTGTCAGCATGTTGTCAGCGGGTCTTTGCTGAGGGTCAACTGGGTGAACTTCTATAGTGGTTAACAGAAACTACTATACAACAAATATAATTTTTCCTGTTTACACTAAGTGCAATAGCAAGTAGCAAAAGATTCTTTTTACACGGTGTTATTTTAACAGTATTTTCCACTATTTATACTACTTATTGCACATAGTGGCAATTATCTGCACCGTATGCAGTGTAAATGATAATTTTAACTCAAATTATTAAATGGATGCCACCTTATTGGGACTATAGCAAAATAGCAAAAGAAAAAAATCTACAATAGTGTTTCAGTAATGCAGTTTAAATGCAGCTTCAAAGGGCTCTAAATGATCCCAGCTGAGAAAGAAGGGTCTTATCTAGCGAAACGATCGGTTATTTTCTAAAAAAATGTTACGATATATATGCTTTTTAACCTCAAATGCTCAAATATCCTAACTGTATTGACCCTGATTACACAAGACTACACATGCACATCGCAGAGCTGCACGAGACAAGCATTTGAGGTTAAACAGCATAAAATTGTAAATATTTTTAGAAAATAACCAATCATTTCGCTAGATAAGACCCTTCTTCCTTGGCTGGGATCATTTAGAGCCCTTTGAATTTGCATTTAAACTGCATTTTGGAAGTTCAAACTTGCAGGCACCATTGAAGTCCACTATATGGAGAGAAATCCTGAAATGTTTTCCTCAAGAAACATAATTTCTTAACGACTGAAGAAAGAAAGACATGAAAATGTTGGATGACAAGGGGGAGAGTACATTATCTGTAAATTTTTGTTCCAGAAGTGAACTTCTCCTTTAACCAGTTTTCTGTAATTTAATGCCAAGGCAATAAAGTACAGGCATAGCCTTGTAAAAAAATATTGATATGTTAAAGATATTATAATCTGTGAAAATGCATCATCACATCCTTATATCAACCCTTTTCAAAGACTGTTGATCCAGGAACACGTCCTGGTTGGTTAAATCATATTGTTTTATTGGAGTTACTGTGGATTGTCACCATTACCAGTTTTCTCTGATTCCTGTGAGCTGTCAGATGGCTCTTTCTCCTTCTCTTTCTCCTGCTCCTCTTCCTCAGCAGACTCCAGCTGAGCTGTAGTAGTCAATGACGGCGAGCGATCCAGAGCGGGACGGGGAGGTTTTTGGGGAAGAGGGGTGGTTTCAACGGCAGCATGGCCTGATGTTGTGGTCCGTGTGCTGACGGGCTTATGAGGAGGAAGCGCGGATGTGGTCTTGTGGTTCTTAGTTGGTTTTGCAGTTGTGTGAGCTGTTGGTCTTGGTGATACACTGTGAGGTTTAGGGAACCACATGAATGGACTGACCTCTCTGACCTGGGATGGGATCACAGTGGTTTGAGTTGTCACCGATTCATTTGCTTCTTCATCATCTTCATCACTTTGTAGATCTTCCTTACTGTCTTTCTTGTGCCTCTCATCCTCTTCAGATGGAGATGGTTTTGCATTGACTTGTGTTTGAGTAGCTGGTTTGGTTGTGCTTAAATAGCCAGATTGTTCTGCGCTGCTTTCCTGACTCTTTCCTGTTTCTTTATCTTCCTCACTTTTCTTTTCGATGTCCTCAAACAATATTTCTTTCTCTTCACTTCCTTTCATAAATGGAAGTTGCACCAAAGTGCTTGCAGATATTGTGTTTTTATAGGTAGCTGTTGGTGGGGTTGTTTTGTGATGTGAGTTCTGACTGGTTGTTATTTTAGTGGGTGTGGTCATTGAAGCTATATAAGGGCTTTGATTGGTTTGTGTTGAATGTTCTTCTGTTTCTCTGTCACTGGCTGTCATTTCCTGCTCCTCTTCTCTCTCCTCTGGTGACTCATCTCTCTTTTCTTCTGTTATGATGTGCAAAGGTGGGCTGACGTATGGTTTAGCAATGCCACTTAGGTAATTAGTTGTAGTATGCGCAGGGGTGTGTGTGACAGGTTTTAAAGTGTTGCTTGCAGCTGACTGAAGCGTATCGTCATCACTCTCATCGTCGTCCTCCTCTGATGAACGATGGTCAGGTTGTGTGTGAGTTGTTGGTGTTGTATGGAGTGTATATTGAGGACTGTGTGTGTTTGAATGAGTGTTTGTGTATGTATCCGGTAATTCTGTGACAGTCTGTGATTCTGTTGTTGCGGTTAGCGCTATGCTAACAGTCAGCTCATCTGTCATAAAACCAAAATATTACAGTCAGAAAACATGCTGAATGTTTTAAGGAGATCATCTGCATATATGTTTTCAGTAGAAGACATGCTCACTGTTTGTGCTCCACTCCATTGCAGTGTGGGTAGTGAGGATTTCCTCTTCCTTTTTGTCTCTGCCCGGCTCTTCTGTCATCAGCACGGCAGTAACTAAAATACAGAATGTGCGACACAGGTCACATTATTATGGTTTTAAGATGAAATGTTTATTTGTATATTCCAAAAAAATTGATATATAATTTAGAATTAGTGTATAATTGTATTGTATTAATAAATAATTGTTTTATAAATTTAATGAGAAAGTTTGTTAATTAAAAATAAAGCTTAAATAAAGTAAAATAAAATACAAATATTTGATGAAAATCTTAAAAAAACACATAAATTAGAAATGTTGCCCTGAAAGCTAACTGAAATAAAAATGAAAATATTAATATTACTTAAATCTAAATTGAAATAATTTAAATGAAAACAAAACTACATAAAAATAAAAACTAATAAAAACAACAACAACAACAACAAAAGAAAGAAGAAAGTCATACACACTTGGAAGGACATGAAGGTGAGTAAATTATGCCTGAATTTTTCTTTTCGGAGTGTCTATTTACACTGTGCAAATAGCCTGCCTTGTTGGCTGAGGCTGTTTACAATACCACCATCGTGTGACTGGGCTAGTCAGCTCTACAAAAGACAATTGCTAAGCATCAGCTCCAGTGGCGCAGATGGTAAAGTGTGCGCCATAGTCTTTTCAACGCAACTGACTCGAGTTCAAATCCCCCTTTTGCCGAACTTTTTTCCCCTCTCTTTTCAAATCTCATATCATATCAGAAAGGCATTTATTTTCTAAAAAATGAAAGAAACAATCAAAAAGTTGAAAATAAAGTATCAGGTAAGGTTAGGGTAGGTGTAGGGATGGCTATATTGTCCCAATGAGGTGGCATTCATTTAATAATTTGAGTTAAAATTATAGTTTACACTGCATATGGTGCAGATAATTGCCAGCATTTGCAATAAGTAGTATAAATAGCGGAAAATACTGCTATTTTAAGACAGTGTAAAAAGAATCTATAGCTACTTGCTATTGCACTTAGTGTAAATAGCATATCGCTAAAATACTGCTATTTTCACTTAGTGTAAATATAATCCATTGCCATTTGTACTTAGTGTAAATAGCATATAATTGCAACAGTATTTACACTAAATAGTCTCTAGCCGTTGCCTTTTATTTTTTGGTGAATCTTTGGGTGAATTCATACTGCATTCTTGTTTTGAATAATTATTGTACTAAATGAGCTATGCTTGGTAATTTATGGCATTGGTTCTTAATTTACATCTTTAGCTAATGTATATAGGCTTTTTTCTGTATTTTAAATTGCTTAATTATAAACTAGAAGTCAGCAGCTATAAAAATTAATGTAACAAATGCTAAAAGCCTTAGCTGAACTCAAACTGAAGTTTAAAGGCTTGTCGTCATTTAGGATAATTTGATCACATTTGATCAAGTGTTTTTTTGAAATGTGAGCAGTGAGTGTGCTGAAATTCCAAAGAAGTCCTTGATGTACAAGCTGAGATAAATTTGTTTGTGGTCTAGTTAAAAGCTCAAAACGCACAAAACAGTGCATCTGAGGCTAAAACTCTGGCACACTCTTACCATCCTCATATTTCACTGCCTCCTCTTCTTCTCTTTCAACTATACTTCCTCTCTCTGGGTTTCTGTCTATTTCTCTTTCCTCTGCTTCATTCTCCTCTTCCTCTGGACCTGAAGATGAAGTTCAGCAGCTTAGATAAATGAAGTCTTTAGGTGGCTGAGGATTACTGGAGCTCCCAGAACTAGCGATATGAGGGAAAAATGACCCTCTGAGCTACAGAAAAGAGTCTAAATATAAGTTCAGTGAAGCACTTTACCTGACTCAAATATCCCAGGGAGCTTTGTGCTCTGGATATTGCTGCCCTGAGAGCCGTTAACCAGCACCAACTCATTGGTGAAGTTACTCACAGTCTCATTCAGTGTGCCATTTAATCCTGAAAGACAAGAGGGAGACATTTTATATGATATTTAAAAAAAGAAATCCTAAAGGACAGAGTGGATCTTGTTCACTAATAATTGGTTCCTTATATACTCAGAAAATGTTCTTATGCAAAATTCCAGCTGAGATGTCATCTTGTACACATGTTTTCTTATTTATCATAATAACATTTCTACAGTAAGTCTCAGTACTATATTATATACAAAAATATATTAATTATTTTTAAATATTACTACCATTCAAAAGTTTGGTTTTGGTTTATTTAATTAAATACAGTAAAACAGTAATATTGTAAAATATTATTACAATTTTTTCTAAAATCAAAGATGCATTTTCAGCATCATTACTCCAGTCTTCAGTGTTACATGTTACATGATCTTTCAGAAATCATTCTAATATCCTGATTTAGAGCTCAAGAAACATTTCTTATTATTATCAATGTTGAAAACAGCTTCATATTTTTGTGGAAACTGTGATTTAGAAGATTTATTGATGAACAGAAAGTTGAAAAGAACAGCATTTATTTGCATTTAAAATACTTGTCATATGTCATAAATGTCTTTATATATATATATATATGTGTGTATATATATATATATATATATATATATATTTATATTTATTTATTTATAAATGTATATAAAATGTATTTAAAATGTATATATTATTATATTTATTATTTATTTACACTACCATTCAAAAGTTTTTGAACAGTAAGATTTTAATGCTTTTTAAAGAAGTCTCTTCCGCTCACTAAGCCTGCATTTATTTGATACAAAGTACAGCAAAAACAGTAACATTTTGAAATATTTTTACTATTTAAAATAACTGTTTTCTATTTGAATATGTTTTAAAATGTAATTTATTCCTGTGATTTCAAAGCTAAACTTTTAGCATCATTACTCTAGTCACATGATCCTTCAGAAATCATTCTAATATTCTGATTTGCTGCTCAAAAAACATTTATTATTATTAATAAAAACATTATTATTATTATTATTATGTAAATGTTTTCATATTTCTGATGAATAGAAAGTTCAGAAGAATAGCATTTATCTGAAATAGAAATCTTTTGTAACATTGTAAATGTCTTTATCATCATTTTGGACCAATTTAATACTTCCTTACTAAATAAAAGTATTACTTTCTATAATTCCTTTACCGAAAGACTCCAAAAGCTTTTTATTTCAGATAAATGCTGATCTTTGGATCTTTCTATTCATCAAAGAATCCTGAATAAAAAATGTACTCAACTATTTTAAATATTGATAATAATAATAATAATAATATTAAACATTTCTTGAACAGCAAATCAGCATATTAGAATGATTTCTGAAGGATCATGTGTCACTGAATACTGGAGTAATGATGATAAAAATTTTGTTTTGATCACAGGAATAAATTATATTTTAAAATATATTTAAATAGAAAGCAGTTATTTTAAATAGTAAAAATATTTCACAATATTACTGATTTTGCTGTATTTTGGATCAAATAAATGCAGGATTGGTGAGCAGAAGAGACTTCTTTAAAAACATTAAAAATCTCAAAAACTTTTGACTGGTAGTGTATGTATGTTGGTATGTTTGTATATATCAACAGATTGCATATTTCTGTGCATTACCATAGAACATGATCTCCATCTCCATGTCTGATGGAGAAAGCTCCACCCTGTCTGAAACACAAACCACACTGTTAGTTGATCAGGATATCTAATCTCTCATTCTTTTATGTTTGGGTAATGTCATTTCACTCAAAAATGCAGTATATAAAGCATAGTTTAAAAGCAACAAAGTACTGTACAGCTATTAGAAATATACAGGAAACAATACATTTAACAAATTAAAAAAGGATAAAACATGAACTAATGTGGGTATAAACATCCTCACCTGTTCCATTGACCATATCAACAGTGTAGGTGTCATTATCAGGTAGATCCGTCACAAAGGGAGAGACTGAGAAGAACATAAAAGAGAGATGAAAACTATGAAAACATACTTACGCTGCTATGCTATATCTTTATCTGATTCTGAACAAACTTATGTGCCACTGAAATGTCTCATCATTTCATCTCATCTGTGAAAGGTAAAGGTGCTTGTGCTCTGATTTAATACTGTTACCTGTCTGTGATGTGATTGGTTGGTTATCTCCAACCTGTTTTGTGACTGGATGGTTGGAGCTGATGCAGTCGATAACCATCTGATCACAATGACAGAATCCTTCCTCACAGAAATCCAACATATCTGCAGATGTTGTATACAGAATTGGGGTCAACTGTTTTCTGTAACTTAATTGTGTCATACACAGTAAATTCTATACTGGTTAATGATACTTTGCACATTTGCTTTGTAAACACTGGGTCGGTACTTCTGCCTACATCACGTGGATGATTTCATAATGCATGAGGTCGAGCTAGTGTATTTTTATTGGAAACGACCAATCATTTTGCAAAATAAGACCCCTAGTCATCAGCTGGGATCAAGTAGAGCTCTTTGAAGCTGCAATAAAATTGCAGTTTGGATCTTCAACCCATATGGAGAAAAATCCCGTAATGTTTTCCTCAAAAACCTTAATTTTCTACTGAAGAAAGAAATACTTGAATATCTTGGATGACATGGGGTGAGTAAATTATCAGCAAAATTTTCATTCTGGACGTGAACTACTCCTTTAAGATTATCATGATGAGCAAAATGTTTAAAAATGATAAATGTTTGTTGGTCATAGACCTTATTTCAAGAAATAGAAAAATGCTATTGGGTTTTGTGAAAGGGAGCCAGGGTGATCCTACTGTTATTTCCAGGTTGGCCTACAAAACTGTCATCACTGCAGCGCTCTATAAGCATATAGTACAAATATTTTTAGCCCCTTGTCGGAAGTACCTTCCTTGACTCTTTGAAAGGCAAAAATCTGCTGTGAAAATGTTTTGAAAATATGTGTGTACCACAACTAGAGTTGTAGCTGCAGGTGTAGTTGTTGTACATCGGTGTCCTCCGACTGCAGTTTCTCTCCTTCAGCTCCTGAGAACATCTCCAGTGGGTAAGACAACACCTACAACACAATCACAATCACATTTATTTTAATTTTCCATTCATTTGTAGATATTTATTTATACAGCTTCCAAGAAAACAGGAAATTAAAACATGTCCTCTGATCTCACTATAGATGTGGGTGTATGTGTGTGCCTTCAAATCAAATTATATTCATATGTGTGCATTTATATTAATATATGCACTTTAATATAAAGTGCGTGTTTGTTTTTTACACGCTTCACTGCTCTGCCTGTTTTTATTTTTTAATACCTTTTCACCAACTGCATAGAGAAGCTGCTAACAGACAAAATGAGGGGTCAGAGCACGCGTTGAGTGTATGTGTGTGTGTATGAGTGCGGACTCCACTGTGAAGTTAATAAATCCATTTAAAATCTTTCTACCCCCTCCTGAGTCTAATTTTATCCGTTTCCTATCTCTCCCTGCGCGCTCTCTTACCGGTCGAGTGCATCGGCAGGCTGTACGTGCGCGCTCGCGGCGTCCCGCGTGTTTGCGTTGCTGCAGTAATGTCCGTGGTTTTCGATGTCCCCGGGACAAAGTCCGGTCTCACACCGCAGGTTAACCGTGAACTCCAGCACCGACCGCAAGTCATGAAACACAGCGTACAGCCAGGTGAACCGCACACCCAGACAACCTGTACGTCAAACACATAAAAACTTACGTCTGTTTTAACTATAAACGATTGTTTATGTGATTTAATATATGTATTATGGAAAATATATAAATAAAGTGTCCGTACAATTTCTTTTGGGCATTCCAATCAGAACTTACCAATTAGAAGCTCATCAGAATTGAGGTCACTTGTTTCTGGGCAGAAAACAGCAGTTCCATGAACTGTACAGAGAAAAGTATTTGTCGTAAATTCATGTTTTTGACATAGATAATGTCATATGATTCATATGTTGTCCCCATAACATTCCAAAAAGTGAATGCAGTGTAATATTATGTCAACAGGAATACAGCAATGTTTGCCCAAATGTAACTTTGGACCACAAAACCAGTCATAAGTAGCATGGGTATATTTGTAGCAATAGCCAATAGCCTAATACATTGTATGGGTCAAAATTATATTTTTTTCTTTTATGCCAAAAATCATTAATATATTAAGTAAAGATCATGTTCCATTAAGATATTTTGTAAATTACCTGCCGTAAATATATTAAAACCTAATTTTCAGTTAGTAATATGCATTGCTAAGAACTTTTTTCAATATTTTGATTTTTTGCACCCTCAAATTTCAGATCTTCAAATAGTTGCTTTGGAAATGGGGGCCCTCGACACTGTTTAGTGTAATATTTCATTCATTTTTCAGAATTGTTGACTGAAATTTTGGGGGGAAAAAAATTGTAAACTTAGTTTCACTACAAATTAATCTAAATGTTTTAGTCAAGCAACAAACTTAAAAAATAACCACTCCGAATATTGTTTTATTTTTTTATTTTATGCAAAATCCAATTGTTAATTATTATTTTATGTTTTATCCTTTTTAAAATATAATTTCATAACATGTGCAGTGAGTTAAAGATTAATGAACTGATCATTTTAAATAAAACATTTGATACTAAGTAAAATTGTTGGTACAATTTTGTGTTAGAAGCGTAGAAGTATTTTTATCCTTGAATGGTGACTCTTAAAATAACAATTTTATAAATATTTTAAACATAAAATTTTAGACTTTAGATTTTGGTCTTGTTCACTAATCGCTTAAGAGTTCTTATGTACACAGAAAACATTCTTATGCAAAATTCATGAGAAAATAAAAACAACAGAAAAACAGTAAATATTATTACTTTTTAAAGTAACTTTTTTTTTCTTAATATATATTTAAATGTACTTTATTCATGTGATGGCAAAGCTGAATTTTCAGCATCATTACTCCAGTCTTCAGTGTCACATGATTGTTCAGAAATCTTTATAATATGTGACCTTGGACCACAAAACCAGTCTTAAGTAGCAAAGGTATATTTATAGCCAAAAATACATTGTATGGGTCCAAATTATCGATTTTTCTTTTATGCCAAAAATCATTAGGATATTAAGTAAAGATTATCTTCCATGAATATATTTTGTGAATTTCCTACCGTAAATATATCAAAACTTTTTGATTAGTAATATGCATTGCTAAGAACTTCATTTGGACAACTTTAAAGGTGATTTTCTCAGTATTTTGATTTGTTTTTTTGTTTTTGTTTGCACCTTCAGATTCCAGGTTTTCAAATAGTTGTATCTCGGCCAAATATTGTCCTATCCTAACCATACATCAATGGAAAGCTTATTTATTCAGCTTGCAGATGATGCATAAATAATCTAAAAATTGATCCTTAAGACTGGTTTTGTGGTCCAGGTTCACATATGCTAATAAAAAAAAAAAGTGTAGGAACTAAAAATAATTATCATGCAAATTTCAGTTTCACCTGCACCTTAACTCCTGACAGACAAGTGTTTGCATATTCTCACCTTTCTGCACGATGAAGAGGAGAAAAACATTCAGCAGCCTCATTTTTATCTGCTACAAAACAATCAGTTGTACCATCCAGTATTCCTAGGTTTAGTCCAGCGCAATGAAGAGGCTGAACCAAGAGCTTCAGCAATCAGACACATACATCCAAACTCTGTGCTTTACAATCTCTTCTAATGCAGGTGCGCATAAGAGATGAGAAAACAATCCCAAAACGAACAAAGGCCTATTTAGGACACTCTAAAAGGTCAAAGGGCAAAAGGCAGAGTGGTCGTCATAGTAACAGGGCAGCAGGAAGTACACACTCTTTACGTTTGTATCAGGTCACACATGAAGAGATGGGATCTCGCACACACGCAAACAGCTTCTATAGCTCTCTTTTATGCAGGGTAAAGGTCATGACCCCAACTTATAATTTACCTCCTCAAACAACTGACCATTGTGTGTGTGTGTGGACAGGAACTCAAGGTAAGGATTAAACAGAAAATGGGGGTTGTAAATGATTCTTTGTGTTCTTTTGGTTTCTAGGGGGTTTGAAATAAGCATGCTGCAACGCAAACTCTAAAAACACACAGCGCACACAAATATTAGGTGTATTAATCCATTTTTTTAATGACACTAAACAAATTTTAGCGATAACTGAATGGCTTTTGTGAGTATTTCACCATCTTGGGGGTATTTTGTTTTTCTTTCAGATTCTTCCAGGTTTTATTTTTGTGTGTTGGTGTAAAATCAAACATGGGTAAATATGTTTAGTTTTATTTATATTCAGGAGAGACAAAGTGCAATTTCGACACTATAGATGCACAGACTATACAGATTCAGTTTACAGGAACCCAGTTTCTCTCACATATAATGTACATTAACACATTTTTCAGTTCAGATGGTTCAAAAGGGTGTTACCCACAAATCAACTCAGTTCTTGTCTTACATCTTCACGCACATTCTTGCCAGACATTTCTGCTTCAGATCTGAGAGAGAGAGAGAGAGAGACTGTGATTATATTATTAAAGAAATTGCTTCAACATTAACTTCGAATTGACCAGGTCATGCTGTGCAAGATTCATCAGAGCATGATATTCCAAAGAAAAAAGATGTTTGTCGTTGTAATCCTTCATGAAAATATAAAAAGACGTCATCATGGCCACTTAAAGGGGTCATGTACTGCCATTTTTCATTATTTTGTACTGTTCTCTGAGGTCCACTTATAATGTTATCATGATTTTTATGTCAAAAAACATAGTTAGAAGTAATAGGTTATTTTCTGTCCTGTTCTGTCTTGTCCTGCTCTGTTTGAATAGGGGTGATGAATTGTAGACTCAGAAGTAAACACTGACTGGCTAACACTATGTTGACAACCTACATCCTTCATAGATGGACGCTGCTGTGATTTAGGTCAAAATGTATAAATACTCAGTACATATTAAATTATCTGTAATAACAGACAAAGCAATAGTGACCACGTAATGAAAACAGTTACACTTCTGTGGTGCGACATTACTGTCGTATCCAATACAGCATCGTCTTTTAGTTTCAATCTTTCTGATAAAATTAAGTGAACGAAGGGCCAAGTTCTTACTGACATGGTCTGGAACTTCATTACTAAAGAAATACATGGTTTTTAAAGCATTTTAACAGTTATAGCGCCACCTATGGTCTGATCTCCATAAAAGTTTGTATGCTTGTTCAGAATCATATGTCACGTGTGCTCACCTATTTTCGTCAAGTTCTGAGTTTTTGTTTTGGATATATGGGCCATTCTACAGAATTGGACCAAAGTCAGAGTTGGAAACCTCTTGAAAAAAAATTGGTATTTTCCCCAAATATTTGTATGGAGGCAAAGTGTATAATATCCAAGATACACATTTCTAGTAATTGTGCAGTTAATTCGCATATTGTATGTTCATAAAGTTTTGGAATATCTTTGACCTATTTGGATTTTGATTTCCTCTACATTGTAAATTTATTTTTTGCTATTTTATAAAAAAAATTCAGAGGTAAATCAATAACAATTACATTTTTAACAATATTTCAAGTGTGATTTATGAGATTTGTTGTATTTTGAATACATTTTTTCTTTGTAAATAGCAAAAAGTTGATCATACTGATTTCAAACTTAAGCATTCATTAGTTTGAATATACATTAAACCAAAAATATACATTGTCATTGTACACTATCATAACATCTTTGTTGATAATTTAGTATATTTTATTTTTGACAAAACATCCTGTTTTGGTAGTGTTTTGGTCACATTACAGAATTTGTTACTTTCATACTAAAACACTACTAAAACATACTAAAATACTAAAAATGTGCATAACTGCACTAAAATTTTGTTTATTTTTCTCCCAAATAAAGGATTATGTGTTCCCTTTCGTCACTACCGAAATAATGATAACATGTTTTGGTTGTGACTGTTGCGGTAGTGGCAATTTAATTGGATAACACCCAAAAAAAACCAAAGATGTCGCTACCAAAACGCCACCAAATGTTTCGTCGACAAGTTTAGATACTTTTAAACCTAGCTCAAAAATGTTAATCAGCGCGTGGTTCGCTAACACAGTTCTGAACAGTGGTACACATATAAAAACTAAACGAAATGGAAAACCTCCCAAAAAAGTGTGCTTAATTGCAAAAAAAAACAAAAAAAACAAAAACAAAAGGTGTTCGGTAGTGACATTCCTTGAAGTTACATACAGATTTTGCATAGTTTTGAACACATTTACCTCAAAATGATGGGGCTTATCTACTCACACCTTGTTGCTATGAGAGAGAGGGACACAGGAATATTTATGGTTCCTAAATTTAGGGGTGTTGTTTTAAAAAGTTTTTTTTTTTTTTTTTAACTAAAAGACTCAAAAAGATACTTTTAAAAACAATTGAAAAAAAAAAAAAATACAAAAATGATTTAAATATCATTTTCAAAAGTTGGGGTTAGGGTTCAGAACAGCCACCTCCCAGTTGAAAGTACCTAATAAATGATGATTTTATATATATATATTAAGCTTTCTGATATTTTAAATATTATTATGTGTTTCAATAGATCATAAAAGGATCTTAGTAAGCATCTAAGATTTGAATACTTAAAGGGGTCATCGGATGCTAAGTTCACTTTTACATGTTGTTTGAACATTAATGTGTGTTGGCAGTGTATGTACAAATCTACCCTATAATGATAAAAATCCATGCAGTGGTTTTAATTAATCTGTAAAAGTAATATTCCCTTTTTCAAATCGAGCCATTCTCAGATGCCTGTCATTGTGGCATCACACCAACAGAGGCCGCTCCCACGATAGCTGATTGACATGAGCGTTTTACCTCAGATCAGCTGTAACAGTCCGCCCTCTTTGTTTCGATGCCGGAGCAGGGATGTAAGTTAGACAAGGATATCTCCGATTGAGATATTAAGGTGTTGTGTTGCTGGATGTAATAATGAACATAGTGGTCGTCATTTACTCCCGAGGGACTGAAGATGCAGTAGATTACATTTGTTTGTGAATGGAATGCGCCTCCCGATCTACATATATCCGTCTGTGTTCGTGCAAATCATTCATGATCCAGCTTCACTTACAGCAGAAGTGAGTATAAGGGTTTTTTTTTTATGAATCTTTGTGATCGCCTTTCCTAATAAAGTGCTAGTTAGCAAGTATAGAGGCTAAACGTGGCTAAAGTAAACAAGCTCAACTCTCCACAGAGAGAAGAGAGGGGCGGGGCGAGCAGAGTTCATTTGCATTTAAAGCAACCTCGACCAGAATGAGATGATTATTGCAGAGCTGATTTTGGCAAGGTAAAAAGGGTGTTGTTTTACACTACCATTGCGAATTTTCTACCCAAGTATATTAAAGACTTTTCATTAAAACCCTAAGAATCATATCAACTTGTGGAAAATGGGCATCCGATGACCCCTTTAAATGCTTTTTAAATGTGTTTTTTTTTGGCTGTGGGACAGCAGTTGGCACCAATTCTGTAAAATATAGGCTTCTGCATGCACTTTACCACACCCCTTTTCTAAACAACCCTATTTATAGCTACCCAAAGGGTGAAGTTTAACATTTTTTGATAATTATTGAATATTGTGTGGATGTGTGAAACACCACGATTACAGAGGCGTAAAACTCGTTAGCATCTCCTAGTGGCGGATTTCTTACAGACATCTACAGACATTTCTGCTTTATCAGCTCATGTCTGACATCACACAATTATATTTGAGGATGTTTGTGTTGTAAGTAAACGCGCTGTATGCGGCCTCAAATGCCATGAGATTCCCAAGCCCTTGAACTAACTCTAAATGTGTTTAACTGCAGCAGCCTGTGGCTTATTCTTCAGTTTCACTGCTTGAGACACTACAATCAAGTGACTGTCTGCAGCCTATTTCATCTTATTCTGTCTTTGTCCTGCACAACACACACACTTCACCATCATTAAAACTGACCTTACACATCATTAGTCCTGCAGAAAGAATGTGTTTTAATGGGATTACACATACACACTTTAATGAGTTCAGATCCACATGCAGGTACACACACACACACACACACACACCTAGAAACAAATTCTTTAATGAGGTTGCAGTGACCTGTGTGTGTGTGTGTGTATGTGTGTTAGAGGGAATGATAAAACGGATCTTAGTCATTCACTCATCAAGGAAAACAGCCTGTGTCTCTTTGCTCAGACGCACATTTAACCACAGCCAGCTGTAGCTTTAAATAACCCAGAACAATTCACTGCGAAACACTAATGAAGATATTAATGATAATGATAATGGCCCTTTTACGGGATATTAAAACTTCAGCCGCACTAAGAACAAGAATAAAACTTTGTTAAACTAATTGAGTCAAAGAAATGATACAGGATTTTCAATAATCTCTAATGTCTTTGCGTCTGTCGCCGCAGTTGATTTTAGTGGACGTTTAGCGAATGTCTGTGATTAATATTTGTATATGATAATATAATAATTACATATTTTAATTTTATGATATTTTACTATATGACAGTGTAATTTGTTTGCGGTTAGGGTTAGATTTGTTGATGTTGTGTAACTCACTTCTGGAAAAACTGAGTCTCCTCATACGACTGCAGACCTCTGCTGTATGTCTCTCATACCAGCGATGGCTGTCCACACAGTATCTGCAAAACAAAAAAAATATTTACTATTTGTTCATACAAGCATCAATTTATCGGGATACATGCAAAATTACTCTATTACTCCCTAATATTATTAATTTTTATAAACAAAATTGTCAATGTTTTGTACATTTATTAACAATTATTCCAAAAATCTGATACCACTAATGCTAATGCACTACTATAAACATTTGAGTGAAAAGATGAAAATGTTGTTGATTTGTCCCTTTTTGCCTTAATGATAACAGCACTAGAACTGTATGAACTCGATTTTGTGTGCTTCCTTTTGTACAATGGAGGTGAAATAGTCATTATCATAAATTTGCGTATTTGATAAGTGATTTAGAAGTAGTGCAGAATCATAAAAATGATTCTTTGTTTACACACTTTTGATTCCTACACTCTAAAAAATGCTGGGTTAAAAACAACCCAACTCGGGTTAATGGGGAACCCAGCGCTGGGTAAATACTGGAAAGAACAAATGCTGGGTTATTTTCATCCAGCTGGTTGGGTTAAATGTTGTTACCAAACATGCTGGGTTATTTTAAGTCAACTATTATTTAAAAATTATTATATTGCTGGCTTAAAATGGACTGGAACTTATAAAACACACATAGAATTAATTACTAGAGGAAACAGCAATAATTAAAAGATTAACATTTATTATTAAGCAAGAACACACTGACAAAATACAAGACAAACTGAATTTAGATGAATACAGCATAGTTTACAATATTACATACATTTAAACTCCTTTAACAAGCATTTAAGACATTCAAAATTTAACATTTAAAAGTAGCATTTTAAAGTTAGTGTATTCAACCCTTCTCTGTAATCGCTTTTTACCGAAATAGCGCTAATTCTCGTGTCGGTGTGTTGCTGAAATCTTAGCCGTGATGGGGTAACTGTGAACTTCAGACCGTAGCCTCGCGTTTCACTCGTAGCTGAAAGATGCCATGACTGACTCCAAAATCTACCCATAAACAAACAGTACTGAGATTAGATAACATATTTTAATATCAAACTAAATTAAACACAGTTCAATGATGAATAAAATCCTTTTGCTTTATGCAAGGCAAAAGGCATTTCCATTCTGCGAAACCACCCCTGCTGACTGACATCTCGTTCTTACGTTGCGATGCATAAAATAATACAATTTACAAAACAGTAAAGACTTTATAAATTTAATAAAATGTATACAAACCTTTATTTCGCTGAAGAAGTGCTCCAAATCGGCGGCGCTGAGAACCTGTCTCTCCTGTAGAGGACTCAAAAAGCCCCCGCTCTGACTGTAACCAAAGACTATAGAATACCTTATGCCTAATGCCTTTAAGGGACTTTGCTGTAACTAGCAGCTGACAGGCTCAACCCAAAGGTTGGGTAGAAAAAAATAACTCTGTGTTAAAAATGACCCAGCAGCTTAGTTACAGAAAAACTACCCAGTGGGTAAAAATATTAAAAATAACCCAATAAAATGACCCAACAAGTTGAACCCAGCATTTGGGTTGAAAAAACAACCCAGCACCTGGGTAAAAATATTAAAAATAACCCAATAAAATGACCCAGTGGGCTGAACCCAGCATTGTTTAGAGTGGCAGGCTCTGGCTCTTTTGGACCCCATTGAATATGTACACTATATATGTAATTTGCAAGCGTTTAGTAACATGCATCTATTATTTCTCCCTGTTTTGTGATATTAAAACAGAGGCCTAATTAGCTGTTGAGTGGTTGTGCGGTGCTGTACCGCTGTAACGGTGCTGCTCTGTGACTGAATCCTCTGCACACACACTGAGAGTAAAACTTGCACAGCTCAAACACACACGGCTGCAACTTCACAGAGCTGATGGTCGCCCTGCCCCAGATCAGCTCCTCTTCAAGGGTCTCCTTCAGGTCCTCTTTCTCGCTTCCTTGATAAAATAGCTCTATTCTCCATGGACATCCTGTCAGAAAAAATAATATCTTTACAAAAAAAATGATGGAAAAAAAAGTACCATCTTCAGAAATGCCAAAAAGATCAGTATGATAAAAGTCATAATGGAAACTGAAGTAAACTCTCCCTGTGAAATAAGATAATGCAACATATGAAAGGATTTCAAGATTTTCAAGTGCTTTTGAGAAGGAACATTTTCACAGCACGTTTCTGGATAGAGAACATGCTGCTGGATGTCTTGCTCAGTTGGCTGTATGTAGATATTTAATTTTTATATATGAATACTTTCTCCAGAATAATGTACAGAGACCACTGCAAGCATGACATTTGTATGCCTACTTAAAGGATTAGTTCACTTCCAGAACAAACATTTACAGATAATTTACTCACCCCCTTGTCATCCAAGATGTTCATGTCTTTCTTTCTTCAGTCGATAAGAAATTATGTTTCTTGAGGAAAACACACAAGTTAATTATCTGTAAGTTTTTGTTCTGGATGTGAACTTCTCCTTTAAAGGGATAGTTCACCCACAAATGAAAATGCTGTCATTAATTGCTCACCCTCATATCATTCCAAACCTGTAAAACCTTCATTCATCTTCAGAACACAAATTAAGATAATTTTTATGAAATCCAAGAGCTTTCTGACCTTATATAAACAGCAACGCAGCTACTGCGTTCAAGGCCACAAAGATAGTAAGGACACTGTTAAAATAGTCCATGTGACATCAGAGGTTCAACCTTAATTTTATGAAGTGGTACTATCGTAAACGCACATTGAATATTGACATGGAAGAGAAGAAACGGTTGAATAAAGTCTTGTAGCTTCATAAAATTACGGTTGAACCACTGATGTCACGTGGACTATTTTAACTATGTCCTTATTACCTTTCTGGGCCTTGGATGTGGTAGTTGCGTTGCTGTCTATGCAGGGTCAGAAAGCTCGGATTTCATCAAAAATACCGGAGTTACGAAGATGAACGAGGGTTTGGAATGGCATAAGGGTGAGTAATTAAGGACAGAATTTTCATTTTTGGGTGAACTAACCCTTTAACATAAAAATAAACACTGTGTCAACACTACTATTAAAACATCTGTTTGTTTGGTTTTTTTTCTCTGAGCTTCGAAATGCAGTAACATTAGCTCAACCAATGGCGTGAGTTTGGGGGCGGGTCTTATCTGTTTGATCGACTAATGAAAGATGGGAGACCTGTTTGAAAATAGCCTACCTCTTGCAGAACAGGGTGGGACTACATGTGTTGCTCCGCCCCATAACTACTCTCATTGGCTACATCGTCTTTCACATCCACCTTATTTTTCCCGTAAGAGCAGGCGTGGCCATTTGTAAATTTTATGGGTCTGGCTTCCGGTCTCATCTGTGTCCAGCTATTTTTAGCTGTACAAAACAGGTTGTTTTGCTGATTGATATTGCAAAATGGTGTATCTTACCATGTTATTTGACATTTATTTATTTTGTTCATTATGAACACAAACTGGTTTGTAGTGCAAACATTACCATTTACTGCACATTGTTATTCTTCTCATTATTTCCCTATAGCGGCTAATGAACCGGAAGTCTCGCCCACAGGCTTACTTCCACGTTGACGAATAAGGTGGATAATCGATAATCTGGATTGTGTACATACTTAGTGTAGGAACTTAACTGTAAACACTGCAAATGTTCACAAAGCTGTCATTGTAAAAAACAAACAAACATTCACATGCATCTCACAGTATCCAGAGAAATAAATTCAATTAATTAGGAACCTTAGTAGTGGACAAAATCAACAAATCATGTATTTGAGTTAAAGTACAGATACTCTGATGAAATATTACTCTAGTAAATGTCAGCCAGATATACTTGTTTTTAGTGGTGCAGAAATTATGCGCTTTGCATTTAAGCACTGCTGTAGGATGCCACAGTGCCCCATTTTGCTTTAGCTTCTGGTGCCATCTAGTGGTCATCTCTATTTTAATTTGCTGGAATAAATGTCCACTTAAGGGGTCGATGAGGGCTCTCATTGTCTCTCTATGTCTTCCGTTCTGAATGAGGGCACCTGTATCGAGAGCTGTTGACACGGACAGCAGGTAAGCGGTTCAGATGTCTATGAATCATAGCTCTCTCTCTCTCGCATATGCTGCGGCCTCTTTGTGTTTGACTGGATGAGACAGACGTAAGTGTGTATATATTGATTTTTAATGTGCTTTTAACCTTCCCTGACCCAGCCAAATCAAAACAATCTCCAGGGAAAATAATGGACCGTTGCTATGGATACTATCAGTGGTTCTGGCCTGACTCCATTCAAATCAAATCATTGTCATGGCAACAATAGCATTAACCCTGCCTGGGCACCGCTGTGCCGCCGTTGCCGATTTAACAGAATAAAAGGTCAAAAATGTCAGATTCCATTGTGTGTGTGTTTGTGATAATGCAGGGTCTTGCCTGGTTTTTCTGTATGAGATACTTTAGTGAGCGGCTGGATGCTTGTCGTGGTTGTTTGCCTCCGCATTGGCAGTGAAATTGCCGCGGTCACAATGGGAGGGATGGTGTGTGTGGCTGTTGTGGTAGTCGCCGCATGTCTGGTTTTTGTTGGCTGTGTTGTCGTGGTATCAGCTTTTGACTGGGTGATCACAGCGGTGGGTGTGGTCATCACAGTGACAGTAGTTTGAGGAGCTTCTGATGATTTAATAAGAGGTGATGATGTCATTGGAGCAGTTGGTACTGTGGAAATAGTACAAAATAAAGCTGTTGAAGCAGTAATTTTCTCTGAAAAATCCTTTTTTTCTGCCACAGCATACCAAACTCATAATTAGTACCTCTGCTTTTGTGGGACTCTGTACTGGGAGTCCTGTAGGAGTCTGTGCTGGGTTTAGGCCATAGTACCAGGTCACTAGTGTTTGAAAGGTCATGCCACACTACTGCAGGAGTAGGACAGGGCTCTGATTGGTCAGAATATTTTTACATATACATAATACTACACTACCGGTCAAAAGTTTTTTAATGTTTTTTAAATAAGTCTCTTCTGCTCACCAAGCTTGCATTTATTTGATTTAAAGTACAGCAAACACAGTAAAATTTTGAAATATTTTTACTATTTAAAATTTTCTATTTACTATTTAAACTGTTTTCTATTTGAATATATTTTAAAATGTAATGTATTACATTTTTAGCTGAATTTTTAGCATCATTACTCTAGTCACATCATCCTTAAGAAATCATTCTAATATCCTGATTTGCTGCTCAAAAAACATTTATTATTATTATTATTATTATTATTATTATTATGTTGAAAACAGCTGAGTAGAATTTTTTCAGGTTTCTTTGATGAGTAGAAAGTTCAGAAGAACATTTATCTAAAATAGAAATCTTTTGTAACATTATGAATGTCCTTATCATCACTTTTGATCAATTTAAAGCATCCTTGCTAAATAAAAGTTAAAAAAAAATTGACTCACAGCTTTTGAATGGCATAGTGTTTTATTTCAGATAAATGCTGATCTTTGGATTAAATGCTGATCTTTGGACTTTCTATTCATCAGAGAATCCTGAAAAAAATGTACTCAACTGTTCTTAAATATCTTAAATATTAATATTAATATTAATAATAATAGTAATAAATGTTTCTTGAACAGCAAATCAGCATATTAGAATGATTTCTGAAGGATCATGTGACACTGCAGACTGGAGTAATAATACAGAAAATTTAGCTTTGATCACAGGAATAAATTACATATTAAAATATATTCAAATAGAGAGCAGTTATTTTTAAACAGTAAAAATATTTCACAATATTACTGCTTTTGCTGTATTTTTGATCAAATAAATGCAGGTTTGGTTAGCAGAAGAGAATTCTTTAAAAAACATTAAAAATCATTACTGTTCAAAAACTTTTGACTGGTAGTGTATATAATTTCATAAAAAAAGACAATACAGCTTATAGTACCATAGCTGACAACAGACACTCATAAAAACAATAATATGCTCTCTGAACTTACTCACCGAAGGGCAGCAATGGAAATGTCAAATTGCCTACAGAAAAGCAGAAGAAAAAGTCATAGAATCCAACCAGCATGTTCCAGGTATATAAAGCTTTGGAGTAATAAATATAAGTGTGTGTGTGTTTGTACCTCTGGGTATTTCTTCAGTGATGGTCTGATTAAACAGAGGTCTGACTGAGCCCATGTCCCACAGCTGAGACAGATCACTGTCTGAACACATGCCTTTGTTTTATTACATAAACATGTAGTAATATGTTCATATATTTTAATAATCTACTTAGTTTAATACTTTCAAATATGAAAGGTGGGTGAAAGCAGGGATAATTTTAGGTAGTAAATTTACTCAATGGGCATTAATTTCATATTAAATTAATTAAGAAGTTTTTGGTGTGCATTTTTGGTTTAATAAAATAATAAATCAAACAGTTCATTCTTCTTCTAAAGATGTTTAGGACATGTTTTTTGGCCCGGCATATTGCCAAAAAAACTTTTTTGGAAGGAAATCAGGGTTTTGTAATCAAAAAAACATTTTAAATTTGTGGGTGAATTATGCCAATAAAATTAAACTGCAGTATGTAACTTTTTTTGTTAAAAATAAACTAAAATTAGTTACTGATCAAGTACTTTAGGCATCAATGTTCAGAAAGTTTCGGGGGAAACTGACCTTATTCCTCAGTTTGACGGCTTTCATCTTTGCGTGGTTACTTCATATAGGCAAACAGAACGAAGAAAACCCAGCTATTACTATCCGGCCTGCGGTCCTCACAATGTTAAAAAAATACCAAAAATAGTAAATGGTGTTTATCTGAAAATGTAACGATGCAAACATGTTTCCTGTAAGGGGTAGGTTTAGGGTTAGGGGATAGACAATATCGTTTAGTCAGTATAAAAACTATAAAAGTCTATGGAAAGTTCCCACAATTCACAAAAACAAACGTGTGTGTGTGTGTTTGTGTAGCTTGTTCTTACAACAGTTGCTGAAATTTAAACTTGTCATCTCGATGGCTGCTTTTAAATTGTAAAGTTTCAAATGCCGATAGTCTCTAATATCCGGGGAATCTGTTGTCAAAAACCTCAAACTTCGAAACGTCTGCAGTCAACTCAAAAAGAGAAAGCAACAGCAGCTCTTGCTAAAGTGGCAGTAAATATCGGCATGGCTTTTGAGAAGTACAACTCGGAGATCTGAAGAAATTAAATACTTTTTCTACTTTTTCAGGTAAGACATTTCATTGGCTCAGTGAGTAGCTAACCAACATTAGCTCACTCCTTTGCTTAATTCAGATAGTTATCAAGCTTCCTTAGTTTTTTTTTTTTTTCTAGTTTAGCTATGGTCTGTGAGGTACTGTATTCTGCTAGCTATGCTAGTACTATTTTCCGAGTGAGCTATCCTTAGATTTAAACATCAGCAACGTGATTTATTATAACCATTTGGTCAGAACAAAAGCGGCAGATATATTACTCACTTGTTGAGATGACATTTTTCGGAAAAGAAGAGTACCGAAGCACAACCACGTTTTAAAAACTCTGCACGTTACTTGCATTTTTATGTTACAAACAGAGATGGGGATAGAAGAGCAAAAGTTGCATACTGCAGCTTAAATATTTAGATATTTTATTATATGTATAATAATAAAAGCAGCATATGACATTACAATAAATCATTCTTGTAAATCACTTAACTTTTGAGATTAAAAAAAAACAAAAACAAAAAAAAAACATCGTAGGCTAGATAGCATACTCAAACTCACCTGACTTTCCAGCCATGACACAGATGTAGATGCAGTCAGAACTGTTCTTCTGACTGACTGGAAGAATGATAATGATAGCACACACACATAAACAGAATGACACTGAGGACCAACACTACAACATTATAGTACATAAGTGCAATACACCATGTTGCATCCCCCTGTGTCTGTGTGTAGGTGATTCTAGTTGGTGCTTTACCTGAAAGGATAGAGCTGGACTTAAAAAGTTCTTGCAGGTAACTGGTGGAATTTCCCATTACATCCAACAGAATCGCTGTGAAATCTGAAATATACTAAAGTGATTAGATAGATAGATAGATAGATAGATAGACAGATAGATTTGCCGTCAGTGTATAGTGAAGGAGGTTTTTCACCTGTGAGGTCGTTGGTCTTGTTTGTCAGACAGTAACAGTATCTCAAGGGAAATAAACTGCTCTCAACGTCCTGAAAGTCTGAGACTACACACACCCATACATGTGTACATGACACACAGATACACGCATGCAAACACACAGAATGACATCATGTTTGCGCCTTATTGGTGCTGTAGTTACAGTGTGATTTGGCTGTGTGGATAAGGGTAGTTACTGTTGTAGACCAGCAGCGTGAGCTTGTGGAGAGAGAGTGAACTGTGTGACGTCACACTGAGTAAGGAGAAAAGTTGCTGTGAACCTGAAAAGACACACATTTTAAGATGTTTGTGTATGTATTATTTTTGTCTATAAACAGGATAGAAAAAAGTTGGAACTGTGAGCTTTGTGAGAAAGTCAAAATTCTGAGTTTGTCTCGCAATTCTGAGAAAAAAAAAAACAATTGTAAGAAAAAAGTGCAAATTGTGAGATTTAACATTTAGAATTGTGAGAAAAAGTCAGAACTGTCAGTGAAACAGTCGCAGTTACCTTTAAAAAAATAATAAAATTGTAAATGTGACATGGTGCAGAGTTTCCACTGTGTGTGTGTGTGTATGTGTGTGTAATACCTGGTTGTGAAGCATTGACAAGTGTGTTGACTAGTCCTGTAAGATCTATGGAAGCAGGGTCAATGTGCTCAGCTGGGATCTCTGGGTAAATGAAGATTACACTGATTTATACCTCGCTAACGGTATTTATCGATCTGCAAAACCATTCTTTACAGCCCTGTAAAATCCTCCTAAATCACATACACAGATGCAGGCCCTGTACACCTGAACCTCATTACCAGGTTTCACCACCACATTCATCATTTCACATTGACCTAATCATTAGGACTAAATGCCTGAGCAAGTAAAACCATTTTAAACACTCTGCAATGATTCACAGAGAGACTCTGATTGGTTACCTGTGGACAGCAGGAGCTCTCGCTTTTCTGCTCGCATCAACTTCCTTTGTCCTATAACTGAAAAAGGCATTTTGTTAACCTCTTGACTAGCAGATTAATACAAAGTCACTTTTTTATTCTACAGTTACTAACCTTGTGTATGAATAAGGAACAGTGTTAGTATGACAGCGCATATTCTGATGCTGATCCAATGTTTTAGTTTAGCCATCTCTGCAAAACAAACACATTAAAAGCCTTAAAAACAGGTTTCATATTCTGGAACTGTTTGTACCTGAATAAATTACATATACGATAGTACTGAGAACATACATTTTATGCAGTTTTCAGCAAAAAAGCTGAGATTGTGCTGCCAGCTACATGTGAGTAATGCATGTGAACTGCACTGCCTAACTACTAGTTGTTTAAAAATAAATACAAATATAAAGCTTAAAATCAAGCATGGAATGGCATTTGATTTTATTATTTTATTACAAAATTCATTATTAGTGATTTGGAACTAAAACTGTTGACCAGTGTTAGAAATGTTATTTTATTTTATTTTATTTTATTTTATTTTATTTTATTTTATTTTAAATATTTTCCCTTTCATGGGCATTATTTGCCTTCAGCTTTAAGTATGTTTATTATTATTATTATTATTATTATTAAATCTAATAATACTAGAGTTTGTCCATTTATGATAAGTAAAAAACTAAGCTAATTAATTGAAATAAATTCTCAGTTTGAACAACTATCATAAAAACATCCAAAATTCAGAATCATACACAAAATAGCTGTAAATTATGCAGAAAATATGGTAAGACAATAAATACTCTACAATACATTAACAATTGAGATCTTATTCTATTAATTCTAATTCTATTCTTTTTTTTTCTTTTTCTTTTTTTTTCCATAAAATTACACATTATATTATGCTTACCAGGTCTGCATTTACTTAATCAAAAATACAAATAAATACAGAATTTTTTTTCCCCTCTCTGGTGTGGACATGTTATTGTTTGCTAAGTGTGACAAGATTTTATACTTCAAATTAATTTCCACTGAGAGTGGATCAGTCACCGCAAACTCAATTAGCCTGTATCAGTGGCTATTCTCCAGCTCTGTACACAGATCATGATGTTCACAAGTTAAAATGAGTCTTTCACTGCTGAGCAAATATCATTAAAGATGAAAGGCTTCATTAGTAACGGCACAACAGCACCAGCTCAATCCTCTAGAGAAATTTAGCTACTAAAATCCTTTTAACGCTGGCCTGGAAAAGTTATAGTTAAGATGTTTAATCCTTCAGTCAATCTATTTAAAGATGCCTGCTGTAATTCCAACACAAACAGAGATAGAAAATGGACAGATGAAGAGAGAAGGAAAGAAAAAAAGACAGAGGTTTCTTATTAATTATGTTTTATTATTAATCTAGTTGACATTTGACATTTCATTAGTGGTAAAAAAAACAGACGTACTTCATGTTTCCTTAAAGTTTAAAATAAAAAAATAAAAAGATAAATAAACTAGGTAGTTTCTTTCAGTCAATGGAAAATAAATAAATACATGCATACATAAATACATAGTACTCACTGACTAAATCCAAGCAATTACAAAAATATTATAAAGTGATAGATCCAAACTTAAATTTCACTATACATTAAAAATCTAAATATAGAAATGGTAAAATAATAATTTAAAAAGCAGCATAACAGTTTACACTGTATGTAAAGTGCATGTGAGAGCAGAGTGCATGAGAAAGAGTGTAAACAATTACAGAAAAAAAAAACACTCACCTGCAGAAGAGAGACGCAAACACTGCAGGACACAGACAGCCGTCTGCTCGCTGTCCGCTGTCTCTCACACACTCACACACAGAACCAGCAGGGCATCATGGTCCCCGGAGAGGGCAACAGGCTGTAATAGCCCTCCAGTGTGTCACCTGAGCTCAGCTGGCAAACACAGAGGACCTGCTCTCAGCCCAACACACACACACAGATACTCTCACAGATATAGAATCGTTCTCTTTCTCTCACACTCACAATCACACACAAAGTAACTCTCACAGATATAGATTCTCTTTCTCCTGCTAAATGCAACACACAGTTGTACAAACTTGCACACATGCTGGCTTCACTATTTTGGTTTCATAGATGCAATTGCTTTTATACAAAAGTGATTTCAAATGACTTCAGATGTTCGTGAAAGCAAATTTTCAATTACAGTATAGCCTCTTTTCTCTCACAGATGTAGCCTGTACATAAAGCGCTGAAGTTGACAATTTTGGCCTCTCTTTAAATATGAAAATCACATTTCCTGTATGCTAAGCCTCTCCTCTCATGCACTCTGTTCTGTTTGGCAGTGTATGGTTTCTGGGACAGTGCAAGGCCTGGGAAACTCTGTTGTCCTGGAGACCAAGAACTAGGCATAGGGCCATTCCCACAATAATCCCTCTACTTGTGTTCGGCGCAATATTTCCAGATGTATTTTGTTATTGTGACTCTAAACTCAGTGGCAGGCTCTTTGATGACCAGGTTCAACCAGTAATGTTGAGTTGATGCACATTTTACATGCAACGCATGCTACTTAATTCAATTACTGTTTTCAAAGTTAGATTAAAGAGATGTTACATTTATACCAAAAAAATGTAATATACTGTACTGCACCATATACACTTCCATTCAAAAGTTTGCGATCACTATATTTCACAAGTATTTCAGCCAAGAATACAAATTTGCTGAAAATGTACTCACCCTCAAACCTTCCAAGAAGTAGATGAGTTAGTTTCTTCATCAGAACAGATTTGGAGAAATTTAGCATTACTTCACTTGCTCACCAATGAATCCTCTGCAGTGAATGGGTACTGTCAGCATGAGAGTCCAAACAATTGATAACCTAACAATTATCCACAAGTAATCCACACCACTCCAGTCCATCAATTACCGTCTTGTGAAGCGAAAAGCTGCGTGTTTGTTAAAAATCCAATCCATCAGTAAATGTTTTCAATTTCAGACCATTGTTTCTTTATCCATAATATTTCTTTTCTTCGGGGAAAATAACAGTAAAGACGTTTATAAAGTTAAAATATTTCTGTTTCAAATAAATATCTTTTTTTTACTTTCTGTTCATCAAAGAATCTTTATCACAGTTTCCACCTATTAAGCAACTATCTGTATAATGCTGGTAATAAGAAATATTTCTTAAGCACTAAATCAGAATATTAGAATGATTTCTGAAGGATCATGTAACACTAAAGACGGTGTAAAATTCAGCTTTGCATCACAGGAATAAATTGCATTTTAAATTTATTAAAGTAGATCAGTTGCTGTATCTGCAACACATGAAACATCTTATAGATCCCAAACTTTTGAATGGTATCCCAAAAATATCTATTACATTCAGTAATAATGAATAATCCCTCTATCAATAATGTAATATAATTCCAGTAGTAATAATGTTGCATAACTAGTCACTTTACAATAAGGTTAAGTAGTTAATATTAGTTAGTAATATTAACTACATTAGTTAACATGAACAAAGAATGAAGAATATTTCTACAGCATTTATTAATCTTAATGTTAATTTCAGCATTTACTAATGCATAAAATCACAAGCTGTGTTTGTTAACATTAGTTAATGCGAACAACAATGTGAACAAACATGAACAAACAATGAACATTAAAGGAGAACTCCACTTCCAGAACAACAATTTACATATAATTTACTCACCGCCTTGTCATCCAAGAAGTTCATGTCTTTCTGTCTTCAGTCGTAAAGAAATTATGGTTTTTGAGGAAAGCATTTCAGGATTTTTCTTCATATAATGGACTTCATTGGTGTCCCAATTTTGAACTTCCAAAATGTAGTTTAAATGCAGCTTCAAAGGGCTCTAAACGATCCCAGCCAAGGAAGAAGGGTCTTATCTAGCGAAACAATCGGTCATTTATTTCGAAAAAAAAAAAAAATTGGTATACTTTTTAAGCACAAAAGCTCGTGTAGCACAGGCTCTGGGATGCGCGTCCACGATGCTACAAATTAGTGATGGGTCGTTCTTAAACGATTCGTTCATTTTGAACGAATCTTTAATGTGACTCGGGAAGAACGAGTCGTCTCAGGGAGTGATTCGTTTAGTCGCGCATGCGCAACATCCTATTAGGTTCTGTACTGGAATTAGCTCACCTGTTTCGAGTCCGGGTTTTTCTGAGTCGTTCCTTCATCTTATGGGGCTGTCACGTGATGAACGAACGTGATAAGAGGTGAGGTGAGCTAATCATAGACTAAAGACTAAAGGTAAACAATTAATTAATCTTTTCTGTTTCTTATAAAATTATAGTTTTGTCTTGTTTGTAGTGTGATCAATGTTTGTGTAAGCAGTAGATGTGTTAGGGAAGTAACACGTAACATTTTAATTATATTTCCCTACAATGAACTAAATTAACGAAATGACTCGGAAAAAATATTTTCCATCACTACTACGAATCACGTCTAAGTCCATAGTCTGTGTATTCCGGCTCAAAAAAGTGGAATATGGTGAAAAACTCCATCTTATTTTCTGTTACAACTTAAGAATCGTCTGACATCGTTGTAGCTTTTTGTTTGTAAACAGCGTTTGACTTACTCGCACTTCCTTAGTCTTTCTGTTCGCCTTGTGACTGGGTCTGTAGTTTCGCCTACGTTCCGCGTGACCTTTCGACGTAATTCAATAGTACGTAGCGTCGTGAACGCGCATCCCAGGGCCTGTGCTACACGAGTTTTTGTGCTTAAAAAGTATACAAATTTTTATTTTCCAAAAAATGACAGATCGTTTCGTTAGATAAGACCCTTCTTCCTCGGCTGGGATCGTTTAGAGCCCTTTGAAGCTGCATTTAAACTACATTTTGGAAGTTCTAAATCAGGGCACCAATGAAAAAAAAATCCTGAAATGCGTTTCCTTAAAAAACATAATTTCTTCACAACTGAAGACAGAAAGACATGAACATCTTGGATGACAAAGGGGTGAGTAAATTATTTGTGAATTGTTGTTCTGAAAGTGGACTTCTCCTTTATTAACAAAGATTAATAAATGCTGTAATGTATTGTTAATTATTCGTTTATGTTAGGTAATACATTAGCTAAAGTTAACCAATGACACCTTATTGTAAAGTGTTACCGTTACTTTTTATTCTAATGTTACTTTCAAATGTAACATTCCCCAACAACACTGACTTGAATGCAACAGCATTTGTCTCTAAACAAAGCCATAATTGAGGACTTCTAATTAAACAAGCACAAACTGCAATGTTTATTTTAATATATCTTTATTACTAACTGGTGCAATTTGAAGATTTAACATAAAAAATCAAGTTCGTCATAACATTTGCATATTATCTCATCAAATTAAACTTTTAAAACTGGCCTTGACCAGAATGTAAATAAAGATTATTATTCAAAAACTGGAATGAATATAAGAGCTTAGAAGGCCACTAGTGTGAAATCATTTCGTCTGAAACCAAAAAGAAGAGAACTGAAACATCATTTGTTGGGTCTTTAAAAGGAAAAAACACAACCGAATAGTTCCTAGGAAAATGAACAGATGCTTTACTGATACCACTGAAAGCAAAACGATTATGGATGGCCTAAAAAGCAAAATGATGGCAGGTTTGATTCACGATAAAGAGAACGTAATGACCGGCAGAGAGGGACAGGTGCTCTAAAAGGCCAAGGCACAAACAATAAACAGCAGTGTATCTGTGTACATCAGCAGTCAGTAGTCGGAGAGAAAATCAGATAGCAGTTGTTACTTTCAGACAGCATGTGAATAATAATAACAGGCAGCTGTTTGGTCTGAGATAATCATTTTAGTCAGCTTTTAGTTCAAAAAAGCTGACTTAGATAATAATGGGCCATTTTATTAGACTGATATTTAGTTTAGCTGGTTCAGTTGAGGATAGTAATGGACAACAGTGTTTGGACATCTGTGCTTAGTGACTAGTTTGAAATAAAAGGTTGATTGTAGTGTTTTTTCTGGGATAACAACAACCGTATTAGTCACATGCTCGCAGGATTATAGGATGGTTAAGGGGATAGTTCACCCAAAAAAGAAAATTCTGTCATCACTTACTCAACCCTCATGTCTGTATGACTGACTTTCGTCTGCAGAACACAAAAGAAGATAGTTTGAAAAATGTCTCTGTGTTTTGGACCCCATTGACTTTACCTGTTTGGACAAAAACATTCTTCTTTTAGACAAAATATCATCTTTTGTGTCCACAGAAGGACAAATGTTTTCATTAGGTGAACTATCGCTTTAAGCATCAAGCATCATACTAAAACTCATATGACTACCTTGACCTCATCATAACCCTAGTTTTAAAAAGGAAAGAATGGAAAAGACAAAGAAAGAGAAAAAAAAGTCAAAATTATCAATAAAATAAATAATAGGTTAATGTAAAAAAAAAAATATTAAGAGTAATTGTTAATTTCCATATTATGGCTTTCGTTTTTAAAATTCATAGTCTTTATTGTTACAGGTATACAGATATTAGTACTAATATTAGTACTATTTATCTCAAACCCTAAATGCATGTTGTAAAATTTGATTTGTGCAATTTATAGAGATTTACTGAGCATCAAGTCCCTTGAGTCAGAGTTACTCATCCAGGAGACTGAGATGGTGAGTAAAACAATGTTAAACGACGAAGACAGATATTATGACAACACTGACTGGAACAACACAACCAGCTGTTCAACTTTACACTTAATTCACACAGGACTTGACACATGGCTTAGATTAATGAATTTTAAATTGATTTGAATCTTGATATTAAGTATTATCTCGATTTTTGATAGCCAGCAATATTAAATTTCGACATTGTGAACTGTAAAATAAATAAAATAATAGAATATTAAAGGGAAGGGGATGTTATTTTTATTCAAGTTTAACTCGTACTAAAAAAAATTAAAATAAAAAAAATTAAAAAAAGAACATAAATGACAAAAATCACAAAAAATAAAAACAGTAAAAAAAACTGTACATTTTATCTTTTTAATAGCTAATGATATTAAATTTCGACATTGTGAACTGCAAAGTAAATAAAATAGTTGGATATTAAAAGGAAGGGGATGTTATTTTTATTCAGTTTAACTTGTACTATTTTTTTTTTAAAGAAAATCACAAATTAAAAAAAGAACATAAATGGAAAAAAATTAAAAAAATAAAAACAGTAAAAAAAAACACTAAATACAATATAATAAAATAAATAAATATAATAAAAACTATAATAATATCTGTGATAAATGATACTAAAATAATTTTGGGGAAGAACTGACTTTGCAAACTAAATTGATTTTAACAAAACAGTAAATTCACATTTGAACTCTGAATTTACGGAGGATCTGTTCAATGTCAAACCTTTTGGAAGACCTACGTATTTGTTATGGAGTAAAACATTCAGTAAGTGTAACTTATTACTTATTCTAATTTGATAGGTAAACTGGTCAATGTTAAAAATAATTCTGCTGTCTAAGGGTAAAGTTTGATAATTTTCCACAGTCAACTGAGCAACTACAAGCCCTCCCTTACCCTGGAATGATCCGTGTGATTGATGTAGGGTTACCGTAAAGAAGTTGTAACTACCATGGAAACGCTGGTTCCACGGTACAGTTAAGCCGGCAGTTTTACGTGCCGCTCACAGACGGGATGTGCTCATTGTTTGGATTAAGGCCAGACACTTGAGGAATTCCTAACTGAGGCTCTGCTTTTGGTCCTTAAATGGCTAGTGGCGGACGTGCATTTGGCGCAAAACATGAGATGTCCCAGAGTGCAGTTCATGCTGACCAGAGTAAAAAGGTTTGTACAATCTGCAAAAGGAACTAAAAACAAGCTTCCTCAAACCCAAGTGTTCAAAACGAAAGCAAGTGCAAACCAGAGGAGACATTGATACATTAGCTGCTCCGTGGATGAGTCATGCAGTCCATGCATATGAAAAGATGTGTAAATAGAAAAATAAATGTTTACAAAAATGGCATAGCATCTGTTGTGTTCTCCTCCTTTAAAGTTCCCAGTCAAATATAACCACACAGTCTCGATCTGCCAAGTGCAGTGTCTACCACTAGAGATAAAACGCATGCATTCCATGCAGTGCTCTTTGCTTTGCGGGGGTAAAGCGTGACGTGGATACATATTTAGATATGACGAGTATTATGTCAGTGTCTTTATGTGTCGTTTTGTGCTGTACAAAGTCTGTAGTCTTTATAAAGAGTGAGTGTGTGAGTGCGTCTTTAGGGTGGTGTTCCCCATGCTCCGTCGGAGTGGAACCCGTCTCCGGTGGACGAGGGTGGAACAGGTCCGCTGGGGGTAAAGGGATCAGTGTCCGTATCCGTCTCGCCCTCGGCTAAATATCGGCGGTCGCGGCCCCAGCTCGACCCCGCCGTTAACCCCGAGGCCTTGCCCGTGACCTCCTCTTTCTCGGCGGAGATGCTGAATCCGCTGGGCGAGCGTTCCAGCTCCTCGTGAGTGACCGACAACAGCGACAGCGGCGTTCCCACTCTGCGTCCTCCAGACTGGCTGACGTTGGAGGACGGGGAGTGGCTCGGCAGTGGGCTGATGGGCAGGACGGTCGGTCTCGGCGGATTCGCGTCGGAACGCGTGTAAGACGGTGTGTTGTGCATCGGCGGGCCGTAGCTGCAGTACACTCGGTCGCCTGCGACGCTGACAGTCAACGTGGGGTCGCAGCGCTCCATGGTCATGTGACCAGGGCCTGTGAGGTCATGTTGCATATGCATATCCACCAGAAAATCCAGTTTCTTCTCCATGTCTTCCACCTGCAAGTGAAGTGACAAGAAAGTTCAGACAAACTACTTTAGTTAGGCCAAACAATCGGGTATCAGCGCAAGAGTACCTGTCTTTCAACCCGCACAAATCTACCCATCATGCTTTGGTCTTCGGGATCTGGCAGGCTTGCTTTGGCAAGATACGACTCGTGTCTGAGAGAGAAAAATGGAGAGGGAATGTAAATCTGAGTTAAACAGTTCAAATGAGAATGTTTGTATCTACTTAATTTAATAAATAAATTATTCTAAATTATTATTAATAAATTATAGAGCTCTTCATTCAATATAGGGATTTACTAGGCATAATTATTAAATGTGACCCTGGACCACAAAACCAGTCGTAAGTAGCATAGGTAGGATATATTTGCAATAGCCAACAATGCATTGTGTGGGTCAAAATTATCGTTTTTTTTATGCCAACAATCATTAGGACATTAGGATATTAAATAAAGATTATGTTACATGAAGATATTTTGTAAATTTCCTTCTGTAAATATATCAAAACTTCATTTTTAATTAGTAATATGCATTGCTAAGAACTTCATTTGGACAACTTTAAAAGCGATTTTCTCAATATTTAGATTTCTTTTTGCACTCTCATATTCCAGATTTTCAAACAGTTGTATCACAGCCAAATATTGTCCTATCCTAACAAACCATACATCAATGGAAAGCTTATTTATTTACATAAAGATTAAGTGTGAATCTCAATTTTGACCCTTATGACTGGTTTTGTGGTCCAGGGTCACATATTAGTATCACTTAAATATAGTGTTTAATATATGTTAAAAGCTTAGTTCACCCAAAAATGAAAATTCTGTCATTAGTTACTCACCCTCATGTTGTTCCAAACCCGTATGACCTTTATTTACCCTCAGAACACAAATTAAGATATTTTTGATGAAATATATTTTTACGATGTCTTTACTACCTTTCTGGGCCTTGAACGTGCCAGTTGCGTTGCTGTCTGTGCAGGATCAGAAAACTCTCAGATTTAATCAAAAATATCTTAATTTGTGTTCTGAAGACGAACAAAGGTCTTGCGGATTTGGAATGACATGAGGGTGAGTAATTAATGACGAAATTTTACTTAAAATATAGTTTTAAACATAATATAAATATGAAAATAATTATCCCTTATAGATTTTTGAGTTTTTACCTAGGTGACTGCTGGGTAGGGTACGGAAATGGCGCTTTCTGGGGTTTCTTGTGTTTTGGAGTAAGAGGCGGTCCTGGTGTCAGTATCAGATCTAGTCTAAAGATGAAACAAACAGCAAATATTAGATTATTTTACTCAAAAGTCAATTATATTACAGCGTAAATGATGCAAATAAACCATTTGAAAATGTTTGGCTCATCATTTTATCATCCTAAAATTTAAAAGTGTTAATTAGGGTCATCAGATGCCTACTTTCCACAAGTTGATATGATTCTTTATGGTCTTAATAAAAAGTCTATAACAGACTTTGGTTAAAATTTCTCAGTGGTAGTGTAAAACAACACCCTTTTGTTTTTACCTTGTCTGTTCACAGCAAACCGTTTCAGTGCATATCTCTTTAAATGCTAATGAGCTCTGGTCACCCCGCCCCTTTCTTCTGTGATGAGCAGTTCTCTGAGAGACTGTAAACTTTAGCCATGGAGCTTGCTAACTAGCACATTATTATGAAAGACAGTGTGCAAAAATTCATTAAAAAAACCCTTACACTCACTTTATCTGTAAATGAAGCTGGATCACGAATGATTTGCACAAACATAGACGCATTTAGGTAGATCGGGGTGCGTATTCCCTTCACAAACAAACGTAATCCACTGCGGCTCAGATGTCAGGAGTATATGATGACTGTATGATCATTATTATATCCAACAACAGAACACCTCAATCACTTAGGCGACAATTTTCTCCAGTCTCGAAACAATGATGGACTGTTTACAGCTAAATCGGAAATGTCACTCAACAATTTTGGGAGGGGTCTGGGCCTGTGTAACGTCACACAGCCAAGAATCTGAGAAAGTGCTAATGATTTATAGGGATTTTAAAAAACACTGGGTGGATTTTTATTATTTTAGGGTGGTTGTGCACACACACTGCCAACTCTCGTTTATGTTCAAAGTGAATTTTGCATCCAATGACCCCATTAAAAATGTGCATGTTTCAATGTTTGTGCGTTACCGTGTCTGTAGATATTTGATTCTGGTGAGCATGTCTAAGTGTCCTGCAGAATACTGCTCAATCACGTCCTTTACATCATACGGCCTCAGAGTCTCCTTAAAACGCTTCTTACTCAGCAGGAATATTATGATCCTACAAAATGAGAAAAAAAATCTTGCTGATCCCAAACTTCTGATTGGTAATGTACGCTGGGAGTGTTTAGGACTAAAAAAAGATATAGAATAAAATATTAAAAGAAAGAAAGAAAGTGGAAAAAAGTTCACAAGTAGTTTTTAAGTGTTATGGATTTAATATTTGTGTACCGCAGTGCTCTTATGACTAATTTGAGAGTTGGAATCATCTCTTCCAGCAGTATGTCCGGTGGGAAGCCCTTTTCCTCAGGAGTGGGGTCAGGCAGACCGCCTGTATCTACAATGAAACAACAAAACAAGGTTGGATTAATTGCATTGTTTAGGTGTCTACTATACTTCTGTATTTTTAGGAGTATATCTGTTATTATAGTGTGTCACTAGGGCTGTCACTAACGATTATTTTGTTTTTTTTTTGTAGTAACAAAAATAGACCTAAGTGAACAACAGACTTTAAAATTACTTAAAATGCATATATAATAGCAATGAGGCAGTCATAATTGGTTCAAATAAAATATCAAAAGCAAGTAATCATATGGTTTTATTGAACAAAACAGTTAAAATACATATTGTAATAAACCATTATGTGATGCGATATAGGAAAACCCAACACATGGTGAAATTTTTACCTTTTTTTAGGTTTTGATACCAAATAAAGCTGGGTTCAAGCCCTTTCCACAACTTTCCAAAGTTTTTATTTTGTCCATAGCTTAAACTCAATAAAAGTTATGGCTATCTAATAGCTATGATTTTCAGAGATGGAATTTTGAGAAAAACGGGTTTATAGTGAGACAGGTTTAACGAGAGCTGTGTGTCAGAGAGCTACACAAAAGACTATCATACACAAACAGACTAACGTTACTCTGAAGGGGACAGTTTTCCGTTGTTTAGCATTAATAGTCTACCTTGTAGTTTACATTTAGAAAAGTGAGCACAATGCAACTGTTTGCACACTGTGCATCTAACAGACTGTCATCGGACTCCTCCTCTTTAGTAACTTCATCATCCGATCCTTCATCTCTGGATGTGAAATAGTCTATTATATCATCGTTTAGGGCACTGACATCACCAAGATTAAAGGAACACTCCACTTTTTTTGAAAATAGGCTCCAACTCCCTTAGAGTTAAACAATCTCCGGGTCTGGCGGTAGCACTTTTAGCATAGCTTAGCATAGATCATTGAATCTGATTAGACCGTTAGCATCTCGCTCAAAAATGACCAAAGAGTTTTGATATTTTTCCTATTTAAAACTTGACTCTTCTGTAGTTACATTGTGTACTAAGACCGACGGAAAATGAAAAGTTGTGATTTTCTAAGGCGATTATGGCTAGGAACTATACTCTCATTCTGGCGTAATAATCAAGGAACTTAATCGAGGAATCTTGACAACCCTAGCAAAGAATATATACATTATTTATGTATACTGAGTATACATATTAACTGTACAAGTGTTTGTGAGTGTTAACATTCTGTTGGTGTATTTTATGTGGTAGTTAAAAAGTTTAGTACTTTAAAGAAGTTAAGCTTTTAAAAAAAATGTTTATGTGAAAGATGTGTGTGTGTTTGGGAGTGTGTCATACCCTCTGAGCTCTGTCTCAGGGCGTAGGCCTTCATTCTGAAAGCAGTTCTGAATCTCTCTCTGTTACTGAACCCTGCTGGTTTGCCTTCTTTTGATGGACTCTCCTCAACAGCCTCCGCTGGCCCACAGTTCCCTGACACACTTTCAGGATTGGCAGCAGGCATCATCACACGGGCCCTTACCGTCGACGGTCTCGGAGTCGACAGCCGCACACGTTCCAACAAACTCAACTTCTGACTGAAGAAGAGACAGAGAATAACAGATAAGTTGAGTTGAGTCTCAGAGCTCTGAACATATTTTGTTAATATTCCATATCATTTTGTAATCCTTTTAAGTGTTTCTCAAAAGACAAAACAGCCTTTTTGTTTGTTAGAAGTCAAAAATGGGAGAGGAATGAATGATGACATGGATTCACTACCATTTAATGTTTGAGGTCAGTAGGAAATTGTTTTAATGAAATTAAAAAGATTTTTAAAAAATAAAATACTTTTATTTGGTAAGGGTGCAATGAAAAAAGTGACAGTCAAGACACTTCTATTTCTGTTTAAAAAAAAATGGATCACATTTCCTACAAAAAAAATAGTAAGCAACCCTCTAATAAATGTTTCATATTCAAATTCATATCATCATATTAAAATGATTTCTGAAGGACTATGTGACACTAAAGACTAAAGTAATAGCTGCTGAAAATTCAGCTGACATCACAGAAATAAATTACATTTTATATTATATTCAAATAGAAAACACTCATTTTGAATTGTAATAACATTTCTCAATATTACTGTTTTTCCAGTATTTTTGATCAAATAAATGCAGGCTTGATGAGAGATGTCTTTAATGTAACATATTTGCATATGACACTGTGCCTGAACTAACTTTCAAACTATAATCTTCAAACTTTAAAACATTTCAAAACTAATTTAAACTTTCAAGCCAGGCTGCCAAGCCAACATTAAAGTTCATTTTACACTTTACTTTCTAGTTTAATATAAGCAAGTATGTAGGCAGTAGGTCTATGCAAAGGTGTGCAGGGCCTTCAATAAGAGCTGAAGCTCTGGGGAATCTGTTAGTCTTAATGCGGTCCTGCACTCACACACACACACACACTCTTCCCGCAGGAGAAACTGAACCCTTCCAAAGAAACAACGCAGGGCATTCTCTTGTGAAGGGTCCCCAAGGATGGACACACACACACACACACAAACACACACACAGACACAGACACACATACAGACTAAGCGCTGCAGCACACACAGTATCTCTTGAGTACAGTGAAAAGAAGAAGATTGAAGTGGTGAGAGGGGCTGAAACATCTTGAAATGGTCCACAATTACAGCTTATTACCAACCAGTTACTGATACAACACTTTCCCACACACACACACAAAACACAATCTGTCTGCAGTCGATTCAAACTGTCTGAGAGGGTTTTAATGATTGAAAAGTGACTCTGCCTGTGTTTATGTGTGTGTGTTGTTGTTGTAAATTCATCGGATGTACAGGAAAGCAGTGAAAACATGAGAACAGACAGGAAGAGAATCAATGCATAGATTTCACATGAACAAATGAATGGAGCACAATATCATGAGCTACTTAACAGTGTGTATGGTCCGCTTTCTCCATTTCGGACTTGGTTTGGTAGGTCATTGATAATGTCAGGTTTCCCAGCCATTTGGCTTTCTTTGTGTGTGTGTGTGTGTGTGTGTATTTGTACCAGTAGGTCAGGTTTTGCTTACATTGTGAGAACAAAATGTCTGTATATATATGGTAAGACCTGAAATCACCTACATATAAGATATTGTTTTAATAAATATTTAAAAGGATAGTTAAACCAAAAATAAAAATTCTGTCATGAATTACTCACATTCTTACAATGGCGTTTTAGTGCAACGAAAAAAAAAAATTGTAAGATTACGAGAATGAAGTCGAAGGGTTTCGAGAATTAAGTAAAAGTTTTTAGAGAATTAAGTCATAGCAATTATGAGATTAAAGTTAAAATATTTTGAGAGTATATTCTAGCCTATTGCACATGCAAATGGCCCGGATTGGGAGCAATGGGAGATATTTCAAAGTCTCAGCTTTCAAATTCTGTCAGTTTTATACCGAAATACAAACAAGTTGTCTATTACAATAATGTGTTTTGCATGCTCTTTAATGTGGCATGTAGGGTGACCACCTGGAAATAGGGCTGTTGTGGGACATAGATGTGATTTTGCGGGACAATGCGGGACACGTGTGAGACTGACACATTTTCTACTGTTATGCTGTGTAAATTCTGGTTGCATCCGTTATCATATGCGCTTATCTGTGTTTCTGAGCGCGCACATGCAAGCATCTTTTTTTATGAGAGTAAAGAGAATCCACCTGCGAGAAAAGAGGTTTGTGCTTGTGTATTTTCATGCGCCCCGCATTACAATAAAGTGCTCTAGACCAGGGGTGGCAAACTCCGGTCCTGAAGAGCCGCAGCCCTGCAGAGTTCAGCTCCAACCCTAATTAAAACTCACCTGCCTGTGGCTTTCTAGTAACCCTTCAGACCTTGATTAGCTTGTTCAGGTGCGTTTGATTAGGGTTAAAGCAAAACTATGCAGGGCTGCGGCTCTCCAGGACCAACGTTCGCCACCCCTGCTCTAGACATTTGTCATTAAAATAACCCCATAGAAACCGCCTCAAACGAACTATTAAAATAAGAAGAAAGTCGCATCTGAAAGCTGCATCGATTTTTTTTGAATGGAGAACATCTTGTTTTTCCGCGTGCGTTCGACCATTTCCGTCGGTGGTTCTAGATCACTTGATGAGGTCTGCAAATCCTTAGTGCAGAAACTATGCCGCAAAAAGAACAAATAAAAAGTTTTCTTAAAAAGGCAGAAGAACGCATGGATGTTTTCTTAATATGATCATTAAAAACCAACAGACTGATGAAAATGCGGGACATTTTCTCAGTATGTGACGTGCGGGACAAGGGGTGAAAATGCTGTGCGGTACAACGCAAAGTGGGACAGGTGGTCACCCTAGTGGCATGACAGATCGCTGTATTCACCTCAGTTTAATCGGCATGTGAATCAGTCATCTTTCCGATTACAATGAGACATTTGTTTCATTAAAATAGAGTATTTTAGCTGAGACTTTGTTTTATATTAAAAGTACCAAAAGCACAAAGCTTATTGCTATTATTGGGTGGCTGGCACACTACAAACAGGCCTGATGAATGCAATTGAAGGCGTGAAATATAATTTCAAAGCATACTGTCCCTGTGAGTATAACACATGGTACGAATTCTGCTAATAATCCCACATATATTCAAATAAATTCCAGTGGCCTAGCAATTTCTTCTGGTGCTCTCAATCCGGGACATTTGCAGGCACATGCTATACTCTCAAAATATTATAACTTTAATTGCTACTATTTAATTCTCATAATTTTCAACTTTATTCTCATAATTTCAGCTTTATTCTCAAAACATTTCAACTTTATTCTCAAAACATTTAGACTTTATTCTCAAAACATTTAGACTTTATTCTAAAAATTTCAGCTTTATTCTCAAAACATTTCAACTTTTTTCGTAATTCTGACTTTATTCTCAAAACATTTTGACTTTATTCTTGAAACATTTTAACTTTATTCTCAAAACATTTAGACTTTATTCTTGAAACATTTAGACTTTATTCTAAAAATTTCAGCTTTATTCTCAAAACATTTCAACTTTTCTCGTAATTCTGACTTTATTCTCAAAACATTTTGACTTTATTCTTAAAATTTCAACTTTATTTTCGAAACATTTCAACTTCTTTCTCTTAATTCTGACTTTATTCTCTAAACATTTCAACTTTATTTTCCACATTTCAACATTATTCTCAACATTTAGACTTCATTCTCGTCATTCGAACTTTATTCTCGAAACATTTCGACTTTTATTCTCAAAACATTTTGACTCTATTCTTGAAATTGTAAATTTGTTCTTGAAACATTTTGACTTAATTCTCGTCAAAATAAAATATTTGATTTTTTTTACTTTATTCACGAAATTTTTTGACTTTATTATCAATTTCGACTTCATTCTTGTGATTTTGACTTTATTCATGAAACCTTTCGGCTTTATTTTCGAAACATTTCGACTTTATTCTCAAAATATTTTGACTTTAATCTCGTTCCTCTTCGGAACACAGATTGAGAGATTTCTGATGAAATCTAACAGCTTTCTGACCCTGCATAGACAGCAACACGGCTACCACATTCAAGGTCAAGAAAGGTAGCAGTGCTTCAACCTTAATGTTATGAAGGTATGATAATACTTTTTATGCGCAAAGAAAACAAATATAACAACTTCATTCAACAAGTTCTTTTCTTCCGTGTCAGCTCTCGGATTTCATCAAAAATATCTTAATTTGTGCTCTGAAGATGAGTGAAGGTCTAACAGGTTTGGAACAACATGAGTGTGAGTAATTAATGACAGAATGTTCATCTCTTTAAGTTTGATCTGTCAGTCATTTTGACTGATTCACTCAAAAGAATCAGTTTATAAGAGTCATTTGTTTCTATGTGGACCATGTAATAGAAATATGAGCTGTCTATTCACTGTTTTTATATTTAGACATCTAAGAACCGATTCACAAGCTTAGGTGGAGAAAATATCTTTAGCTCAGTACAAAAATAACAGAAGTGAACAAAAAAGTCTTTACCATGACATTAAAGTAAATGTGTATGTGTGGTTTGGTTTCTCCATTTAGACTTGTTTGGTCGGTCACCGGTAGTGATAATGTCAGGCTACAAGTTTCCCAGCCAGCTAGCCTTGTGTATGTGGATATCTGCGTAGGTGCATTTTTGTGTAGGTGTGTGTGTTTTGCGCTAATGTATTAGCAGTATTACAGTGTAATCTGATCTCTGATCTGGACTGAACATGGATTACAGGTCTCGGGTCAGGCGCTACAAACAAGCCCAGCACTCACTCCAACTCTCCCTGCTCTTTCTATCTGTAAATCTTGTCTTTTAACAAATGGACTGTCAGGCCAGTGTCCAGGTCAAGGACAACTGATACTCATGATTATTATATACGCAGTCCATCTTTGTCAAGGCTCGTCATGCTTAGATCGCTAATAACAGTTCCCATCATTTTCCTTACGGTGACACGGACGTCACACATCCAGCCGTCCATTAAATTCTCCCACACACACACACTCGCGTTCCTCTCCCTCGCTCCGCTTTGACACCATCATCTATCAGTGATCCATAATTCACTCTTTTCTAATGGACTCGGTAATATCACATATAGAACTACTGTCCACGTGTCCCCGAACTGAGAAACGAGCTCTCACAATCTCTCGCACACAGAAACGCACTGCTGGTCATTACGCCTTTGGCACTGAATTAATGGAGGTGGTGGTTATTAGGAGTTATTTAAGGAAACACATTTCACAGTTTCATTAATCTCACACATCCAAGAGATGCTGTAAATCTTTAAAACAGTGAGCGAGAGACAGAGGGAATGAGAAGGAGAGAGAGACTTACCTAGCCATAACCTCAAGAGGTTCCTTCCTGCAGGTGACAGAAACAACATGCACATTTAGTTTGACCAGATTACATTTATGACAACAGCAACAAAACTCTTTTCGTTTGCACTGAATGACCACTAGGGTGTGTTACACAAAAGTATATTAATTTAACTTTGGTAATATCTGTAAACAGTTATGAAATTAATTTTATACACCAAAAATAACACATGAACAGAATAATGCTAGATATAGTTTGTTTATTGGTTGCTAGTTATAAGTTACAAACTGAAATCACAGCACCAAGTGTCAGTAAGGGAGTAGTATAAATAAATGCAACATTAAATGGGATTTTTAAACAATTTAAAAAATAAGAATTCATTTTTTTTATATTTTCCGTTTTCATTTTAATTTTTTTTTCATGTGCTTTTATAATTAGTTTTTATTATTATTTTAATATAGCTATTTAGATTTAATTTAGATTTCAATTTTAGTTTATATTTATTTCCAGTTAGTAACTTCAGTGCTTCAACTTATTTTCAGTTACAGTAGTTGTCAAAGCACCATTCTCAGTTTTTTAGTAATTTTGTCATGTGCTTTTGTAATTTTCATTTATTTTTATTCATTTAAATAACGCTTTTTAGGTTTAATTCTGATTTATTTCAGTTTTATTTTTATTTATTTCAAGTTAGTAACTTTAGTGTTTGAACTTATTTCAGTTAGTTGCCAATGCAACATTCCTTTTTTCCCGTTTAATGTTTTTATGTAATATTTCTATTTTATTTTATTTTTGCTCTATTTCAGATAATAGAAATGTTTTTAAAAGTTTTTGTTTTAGTTAATAGTAATAACTAAACCTGCTATAACTAACCTGACTAGTAATAACTAGTCCTGCTCCCAAACTCAAGCCGTTAATTGAGCCAGTGTTGCGCCATTTAACTTTTTTGTGTTTTCTGACAGTTTTTTTTTTTTTTTTTTCCCCAGACATTTATAATATCCTGGCTCAAGATATTAATATTGAATTATTTGAGATTGTGTTCATTTTTAAATTTTAACTATCAAACAAGCACCAGATTTTACACTGATTTATTGAAAGCAGGGTTGCCAGATCTGCATAATAAAAGTAGCCCAATGGCCAGTCAAAAATGGCCCAAAAGTAGCCCAATGACCATATCTCAAATATCAAAATTTAATTTTTGCAATTCCCATACCTAACATACATATTTCACAGTCACTTTTGTAAACCAATACTTCATAGTAATCATAAACACAGCTCAAGGGCTCCTTACCAGTGGCCCTCCTTCACAAAATTTAACATCTACCACAGTTTTATTGTTTGTATTAAATATTTCAGTACAAGCATTTCAGTCAAATATACTTTATGAAATATGTCAAACCATTAACCCACGGGGGAAAATTCAACCTGCGGCAACAGTTTAAAAGTAGCCCAATTCTGCATAAAAACTGCAGACTTGGCAACCCTGATTGAAAGTTTATTTCACATTACTACTTATTTTTTTTATTTTTTTTTAATATTGATATAGTTTATATCCACTGTTCAACCAAAGAGTTTCTTTCTCATTATGATGGAAAAGTAAACTGTCCACGCACAAGTGTGAGTACCTCACTGTAACCTCTAGCAGAATTCTAGATGATGCTGTCTCTGCATGCAGACAAACGCACATATGTAAACAAAATAAATGAACATTAAAAAGAGATGCACAGAAATCATGAGAACAACACAAGTGAAATCTGACATGGGTATCAATGAAATCATAAAACAACCCAAGCATAACATGAAATCATGATGATGACAAACATAAAGACAAGTCCTGTAAACTAAAAAATATATGAATGCATATAAAATAAATGCTAAGACATTCAAATGATTTTTTTTTTTGAGAGAAATGTATGTGTATGATACCTGAAGCATGGCAGAGAGATCACAGTCTCATAGAATCTCCATGTGGCAATGAGATCGTCTCTGACGGGGTTGGTGGAGTAGTATCTCCATGCAGCCTGAAATCAATATTCAATATTGAACATTAAGCACAGGTGCTGTTAAGGAATTAGCTTAAAAGGGGTGAATTTACCAATGATTTAAAGAATTGGTTCACTTCCAGAAAAAATGTAAAAATTTCCTGACTATTTACTCACCCCAGTGTCATCCAAGATGTTCATGTCTTTCTTTCTTCAGTCAAAAAAAAAAAATGTTTTTGAGGAAAACATTTCAGGATTTTCCTCCAAATAGTCGACTTCTGTGATGGCCAACGGTTTGAAGGCCCAAATTGCTGTTTTTCAGTGCGGCTTCAAAGGGCTCTACATGATCCCAACCGAGGAATATGTGTCTTGTTTAGTAAAACGATTGGTCATTTTCTAAAAAAAAAAAAAAAAAATTCTATACTTTTTAACCACAAATGCTCGTCTTGCACTAGTCACGTTGAAAAGGTCACGTGTGACGTAGGCCAAAGTACTAATCCAGTGTTAACAAAGCGAATGTGCATAGAAAGTCAAGCGCTCATTACAAAAAAAGAGGTAAAACAACAATTTTTTTGTTTTTTTGAAGTTGAGTGAAAATGAGAAAATGAGATGGATGTCCATTGCTGAGCTAGCAGAATCAAACATTTGTGGTTAAAAAGTATATAATTTTTTTTTTTTTTTTTTTTTCAAAAATGAGCGATCATTTTGCTAGAAAAGACCATTATTCCTCAGCTGGGATTGCGTAGAGCCCTCTTAAAGGAAAACCCCAATTTTTTTTTAAATAGCTTAGCATAGATAATTGAATCAGATTAGACCTTTAGATCGAGTGAGATGCTAACGGTCTAATCTGATTCAATGATCTATGCTAAACTATTTTCAAAAAAAGTGGAGTGTTCCTTTAAGCTACATTAAAACTGCAATTTGGACCTTCAAGATGTTGGCTCCCACTGAAGTCCACTATATGGAGAAAAATCCTGGAATGTTTTCCTCAAAAACTTTCATTTCTTTTTGACTGAAAAAAGAAAGACATCAACATCTTGGATGACATGGGGTGAGTAAGCTATCAAGAAATTTTTTATTATGGAAGTGAACTTCACCTTTAAGTTTCTGGATACCTGTATTAATGAAGCTGCAGGATTTCTGCGTTTCTCAAAGTGTTTCTGCCTGTGCTGTTCCTGAACCTTAAGAGCCAACCCAGAACCAAGAATACCCTACAAACATAACAAGACTTCAGTTTAGCCTGGTAGGCAGTTTGCATATTAGCAAACTATCATACCTATAGGGCTGGGTATCGAGTTCGATACTTTTTAGGCACCGACCAAAATGCCTCGATACCATCGAGTATCGAAAAACCTCTTGTCGTTTGGTACCAAACTTCAATTTTTTTTTTGACTTTTTTTTGAGCTTTATTAAAATTATTTTCACTGATTTATTGTGTTTTGTTCCTTTGTGCAGTGGCTAAGGAGTCTTTGAATCTGTATAAATGTCAGTAAGCTGAAAAAATGATGAAAAAAGATAATGTAATCTTGTTAAAATTGATTTCATAAAATTGGTATCGAAAAAAGTATTGTTTAGTAACCGGTATCGAAGTCAAGGTATCGGTATCGCCACTGATATCGAAAATTTTTGAACGTCAGAATAGCGATTGCAGAAGAGAGAAGGCATATAACGTTATACATACCGGCAGACAGCACTGGAAGGTGCTAGTGCTTGTCAGTAAATTAGTGGAAAATTAATAGAAATTATGATTCAGTCTGAGGTATGCATTTTAAAACGAACATGGCACTAGGGTGAATGTAGCCTAACCTAAGCCTTTATTAAAATTATTTTCACTGATTTATTGTGTTGGATATATTTTGTTCCTTTGTGCAGTGGCTCAGGAGTCTTTGAATCTGTAAGTTAGTAAGCTGAAAAAAAAAATATTTTGAGATAATGTAATCTTGCTAAAATTAATTTCATACAATTGGTATCGAAAAAGTATCATTCAGAAAATTTTTGAACGATACCCAGCCCTACATACCTAACCATTTCCATTTTTTTATACCCGAACCGAATGATGTTCAGTTCCTACAGCCCAAACGAATCTCTCTTCTAAGCCAGTTTATGTTAGTGAATCTAGCGAGACCGATCCGAAAGCATACGAAGCAGTCTGCTGTCTATAGCTCTCTTGATCCTGTGCAGAGCCACGACAGAGTTGAACACGCCTGCTAGTTTACACCGGTTACACTCAGAGATGTGGCTCACACGTGAGGCTATAGCGTGAAAGCATTACAACCCCTTTTAAAAGTAAGGCTACGTTTACACTGGTGCGTTTTTGTTTAAAAATTTAAAACAATCCTCATCCATACTGGCATTTCAGAAAAGATATCTGTCCATACTACACGACCAAATGTGTGCGTTGCATGATCATTCACGAACACTGTAGCATGATGCTACATAAGACAATAAATAAGATTTATATTCCGCTTTTACTCAAAACTCATTTTAAACCACCAGCAAGTGTTTGTAATAACTTCCGTTTGCCGTTGAATGTGTGTTTTGGCCATGTAATGTTGTTGAAATATGTTATGTCCTCTGAGTCCGAATAGCGATTGCAATTAGTGGAAAATTAATAGAAAATATGATTCCGTCTGAGGTACGCATTTTAAAACGAACATGCACTAGGGTGAATGTAGCCTAACGGATGTGTAAACTGAAATTTTGTTGAGCTTTATTAAAATTATTTATTGTGTTGGATATATATGGTTGCTTTGTGCAGTGGCTCAGGAGTCTTTGAATCTGTAAAAACGTCAGTAAGCTGAAAAAATATATATTTTGAGATAATGTCATCTTGTTAAAACTGAGTTCATAAAATTGGTATCGAAAAAAGTATCATTCAGGAACCGGTATCGGCATCGATATTGAAAATTTTTTAACGATACCCAGCCCCTAACCATTTCCATTTTTTTTATACCCGAACCGAATGATGTTCAGTTCCTACAGACCAAACAAATCTTTCTTCTAAGCCAGTTTATGTTAGTGAATCTAACACATTTAGCTTACAATTTGTGCTGCACTTAAGTTTTGTGAGACTGATAAGTTGCTTACTTGTTGTTCATATGACAATGTGTAGTTATATAAAATATGTATAGTAATATTTTATATAAAATTAATGAATGAATGAATTACATGTTTGCAATATCAAGCAATATAACATACTGTTTTTGTACAGCTAGAATAATAACTTGAAGCAGTTGACACCGTAACTTACAAATGTCCGTACCTGCTCTCTTACGTTAAAAAAATAAGGTGGATAGTTTAGTGGTTATACTGTCATTTGTAACTTTGTAAATGTATATTTAGGGAAAAAGGAGCTGTACTCACGGCTGGAAGAGCAAAAAACGACACACCGATAAGAGCGAAGGTCCCGGCCAAAAGACGCCCTGCCCACGTCTTTGGGGTCTTGTCACCGTAACCGATGGTTGTCAAGGTGATCTGACACAGAAATGAAATCATATGTCATTAGTGTGATTAAGGCTAGCACGGCTGAGAGACTATCAAAGTGCTTGAGCTGTAAAACCATTAAAAAGGTAGTATTAATGGAGCTGCTGTTAACGTCACAAAAGGTGGTATAAATGGGGCTGCTATAAAGCCATCACAATCACTAGTACTAATGGAACTGATGTAAAACTGTTAATGGAGCTGCTGTAAAAGGAATTGCCTGACATTTAAGAAAAATCACTTGTGACACACAATGGGTCGGATTTTCTTTCTATTAAATTGACTTTTTCTTCTCAACATGGAGGAAAGCTTTTATGCATCTTCACCAAAGCAGCTCAAAAATGCTAAAATCACTGAACAAGTGCATAAAGCATTTTTTTTACAAATACACTGCTGTTCAAAAGTTTTGGATCAGTAAGATTTTTAATGTTTTTTTAATGCTTATAAAGGCTGTATTTATTTGATTAAAAATACAGAAAAAACAGTAATATTGTGAAATATTATTGCAGTTTCTAATATTGGTTTACTATTTTAATATACTTTAAAGTATAATTTATTTCTGTGATCAAAGCTGAATTTTCATCAGCCATTATTCCTGTCTTCAGTGTCACATGATCCTCAGAAATCACTCTAATATGCTGATTTATTATCAATGTTGTATTTTTTTGGAATCTGTGATACTTTTTTCTTTGATTCTTTGATGAATGAAACGTTATAAAGAACAGCATTTATTCAAAATAAATTTTTTTTTTTAACAATATAAGTCTTTATTATCAGTTTTTATCAATTTAAGACATCCTTGCTGAATAAAAGTATTAATTTATTTAAAAAAAAACAGAAAAAAATGTACTGATCCCAATAGTAATAGTAGTGCGTATTGTAACACAGCATTTCTATTTTGAATAAACACTGTTCTTTTTAATTTTTTATTTATTTATTAAAGAATCCTGAAAAAAGTATCACAGGTACCAAAAAATATTAAACAGCACAACTGTTTCCAACATTGATTATAAATCTGCATATTAGAATGATTTCTAAAGGATCATGTGACAATAAATACTGGAATAAAGATGCTGTACATACAGATTTGCTTCACAGGAATAAATTATATTTTAAAGTATTTTAGAATAGAAAGCTGTTATTTTAAATTGCAATAATATTTCACAAAATTACAGTTTTTTTCTGTAGTTTTGATCAAATAGATACAGCCTTGATGAAAAAAAAAAAATAATAATAAAAAACTACTTTAAAAAATAACATTAAAAATCTTACTGTTCTCAAACTTTTGAATGCCAGTGTATATTTTTGTGTGGTTGTGGAGCTGATCTTTTCAGCAGAATTTTCATATATTCACTCAAAAAACTGAAAAAAAGGAACATTACACAATGTATTAATATAATGCAGTTTGGTACAAACCAATGTGTGAATTTGAAAAAGAGGAGCTCAAAAAAGGGAGCTAAAATTAAACTAAAATCACTAAACCGCTGCATAAAAATGTCAAGAGTGGGCACACTTTTACTAAATTTATTTTTGCATAATTGTAGAGCCTAATTTTCAGGCAAGCTGTCATATTTGTTTTTTGGTTTTTTTGCTTTGTTTTTTTTTTTTTTTTAAGTAAAAAAATCCATTGCACAACCCGTTAATAATGTCAGTTTGGTACAAACTTTAAAGTACCCATCAAATCTTTAGCATTGTATGAATTAAAAAAAAAAAAAAAACAGCATTTCAAAACCAAGTACATCAAAATGATTTTTTTTTTCTTTTTTTTAAATATGTGAGCCTGGACCTCAAGTAGCACAGGTACATTTGTAGCAATAGCCAACAATACATTGTATGGGTCAAATTACAATTACAAACTATTTTTCTTTTACGCCAAAATCACTGAATATATCTCCATGAAGATATTTTGTAAATTTCCTACCGTAAATATATCAAAACATAATTTTTTGATGAGTAATATGCATTGCTACAAATTTTATTTGGGCATGTTTAAAGGCGATTTTCTCAATATTTAGATTTTTTTGCACCCTCAGATTCCAGATTTTCAAATAGTTGTATCTCAGCCAAATGTTGTCCTATCCTAACCAATTATAAAGCTTATTTATTTAGCTTTCAGATGATGTGTAAATCTCAATTTAAAAAAGGGTCCAGGGTCATATATATATACTTAGATATATTTATATGATAGATATATTTATATATTTACATACATTCACTCTTAAAAAAAAAAAAAAAAAGATTAAAAAAAAAAAAAATCCCATGCATGACTCCAGGTAATCCAGGTTTGATACTAATTTTACACTGGTCATCAAAGCTTTTAACTTACAAAATGAGTTTTTTTTTATTTTATTTTATTTTATTTTATTTTTATTTGAGTCACTTTAAAGTCACTTTAATTTTACTACCTTATCTTCAAAATCTGTATCCAGATACCTCAGCTTAAATGTAAAAAAAAGTTCTAAATGCATGTGAGTGCTGTGCGTCATTCTCACCAGTCCCCACCAGAGGGCGTCTGCATAGGTGTCAAAGTCCTGCGGGGGTGGCGTTGGGGAGGGGCTCTCTGTGTCTGTTAGCTCCATGGTGACATCATCCTTCTCAACCAGGTACACCAGGAAGGAAGCCAGGATCAATGACAGGAAGCCGATGTACCACGCTGTGATCAGCTCCTGACCGCACACGCCAGCCGACCGGGAAACACACACACAGCAGTACTGAGATCAAACTTCACCAGACACTGATATCTGATTGTTTGTGCTTGCGTATGTACTTTGCATGTCTGTGTATCGCAGACCATAGCATTTTTGAGAGATGAGAGTATGTGTGTGTGTGTGTGTGTATTTTGGATTGTGTGCATATTGCTGACCCTATTGGTTTATTTGAGCATGCTTGACATGATTTAAACAAGCAAGACGTGCGCTTAGATGTTGATCGAGAGGGAATGGCCTGTTTGTGTACATCACATCATATGTGTGGATACCTTGCTGTGTGTGTATATTGCAGATCCCAGCAGTTTCCAGGTGCCTCCACGGCGGTCCATTCGTAGCATCCGAAGGATCTGTAGGAAACGCAGACTGCGCAGTGACGTGGCCAACACATTTCCCTGGTTTCGTACGGCAACCACCGGCACCGAAGCGATCAGTACAAAGATATCTAACAACACAGAAAACACATACAGTATCCTATGCTCATTAAAACTGCATTTATTTAATAGAAAATACAATAAAAACAGTAATATTGTGAAATATTATTACAATTTTAAACAACTATGTTCTATTTGAATATATTTTAAAATGTAATTTATTCATTTGATGCAAAGCTAAATTTTCAGCATCATTACTCCAGTCTTCAGTGTCACATGATCCTTCAAAAATCATTCTAATATGCTGATTTGGGGTTTAAGAAAACGTACTACTATCACTATTAGAAACAGAAATCATTTGTAACATTATAAATGCTTATAAACGCACTTTTGATCAATTTAATGTGTCCTTGCTGAACGATGTTATTAATTCAGTTTTCAGTAGTGTGTGTGAATACAGTATGTGTATGTTTCAGTGTGACTGTGTGTTTATTTGGGTCAGTGTGTTTTACTCACCCAGGACACACAGCGGTTTGCGGGCGAATTTGAGCCGTCCTCTCCAGCCCTTGTATCGACAGCAGCAACCGGCGGCCCATATCCTCAATGCAAACTCGCCTCCAAAAATAAAGATTGTAAATGTCTCCTGCAGGTGAGAGAAACATCCACTCTTTTTCCTCTGAAGCATTCAGTCTCACACACAAACACTGCATTAGCTATGAACAGAAGTAACAAACTTACAAGAATCACAAGCCAGTGAGCCGATATTTTCTCGTGCTCTTTGAACGTTGTTAAAATCGAGAGAATCAGGCATCCCAACACAATCAGAAACCTAGAGATTAAGAAACAGAGAGTAAGCGGGATTGTTAACCTGGCTTATTATTGTTAACTAAAACCGAAACCATAAAAAAGTGTTATTTAAAGGAGGAAAAAAAAAATGAAACTATAAGAAAGGTAAAATTATTTTATTTTAGTTCATTTCCAAGACATTTCTTATTTTTAAAATTAAATAAACTAAAACTAATAAATACTATATAGACACATAATAAAAATTACACACAATAAAAAAATAAAGTGAAAACAGAAATAAAATAAAATCTGATTAAATCAAATATAACCGTATAAAAGTGATACTAAAATGACACTGCCTTAGACCAGACTGGAAAGTTTAAATTCATGTGTAAAAAATGGGATGAAGATCTTTTTAGTTGCTATGGATACCTCAGCTGAGTCATGATAAAATCTTTTTTTTTTTTTCTCTCTCTCTCTCTCTCTCCAAAGATCTGCTACCTTTAGATATAACCGATCATGGTATCATTTTACCAGCAGAGGGGGCTGGTGAATAAACAGCACTGTATTGAGAGAGAGAGGAGGAGGTATTGGATACACACACTTGCACCACAATCTATTACCAGATGCTGAGCTGGTAAGATTTACAAGCTTAATTTTTCTTTACTACAGATAATCAGGAACCCTGGTGCTACTGTATATCTTGTAGGGCGCTCATTAATTTTCCTTCCTGAATTTCAAGCTAAATAATGACACATGCTGTGCTCGCTCACCTGGGTATTTAATTATAAGAAATGAAAAGAAACAGTAAATTCTGTCATCATTTACTTGCCCACATGTCTTTAGAAATTCATAATATGATTTTTATGCTCCACTAAAGGACAAAAAGACACAGTAAAAGTAGCATAATAGAGAGTGAAGAATCATTTTCAGTAAAAACTAAAATTAATGTTTCCACTCGGATGTACATCACAATTTAAAAGAAAAGATCTGTCACTCCTAAGGTAGTGAGTAGTTACTTAAAGGGGTCATCGGATGCAAAATGCGCTTTTCCATGTTGTTTGAACTGAAATGTATCTTGGGAGTGTGTGTATACAACCACCCTATTATGATAAAAATCCACCCATTGTTTTTTTAAAATCCCCATAAATCATAACCACTTTTTCAGATCAAGCTGTTCACAGATTCTTGGCAGAGTGATGTAGTTTTGGCAGGCCCCTCCCACGTCTGTTGACTGACACTGGTGTTTTAGCATAGACCTGCCCTGAGTGAGCTGTAAACAGTCCGCCATTGTTTCGACGGCGGAGCAGAAGTAGACAAGAATATCGCCTAAGCGATTGAGGTGTTTTGTTGCTGGATATAACAATGAACATAGCAGTCGGCATTTACTTGCGGCATCGGAGCCGCTGAAGACTATAGCCGCTCAGGATTACCTTTGTTTGTAATCCTCAGTTTCACCTACAGAAGAAGTGAGTATACGTTTTTTGTTTTTTTTTAATGAATCTTTGCAAATCCCCTTTTCTTAATAATGTGCTAGTTAGCAAGCTCCGCGACGAATGCAGCTAAAGTTAACAGTCTCAGAGATCGGCTCATCACCCCACGGAAGAGAGAGCCTGGGTAGGCAGAGCTCATTAGCATTTAAAGGGCCATGCATGGAAACGGCTCGCTGTGAACAGAGCTATTTTTGACAAGGTAAAAAGGGTGTTGTTGTTTTACACTACCTTTCATTAAGGAATCTTAACTTGAGGAAAATGGGCATCCGATGACCCCTTTAAAATAAAATATAGGTTAATTGAAATAAAGACAATAGTTAAAAAAAACAAAAAACTTGAACTTATTTAATTTTAATTTTAGCAACATTTTTCATTTTGATTTAGTTTAACCTAAACTACTAAAATTACTAAAACTGAAATAGAAATTAGTAAGAACTATATAAAACTAAGACTAAAAATAAAAAAAAAAGAATCAAAATATTTTTATAAACTACAATAGTATCTCTAATGATAGTAAAATAATCAAAAACTACAAATAAAGCATTGTGACTTTAATAGGAACCCCAGGTCTGTACTTGTGTGACTTAATATAATGTAAATGATGTCATTTGATGAAATACGTAGCAGAAAACCCTTGAAAGATTTACGTTATTTAAAAAATCCACATTGTTTTATATACAGATTTTGGACTAAGGGGGGCACTGTTATTTTGATGATGTGAAATGTTTGCACTCCGTGAGCAACTGGTGCTACCTGTCGCTATTTTTACCGCAACACAACTTGGAAAATAAAATACTGATACGATGCCACATTGTGCAGCTTTTGGTTGTGATTTTCAGTCGAAGGGCAACAAGAGAAGCAATGCAAGTTTTCACTGTTTTCCTAGCTGTAAAAAGAGGAGAAAACAATGGGAAGATGCATGTGGACGAATAAAACTTCCTAAATACCCACGTCATTGTTCTCTCCACTTGAAAGCCCTGACATCTTTGAGGCTTTTAGTAGACCACAGCTACTGAAAGAGCTTACAACGGCAGAGACAAGAAATGCTAGATGCCATCCTGAGAGAATGTAAACATGCTTGTCATTACGCCACAGCCACACTCGATATCCAGGGGCGTTCAAACTCCTTGTAGGGAAAATCAATGGTACAGCATGTGGTTTAAGCCTACGCTTACGTTCATCGCCACCTGCAGGCTCTTTCAGTAGCTGTGGTCATCGTATGAGTATTTTATTTTCCAAGTTGTGTTGTGGTAAAAATAGCAACAGGCAGTGCCAGTAGTAACTATTTGACATAATCGAAATAATGGCGACCCCCATAGTCCAAAGTATGTATATATATATCGATGTCTATTTTTAAAATAAAAATCTTTAATGGGTTTTCTACTACATATTTCAGTGAGAGACATCATTTATGTTATATTAAGCCATACAAGTTGGGGTTCCCTTTTACAGCTTCAGAAACACTGGAATACTCATTTTCATTTTTGGGGGTGAAATAAACCTGTGGCAAGGGTTTAGTACAAAATACTTAAACACAGAAACATAGCCATTGTGTTTATTTTGTAGATAAATGTGTGTAATGATTTGTGAATGTAAGTGACTGTGTGATTCAGCTGTTGTATTTTGATGCCTTATTCTGCAGTGTTGTTTTGCTACGTCTGGGAATCTAGCTGTACTGTGTGGCATCCAGCAGTGCACACATGCAGACTCACATATTTCCCTTATCGTTCTCGCTCTATTCGTCAGTTGACCTGTTGGCAGTTACTATGGTTTCGCATTTGTAGGTTATATCTGTGCTGTTTCCATGGTTACACATATTCATCACACACACGTATACTCGGCCATACACACTGCTGCTACATGCTCAGCATCTGGTCTCCAGTGAAAGCTTTTAGCATCTGCACACTAATAACCTGTAATGGTCATACAGCTCTCTCTCTCTCTCTTACTGTGTGTCAGCTGAAGTGTGCAGGATTTTCTTAAAGAGCAGTGCTTCCCTCTATAGTACAATGGAATGCCACGACTCTCAGGGTGCTCATTCGCAACTGTTGCTGTTAAGATGTGATTATGCTTTTAATGAAAAGGGCTATTAAGAGAGAAAACCGCTCTGTAACCCAATGTAGAGCTGGTTATGAAAACTGTGATTATGAATATATAACTAATCTACGCCACAAATTGACCAATCGAATGTGTTAATCGAAAATGTTTACATGAAATGTCCAGTTACACAGTTTAAAAAAAAATATATATTTTTTTTATTAATTATTATTAAATAAATGACGAAAAATAAAGAAAATAAAAATCTATAAATAAATTAAATATTTTAGAATATTGTTACATCTTTTAGCTTCCCTTTTCCATTCTCTTTGACCATTTAAAATTTAGTGACTTTATTGGTGGAAAGTGAGCAGCAAATCTAATTATACATAATCAAATGTTTGCTAGGTCTATAATATCAAAGGCTGAAAATGATGGTGGTGTCGTATTTCATAATCAAATCAGATGACTGCATTCCAGCAACATGATGTGTGTGATCACCCAATAGGCGTCACTGATGTGTAACTGTTAATAGTCATGTGCTGCTGCATTTATTTGTCTGAGGTTACAAAGTTGTGGACATTTATATTTTGCAGCTTAGTTTTTAATTAAAGAATTCTATAAAATAAAATAAAATAACATAGCATATTGGTAACCATTTCACTGTCCCTGTTCCATCTTCGCTCTATGAGTTAAGGTGTTTTTGCAGCTTAGTTTTAGTTAAAGAATTTCCTGAAATAAAATAAAATAATATTGGTAAACATTTCAGTATCCCTGTTCCATCTTCTCTCTGTGAGTGGAGGCATTTTTGCAGCTTAGTTTTAGTTAAAGAATTTCATAAAATAAAATAAAATAAAATAAATAAAATATGGGTAAACATTTCACTATCCCTGTTCCATCTTCTCTCTGTGAGTTGAGGCATTTTTGCAGCTTAGTTTTAGTTAAAGCATTTCCCAAAATAAAATAAAATAAAATAAAATAAAATAAAATAATATTGTTAAACATTTCACTATCCCTGTTCCATCTTCTCTCTGTAAGCGGAGGCATTTTTACAGCTTAGTTTTAGTTAAAACATTTCCCAAAATAAAATAAAAAAAAAATAAAATAAAATAAAATAAAATTGTTAAACATTTCACTATCCCTGTTCCATCTTCTCTCTGTAAGCGGAGGCATTTTTGCAGCTTAGTTTTAGTTAAAGAATTTCATAAAATAAAATAAAATAAAATAAATAAAATATGGGTAAACATTTCACTATCCCTGTTCCATCTTCTCTCTGTGAGTGGAGGCATTTTTGCAGCTTAGTTTTAGTTAAAGAATTTCATAAAATAAAATAAAATAAAATAAATAAAATATGGGTAAACATTTCACTATCCCTGTTCCATCTTCTCTCTGTGAGTTGAGGCATTTTTGCAGTTTTAGTTTTAGTTGAAGACTTTCCCAAAATAAAATAAAATAAAATAAAATAAAATAAAATAATAAGATATGGGTAAACATTTCACTATCCCTTTTCCATCTTCTCTCTGTGAGTTGAGGCATTTTTGCAGTTTTAGTTTTAGTTAAAGAATTAGAAGACTAAAGACTTTAAAATAATAAAATACAATAAAATACAATAAAATAAAAATAAAATAAAATAAAATATGGGTAAACATTTCACTATCCCTTTTCCATCTTCTCTCTGTGAGTTGAGGCATTTTTGCAGCTTAGTTTTAGTTAAAGAATTTCCCAAAATAAAATAAAATAAACTTAATAGTTCATAGTGATCACTCAATAGGTGTTATTGATGTGTAACTATTGACAGTCATGTGTTGATGCGTTAACTTTTCTGATGTCATAAAGTTGTAGATATTTATAATGAGTTATTTGTGCGGCTTAGTTTCAGTAAAAGCTCTTTCTAGATTGGCGGGATGTTTTAAAAGTACCAGTATGTTCCCACAGTATATCAGACTCTCTTATCCAACAGAATCAAGGAAAATTTGATTGTTCGTAAAATGACCCCTTCAGTGCTGTTTACAAAGAACTACAGAATTGTTAGAGATGTTTGTTGAATATAGAGGTTGTTGAGAGCAGTCCACACCAATCAATAGTGATTCAGTTGGTGAGTGGACACAGAAAAATCTGGGATCATTTTATGCTCCATTGAAAGGAGACAACAGTGTGCAGTTTTTAACTTAACACCATATAAGATCTTTAACATGCTGAGGCAAGGATCGATTTTTTGCGAATGCTCATTAATTACATCATTATCATTACATAATCAGTGCTACTACTACTACTAAGTAATACTGTTTTTTAACTTTACATAGAGGCTTATAAAATGATTTCTAAAAATATCTAAAAATACATTACGTAATTTAGTTTTTTTGGGGTTAGTCAGGTTCAAACTACGCCCACATTCACATATAACTGAAAACAGATCCGAACACAAATAATTTAGACCTCCGCACAGATTTAGATACAGATAATGGGTTCACTTCACAAACAAAAATATCTTCCTAGAACGTCCTGCTAATGTTCCTACACTCTAAAAAATGCTGGGTTATTTTTTTAAACCAAATACTGGGTTCAGCCTGCTGGGTCACTTTATTGGGTTGTTTTAAATATTTTTATCCAGGCACTGGGTAGTTTTTCTGCACTCTAAAAAATGCTGGGTCATTTTTAATAGGTTATTAAATATTGGGTTATTTTTTTCTACCCAACCACTGGGTTGAGCCTGTCTCAGATGAAACAACCCAGCTGCTAAGTTACAGTCAAGTCACAGGCTTACAGGAGAGTTCTTAGTGCTGCAGATTTGGTGCACTTCTACAGCGAAATAAAGGCTTGTATCCATTTTATTTCAATTATAAATTCTTTACTTTATAAAGTCAGTCACGGCATCTTTCATCTAGTAAAACGGTGGTGATCTGAAGTTCGCAGTTCCCCGCCACGAGAATTAGCACTATTTCAGTGAAAAGTGATTACGAAGAACAGTTGAATACACTTCAACCGACATATAGGAAAATGCGCCGACATATAGGAAAGTTGTGCTTGCGGTGACCTGAGTTCGATTCCCATCTCGAGATACTAAGGCTTTCCTGTCATCTCTCTACTGTCTAGTCCATTAAAGGTATAAAAGGTCAAAATATAACTTAAAAAAAAGTTTCTATTTTTTTTTCTAAAATTCTAGTTTAAATTAATGTAATATTGTAAACTATGCTGTATTCACCCAAATAAATTTGTCTTATATTATACTTATATATTTGGCCATAGGTGTTCTTGCTTAATAATAAATGTGACCCTGGACCACTCTTAAGTCTTAAGTAGCTGGGGTATATTTGTAGCAACAGCCAAAAATACATTGTATAGGTCAAAATTACTGATTTTTATTTTATGTCAAAAATCATTAGGAGATTAAGTAAAAATCATGTTCCATGAAGATATTTTGTAAATCTCCTACTGTAAATATATCAAAACTTAATTTTTGACTAGTAATATGCATTGTTAAGAGCTTCATTTGGACAACTTTAAAGGTGATTTTCTCAATATTTAGATTTTTTTGCACCCTCAGATTCCAGATTTTCAAATAGTTATATCTCGGACAAATATTATCCTGTCATAACAAACCATACATCAATGCAAAGCATATTTATTTAGCTTTCAGATGATGTATAAATCTCAATTTAAAAAAAATTGACCCTTATGACTGGTTTTGTGGTCCTTGGTCACAAATGTGCATCTTTTGATTACTGCTGTAGCCTCTATAATTCTGTGTGTGATTTTAAATTTCCAGCCCATTTTAAGCCAGCAATACAGTTTTTTTAAACAATAGCTGCTGTATATGATGCAGTATTTTAAGTTATGAAATATTATTTATACGAATGTTCAAAAGGAAGCGCATGCATTGTGGTACTCTCGTGAATGTACGTCAAAGAAATTGTTGAACAAAGTCATTATTTTTATTTTCTTTGCACACAAAAAAGTATCCTTGTAGCTTTATAAAACTAAGGCTGAACTACTGATGGACTATTTTAATAATGTCCTTACTACCTTTCTGGGCCTTGAACCAGCTGGTTGCGTTGCAGTCTATGCAGGGTCAGAAAGCTCTAGGATTTCATCAAAAATTAATTAATTTGTGTTCCGAAGATAAACAAAAGTCCTATGGGTTGAAATGACATGAGGGTGAGTAATTCATGACAGAATTTTCATTTTTGGGTGAACTATCCCTTTAAGGGAACATTCCAAATGTTAGACGAATGTCAAACTAAAATGATTAATTGTTTTTGTACTATCATTTTTAAAATATTAAGATAACTTTGAATAAACATTCTACTTCCATTACTGGAAGAATGTTAGCCAAAGTTATGAGGATGTTCTCTGTTAGCTGGGAATATACAATTCTACAGTAAGCAAATCTGTAAATTCTCATTCCAGTCTTTTTTGGGCCTAAAACTAAGATTAAGAGAACACAAGAAGTGCAGGAATCATAAATTGTACAAAACCCTTAAAACAGTATGTCTTCAAAAGAGAGAGTCTGTCTTGGAAGATTCCTTATGCCTGTGTTCTGTCTTGGTAATTCTGTGAGACTAATATGTGGGTGTGTGTGTGTGTGGGTGTGTGTGTGTGTGACTTGGCTGTTTGTCTGATCGATGTTGAGGGCATATTGGCTGTAATGGGAGCATCAATATATGAGGTGAGTCATAACAGGACACATCAACCTTTATAATAAAACACACACATACACACACACACACACACACACACACAGCCTTGTATTTCTGCCTCAGAGCATGCTGGATACTAGAGTGAATTATTCTGTAGTACTTGTGAGGAAAAGAGAAGGAGCCAGAGAGAGAGAGAGAGACATGTAGCCCCATTAGAGGTTATTAGTGAGGTGGATGTTAAAAGCACAGTATTTCTCTGCTGATTTCAGGGAACAGCAGATTACAGCTCTCACTGGAGACCAGAGCACAAAGCATGTGGAGACAAAAAAATGGGTTGCAGGTCTGTTTTGTTTGGCTGATTTTAAAATACGTAGGCTGTAGGGTTATTAGTAATTAGACAAACTGAACTGAAAATGCATCTTATGACTGAGGAATAATTTATCAGATACAATGACACACAGTGGCATAAGGTATGTTCCCCTTTTTTTAGATATCTAAATTTTTGAAGTTTTCAAAACAAAATTTAATGTTGCTCAAAAAGAACTTGAAACAACAATAATTACAAACAATAACAATTTAATTATTATATGTGACCCTGGACCACAAAACCAGTCTTAAGTAGCATGGGTTTATTTGTAGCAGTAGCCAAAAATACATTGTATGGGTCAAAATGATCAATTTTTCTTTTATGCCAAAATCATTATGATATTAAGTAAAGATCATGTTCCATGAAGATATTTTGTAAATGTCCTACCATAAATATATCAAAACTTAATTTTTGATTAGTAATATGCATTGCTAAGAACTTAATTTGGACATTTGAAGGTGATTTTCCTCAATTTTTGCACCCTCAGATTCCAGATTTTTCCAAATAGTGTCCTATCCTAACAAACCATATATCAATGGAAAGCTTATTTGTTCAGCTTTCAGATTATGTATATATATGGTTTTGTGGTCTAGGGTCACATATTATTCTTTGAAAAGTGAAAATAGTTAGCATACACTCATATTACCACTGTGAAAAAGTAAATCCCATAATATTAAACCTAATATCTGCTTGGACAACAATAACTGAGAATAACTGACAAGAGCTTTGCTTGTCTCTGTTGAAGAACTCATTCTTCTTTGAAAAACTCTCTTTTAACCCTGACAAACTAGGTCTTCAAGTATGAACTGTTTTTTCACATCCCCCTTCCTCTCTATAGGATTCAACTCAGAACTTTAACTAGGCCACTCTAAAACTTTACTTTAGTTTCTTTTCAGCTATTGAAATTATGATTTGAGTCCTGAACACCGACCTAACTAGTGCTTGAGATGCCTGCAGTTGTTCTGGGATCTTTTGAGACTTCCCGGATGAAGAGCTGCCGTGTTCTTGGAGAAATTTTGTCCGGTCAACCACTTCTGGGAATATTCACCACTACTCTATTCGAAGGTAATGGCTTGCACTGTGGTTCAACAGAGGCCAAGAAATGGACTTTGTAACCCTTTGCAAACTAATGGAGCTCAACTTTTCTTTAGCTGTAACTGGGACATTGTGAACATGTAAAAGCTTGTGAATATTCATCTCTAAAAAGATTTAGTATATGTCAATTTAAATTCAACATGACAGGCTGCAGTAAAGTCTGCCTGTGATAGTCCCCTAAATCTAACTGCCAAACAAGATTTTTTTTAATCTTTTTTTTTTATTTCAAGACAAATTCAGCGACTTTTTCTTATGTTTACATATAGTACACAAGAGAAAATAAGAGTTACATTTATAAAAATGACCTCATTCAAAAGTTTACATACACTTGATTCTTAATACTGTGTTGTTACCTGAATGATCCACAGATGTTTTTTTTGTTTGTTTGTTTAGTGATAGCTGTTCATGAGTCTGTGTTTGTCCTGAACAGTTAAACTGCCCGCTGTTCTTCAGAAAAATCCTTCAGGTCCCACAAATTCTTTGGTTTTTCAACATTTTTGTGTATTTTCATCTTTTCACTCTGAGGACTGAGGACTTTTCAACATGATGCATTAAGAGCCAGGGGGTGAAAACTTTTTGAATTTGAAGATCAGGGTAAATGTAACTTATTTTGTCTTCTGGGAAACATGTAAGTATCTTCTGTAGGTTCTAAAAGGCAGTATTAAGTGAAAAAATATGATATTTAGGTAAAATAAGAAAAAAATGTACACATCCTCATTCTGTTCAAAAGTTTACACCCCTGGCTTTTAATGCATCATTTTTTCCTTCTGAAGCCTCAGTGAGTGTTTGAACCTTCTGTAATAGTTGCTTATGAGTCCTTCAGTTGCCCTCAATGTGAAAAGATGGATCCCAAAATTACAGAATCATTCTTGGAAAGGGTTCAAATACACAAAAATGCTGAAAACCAAAGAATTTGTGAGACCTGAATGATTTTTCTGAAGAAAAGCGGGCAGTTTAACTGTTCAGAATAAACATGCGACTCATGAAAAACTTTGCTAAACAAAAAAACACAGCTGTGGATCATTCAGCTAACAACAAAGTATTAAGAATCAAGTGCATGTAAACTTTTGAACAGGGTCATTTTTTTCAATTTCAACTATTATTTTTTCTGGTGGACTATATGTAAATGCCTTTTATGTGAAATATCTTATTCAGGTTAGTACTGAATAAAAAATAACATGCATTTTGTATGGTCCCTCTTATTTTGGTAAAATAATTAACATTTTGCAGATGTTTTTTAGCAAAAATATGTATATAGTACTATCACAAAACATCAACAAAGCTACTTGTACTTTTTAGGTTATTTGCATATCCCATCTTGCCTATGGCACTAGAATCACTCATCCACATGCCAAACACACAGACTTCAACATTTACATTTACGTAAGGTGTCATGTACGTGTAAGCCAAATACACAGTCTTCCTGTGTAGGCATAATCTATTTGTTCACTTTTAGCTGTGGCTCTAATTTGGGGCAGTTGCTGAGCAACAGAAGCTGTGGAGCACATCCCTGTGTCATGCATAGGAAATAAAACACATGCACCCACTATTACACATACACACAAGCATGAACACTCACACACACACTCTGACACTTACTCCCTTATTTTTGTTTGCTGTCGGTTGCACAGCAACTGCTTAAATTAGAAGTGCGTGTAAGTGTGTGTCTATGCGCTGAGGAGGCTGAGTGATGTAAATATGCTGGAAGTGTGTATGTTCATCGGCAGACAGTTGAGCAGCCCTCCTCCGCTGCACAAGGCGATGTTACCGTGGTAACATGTCACATGACTATGTGCTTGAGGAGGCAGTAAAGCGGCCATAGCAAATAGAGAGAGAGGAAAAAGACAGAGGTACACTGCAAAATGCTATTTTTAAATCAAATTAAATCCATTTTGTACTCTATAAAACACATCTGAGTGCACTGGTTTGATGGGGGAAACGCATTAACAAGGTTTTGAGAAGTGGACAGATCTGCCTTTTTCAAGAAACATCTAAACTCTTCAGCAAACACTTCATTCACAACTATTACTATGCATGTTTCAAGTAAACTCTAAAACAATGTTAAATCCAAATAATAAAATGCATTATAGCTGCAAGCAGCGATTACCAGGGTTCAAGCTCTTTAGGTATTTCAGCACATAAGGAAAAAGACATTACATACTATTTAGCAAGCCACCTAAAGCAATTATTTAAAAAAGCATTCTTGTCAAATCCAGGTGATTTACCATAGAAATATGATGTTTTTATAACATGTTGTTTTATAACATGACTGTAATAGCGCCAGCTGTGGTCCGATCTCCCTGAAACTTTGCATGCTTGTTTAGAATCACCTGTCGCATGTGCTCAGCGGGTTTCGTGAAGTTTTGAGTTTTTGTTTAGGCTTTATAGGCTTTTGGGTATATTTGGACATGTACTTAAGGACCCGTTATAGCTTCCCAAAGGGTAAATTTCAAAATGTTTTTGGTAATTATTGACCTGAAGAGTCCAGAGAATTGTACTGCGGTGTTTTTTTCCAGACTGAGCGAAAAGGACTAGGACTATTTCGCAAATGTAGGTTTTTCACATCTTCTTAATCTTTTAAAAAATGGTTTGACAGCAGTGGTTCTAGAGGCAAAGTTGTTCTGAACGAGGAGATCTATCATACGATACGAATATCGTGTATATGTGCAGAAAACCATGCAATGTACAATCGTTTATGCCCCCAAAAATTTTTTTTGAGATACGCAAATGTTCCCATAGACACTAGTGGCACTTTAGACCAAGACCAAATGGTTGCCTAGTTATAGCCATTTTTACGTTTTATCCCTCTTATATTGCCACCAAGTGGCTAATCTCCACGATTTTTTTTCTGTGACCTCAGCTTGAGCTTTTACATAAGTGTGCCAAGTTTGGCAAAGATATCTCATTCCGTTCAGGAGGCATTTTACTAAAAGAGGCCCTACCCCCTTTGAACGTTTTGGCATCCCTTTGCCACGGTGAGTCGAAAGTTTAACTTTTTTTTTGATAATTATTGATATTCACTCGCCAGAGAATCTGCACTGGATTGGTTCTGATCAGGCAAAAAACCTAGGACTAGTGGTTTTGCAAAAAGTGTGAAATATCCGAAAATTTCACTCACGATCGAATCTGAGGCATGCACTTTGTCCTAAAGCCAAGGATTCCAATGACATAAGACACTTGCGCCTGTGACTGACGGTTTAAGAGACTTTTGATCGCTGTAGGGCCCCCGTCAGGCCGATTGGGGTGAACCTCGGTCACATTGTAAACAGTGTGAGAACTACCATCCCTCCAAGAACCCTCCAAGTTCCTTCCATCCCTCTAAGTTCCAAGTAAGTCTCTATAACTTACGGTTTGGTCTGCGCGATCAGTTTGTGGAAATGTGGAAATTGCTTATCTGTGACCATTCTAACAATTACAATTGGAATAACTACAATTACAATAATTAACAATACAATGTGCACAGTAGGGTTCGACCAATTATCGGCCTAGCCGATTATCAGTACTGATATTAAGCATATTTATGGTTATCGGTATTGGTCATTTTCAACACCAATTTGCCAATAAAATAATGTAAAAGTATTTAAAGACAGTTTTTGTCAGAGCTCTTGTTATTCCTAATTTTGACATTAATTTTCATTTTTACATCAGATATATATCGGTTCAAAATATTGGTTATTGGTCTACTTGATCTGTAATAATCGGTATTGGCATCGGCCCTGAAAAACACATTAAAATGTGTTCACTTGCAGTGATAATAAACATGGTTTGCTCAGTGAATTATTTGCTGGCAAAAGCATAAAACAATCAATTCCTATCCAGTTCATGTTTTGTTAAACAGAACCCTGGGTATTAAGACTTGTATGGCTTAAATTATATCTCTTACTGAAATATGTACTAAAAAACCCATTGAAGATTTACGTTATTTAAAAAATTAATATCGTTTTGTACATATTTTGGACTATGGGGGGGGGGCGCCATTATTTCAATGATATTAAATGGTTGCACTCTGTGAGCTACTGGGCTATCTGTTGCTATTTTTACCGCAACACAGCTTGGAAATTAAAATACTGATACGATACCACAGCTACTGAAAGAGCTTACAGGTAGTGACGGATATAAGTGTAGGATTAAACAAAATGCCATACTGTCAATTTTCCCATGAGGAGTCTAAACGGCCCTGGATATTGAGTGAAATCTGCACTGGGAAACTCCTTCAGTACCTGCGGCGTCATGACAAGCATCGGCATGTTTACATCCTGCCAGGACGGCTTCTAGTGTTTCTTGTCTCTGCCATTTGTAAGCTCTTTCAGTATCTGTGGTCTACTAAAAGCCTCAAAGGCATCAGGGCTAAAGTGGAGAGTACAAAGACGTGGGTCTTAAGGAAGTTTTATTCGTTCGCAGGCATCTTCTCTATTTTTTTCTCCTCTTCTTATCGCTAGGAAAGCAGTGAGGACTTACATTGCTGCTCTTGATGATCTAAAATGATGTAGATTTTTTTTTAAATAACGTAAACGTAAATGTTTTCTACTACATAGTTCAGTAAGATACATTATTTACGTTATATTAAGTCATACAAGTAACACCTTTTCTGTCATGAAAACTGAAACTTGTGATGTTTCACTTCTTTTTTTTATTTTGAGAAGTTCATTAAAGTAGATCTTCATTCTTATTTTGTAAAAAAAAAAAAAAAAAAACGGAAAGTTTTAAGTAATACTAGGGTTTTTTTTTTTTCCAAGATGCAGGGCTATGTAATATTCAGAAATTAAATGAACTAATGTTTGATTTTAAAGATGTTTTTGTGCTTATCTTGTATAGCCACTGATGCCTAATGTAGAATTCTGAACTGGGTGTCCCGAAGCAAAACCAGAATAAGATTAGAAAATGATTCGGCAGAGCTTTTAGCTTAAATATATGGAAGAAACGAACAGATCTAATACAGAACAGATCTAATAAAGAGCTCCAAACAGGAAGGAAGCCTCTGATGGCCTTGCATTAAGCCGCTCACTTTTGACCATATTCACTACTCCGCCAGTACTTTACAGCAACAGAACTTCTTTAGAAAGGTGCTGCCACATAAAACTTAGAGCCAGAAAGCGGAATGACTCATGAGCGATCACCACTGTGCTTTTGAGCAAGGCACCAGGGAGATTGTCTCTGTAATAAATGTACTATAAGCTGCTTTGGATAAAAAGGTCTGCCGAATGACCACTTCTTTCACATGACAAGCAGCATTTCAGACTTATTGCAAGTCATTCTGTCAGGGTAGGCAAAGATTTGGAGCTTGAGGGAATTGGACCTGCTTGCTTGTCCAGTACATTTGGGGACTCTTTTACCCAGACAGACCTGACTCAGGCAGATGTGTGTGAGCGCCGATGGCAGAGCCGGCGCTCATGGCCTCATTAAACTCAGCAAGATCAATCAGTGGTAGATCATTTTATGCTTCCCTTCAAATGCTTCAAATTCTGTGTTCAGCAGGATACATTCACCTGTGCAGAGAGCACCTACTTCTACTCTATTGATCTACCATATGTACATCAACTTGACATAGTCACCACTAGTAAGCTACTACTAAATATATTGTAAAAACTTTAATTTGCTGTAAAGTAAATAAATTTGAATTGAACTGAATTGAATATTGATGTTTCTTTTGCTTTCCACGTTAATTAAGCATTAATGTGCACCAGGGTTGAGCAAATGTCAACATTTAAGGAGACATGAGGAACATATTTGAGGAGACATGAGGATGCGAAAATCACTTTTACATGGTGTTTGCATATAAATGTGTCTTAGCAGTTTGTGGACACAACCAGCCTAAAATGATAAAAAATCCATTCGCTTCTTTTTTTAATAAACAAAAAACCTAAACAGTCTTAATTATCAAGCCATTTTGATTTTCGGAGCAGTATGACGTCATTATTGCTCAAGCCCCGCCCACAAACGCTGACGGACTGTCCCGTATTAGCATATTCCCATATTACACTGTCCGCTATTTTCTCCACGCTCAAGTAGATGTAGCGACAACGTCTCGTAATGCAGGTGAATGGTAATCGGATGTAAACGCGACACTGACACTGACACAACTGAAAAGTACTGCGTGCGACTATAAGAAGTATTTAGGACCACCGGTGCGACTGACCCGATCAGCATATTTGTGTTTGCTCTGAGGGGAACTTCAAAGGTTTCTACATGTTTTTGCAACGTTGAGTAATGTATCACAAACATATCTCATGAATCCTTTCATGAACAAAGTGTAGAGAGAGCGTAATTATAAGATTCTTTGTGCAGTGTAGAGAGCTTTGTTGATTATAATTCAACTTTGTGAGATTGCGATGAACTAAGTGACAGATGAGTGACAGATTTTAATGAGTATTGAGGGAGTTTGTAAATGAGATATTGATTTAATACAACAGTTCAATAAACAAGAAGTTAATATTAAGTGACTTACATTATCTGACTATAACAGTATTGCCTGATTTTGCTCTATTTTGTCATCAAAAATAGTTTTAAACAAGTCACAACTGTGCCACTGTGCATCTGTAAACACAGCGATGTTTTGTTTATAAATGAATGTGCGTTTTTTAAACGAATCTAGTCAGTCAATGATTCAATTTCCCATTCATAAAGACAATCACTTACTTTATTCCTGAATGAATCAGCCGTTTGAATAAATCAAATGAATGAATGATTCAGTAATTATATCAGTGACTTGCCGCCACCTACTGTCAGTTTTAGTTTCATTTTTAAAGTATCTTTTCAGTTATTTAAATCATTTAGTATTTCTATATTCAAAATTTGAATATTTAAAACATTAATCTCAACATGAATTTATGAATTTGATTGCATTCATGCCACCTCTGAGCCTCGTTAAACATGAAAATACACCTACAAGCCACTTTTGTGTTCTTCTGTGCCACCTCTGTAGCACAAATTAATTTTGTTAATACTGATTTTGTTTGATTGGTATCTTATTCTTATTCTGCTGTTTTAATTACAAACTTTAAAAAGCTTATAAAATATAATTCTTTTAAAATTTGACGTAAAAGATGACATACTTAATTAAGTTAATTAAGTTAGAAAAATGCCATTATAAAGGTAAAAACAAAATCCCCCTGTAAAATCACCTTAAGGAGTCAAATATCACCTCAAAATGGAATGGCTAATTTTTGATCAGAGTTTTTGATTATTGATTAGAAGGTGCTCCTAAAAAGAAAAGTAAGCATAGAGCCCTGCGCAGTGGATTAGTTTTGTTTTTGATGGTATCGCGCCACCAAATAGACAAAAAACTGAAGAGGGGGCGGGGTGAGCAGAGCTCATTAGCATTTAAAGAGACATGCAGCCAAATGGGTCGCTGTGAACAGAACACAGACATGGTAAAAAGAATGTTTTTTTACATGACCATTGAGGAATTTTAAACAAAGTGTGTTGCAGGCATTTCATGAAGACCCTAAAGAATCATACCAACTTGTGAAAAATGTGCATCTAATGTCCCCTTTAAAGAAATAGTTCACTCAAAAAAAAAATCACCCTCATGTTTTTTCAACCTGTATCACTTTCTTCTGCTGAATATTTCGATTTTTTTTTTTCCATTTAAATTGGCATTTAATTTTTTACCTTTTTTATTGACTAATGAAACCATGACATGAGGACTGGAATATGTGAGTGGAGCAACTCACACAAACACACACACAAAAAAAAGCACCTCGCTTCAGGCAACATTTACTCTGCACCACTCACATATTATGGTGAGAATCTGTCTCCATGAGACAGCAATGTTTGCTTACAAACCAAATTACTTGTAAAAGCCACAATTCAATCTTACAACTGGAGTCTGTTCAGTTGTTGCAAAGAATTATTGTTATGTGCATCTTTTTGTGGATTCCTGTCACTTTTATTTATAGGTACAGAAAGACATTAAATCATGGGAAGTAAGGTGTAAAATGTGAATGAGAAATGTTAGACTTAAACTCAAGCTGCCCAGATGGCCACCATGTCTCATGAGCTAACCACCTTCTCCAGCATCTTTAATTAAGTTTGTCAAACATTGTGCTAAGCAAAAAGAAGAACAATATTTTTTGGCACATATCTGAACACACACACACACATACAGAGGGATTTCCCACTCTGACAGCACGCCATTTCCATTCTCACTCTGTAACACAACAACCTGCCGTGATAAAATGATCTGTGAATTACAGAACCGCAGAGAGCACACACACACGTCACGTGCGCTCACACAAACATATTTACACCTCCACATTGCGAGTGTGTGTGTGTTAAAGAAAGAGACAGAGTACATTGGCCTAGAGCTGTACATACATGACATAAATGGATTTTCTCTCACTTTGAGAAACAAATCCTTTAACCTTCTATCTGACTGCAAAGGTCAAACACACACACTTGCAGAGGAGGCCAACTAGAGGTGAGGAATCACCATGTGGCCTCAGAATGCTGGGTAATGCAGTTTAGGGAGGAAGAGACTTTGCACCTTCTGCAAATGTGTGAGGTGATACTGTGTTTGCCGTTAGTGTTTCCAGTTTTAACCCACCGGAAAATGCTGGCTAGGCAAAAGGATACTGATGTCCCTAAATCACCTGTTGCAAATGTAAAAAAAAAAACTAGTAACTGGAATGCTGTCCAGTAATTAACCTAAAGACCTTAGCAATGCCTAGAAACTAACTAGAACATCCTAACAAGCTAGAATAATGGCAGCACCTGCGTCAGCAGCCTCACACGTATGCATCGTGATACTCTCGTGAACGCAGGTCAAAGACTGACACGGATGAGAAGAATTTGTTGAATAAAGTAATTTTTTTTGTTTGCTTTGTGCATTCTCATAGCTTCATAAATTTATGGTCGAACCACTAATGTCGCATGGACTATTTTAATGATGTCCAAACTACCTTTCTGGGTCTTGAAAGTGTCAGTTGCTTTGCTGTCTATGCAGGATCAGAAAGCTCTCGGATTTCATCAAAAATATTTTAATTTGTGTTTTAAAGATGAACGAAGGTCTTACGGGTTTGGAATGAGATGAGCGTGAGTAAATAATGACAGAATTTTCATTTTTGGGTGAACTGTCCCTTTAACTGTAGTGGTAAATTATGCGCAGTTTGAGAAGATCACTGTACAATGCGCTTATAAAAAGTAGTTAGCTATACTAAAAAGCAAAAAAAAAAAGTAGCTATTTAGGAGCTGAAGCTTTACTGAAGCTATTTAGGAGACAAAATGTTTAAAACATACACTACCATTCAAAAGTTTTTGAACAGGAAGGTTCTTAATTTTCTTTTTAAAGAAGTTTCTTATGCTCAACAAGCCTGCGTTTATTTGATCCAAAATACAGCGAAATATTGTGAAATATTTTTAATATTTAAAATAACTGCTTTCTATTTGAATATATTTTAAAATGTAATTTATTCCTGTGATCAAAGCTAAATTTTCATCACCATTACTCAAGTCTTCAGTGTCACATGATCTTTTAGAAATCATTCTAATATGCTGATTTGCTATTCAAGAAACATTTTTCATATTATTATTATCATTATTTAAAACAGTTGAGTACATTTTTTCAGAATCCTTTGATGAATAGAAAGATCCAAAGATCAGCATCTATCTGAAATAAAAAGCTTTCGTAACATTATACACTATACGATTCAAAAGCTTGAAGTCAGTGTAATTTTTTTAATTTTTGGGGAAAGAAATTAAAGAAATTAATACTTTTATTTAGCAAGGATGCTTTAAATTGATCAGAAGTGATGATAAAGACATTTATAATGTTACAAAAGATTTATATTTCAGAAAAATGCTGTTCTTTTGAACTTTCTATTCATCAAAGAAACCTGCAAAAATTCTACTTGGCTGTTTTCAACATAATAATAATAATAGTAAATGTTTTTTGAGCAGCACATCAGAATATGAGAATGATTTCTGAAGGACCGTGTGACTGGGGTAATGATGCTAAATATTCAGCTTTGAAATCACAGGAATAAATTACATTTTAAAATATATTCAAATAGAACACAGTTATTTTAAATAGTACAAATATTTCAAAATTGTACTGTTTTTGCTGTACTTCGAATCAAATAAATGCAGGCTTGGTGAGCAGAAGAGACTTCTTTAAAAACATTGAAAATCTTACTGTTCAAAATCTTTCGACTGGTACCAGATCAAATTTATAAAACGGATAAATGTCTAAATAATACATTCCGACTTCAGGGTTTGTTACATTAATATTAATGTGGAGACTTTTCCTTTTAAACATACATTTGTTCTAATTATGGATAACGGCTGGATCAATGGAGAGAATGGATTAGGTGGGATCACCTCTGTGTGGAATAGGAGTGGACGGTTCTGTTTGCTGTAGAAAGCTGTGAATCAACATTAATCAGCAGTGAAACTAGAAAGACACTGCTGAACCAGTCACAACCTCCCCCACATGTTCTCTTTCTCTCTACCGGTTGAAGGTCACACAGTGATCACCACCAGGTGAGGACAAACCCTGGACACCATCCTAGATGTCCAACTGCCCTTCAGTTATCATTGCATTGCGGCAGCCACCCGCAACTAGACTGGTTTACTGCAACTCACTCATCATTGGCCCTCTTGAATCCATCCAGCATGTTATTTTATTAGTCATTCAGCTGACACTTTCTTACCCAAAGCATCTTTACAATATATTTATGACAGGAACACCCCGCCCCGAGCAACCCGAGGTGAAGTGCTTTGCTCAAGGGCGAAATTGTGATGGAGGATCCCAGCAGCTCTCCACTTTATGAATCACCGTATCAACCTTCAGATTACTACCTCAGATCTTTAACCATTAAGCTGGTGGTAGCAGAAATGCTGCAGCTTGTCATATTCAACTTCCATAAATTCTCACGCTATATATTTGCAAGGGTCCCTGTCTTAGTGTGATTTAGCTGCCAGTATCAAATTCCACTTAGTGTTTTGAGCCAAGAGTGCAGTTACTGGCCTTGGCCTCTGTTACCCACAAGCTATGATCAGATCCTACAACTGAAGGTTTTGACTTCATATATTCAAGGTAACATAAGAGTGTGGTTTCATTTAATCATCACTGTCCTGACTTATGTCGTCTCCTTCAATCATTATTCATACATGACCTGACACCTTTCCAAAACTCATTTAATGAAGCACATGGAAAGTTTAATTAAACCAGCGACTCTTCACAACATTAACGTCACTGTTTTAATCTTCAGAGTAAATCAGCCTTATGTGTCAACCCGACACCTTAAACAAGATAAATCTCCAATCTCCTGTGTGTTCGAATAGCGGGATGTTCTTCCCTGAGATATGGATCAAAGAATTCCTGCGTTCTGAGAAATGCTTTACAATTCCCTGTTGTACGTGGTGGTCACTAATCGATAGCCAAAGGCCAAGTGAGAACCCGATGCTGAAAATCAGACACATCCTGTCAAATTTTAAAGAGCAAGTATAATGGATATATGAAACCAAAACCTCTCTGTTTTTAATGAGCTAAGCAGCTCTGCTGATCCCATCCCACCATTACTACATCAACTATTGACGAAGCATTTACAAACCTTATTCTATTCTCTGTTTTATTCACTACACAACTCCCCAACACTTTTTCGATGCGAGTTAAATGAAGTTACATTTTTCTTTCAATTTCAGCATACAGATGCCACACAGAGACAAAAAAGTGAGCTGGTCGATATGTTTATCCTCATATCAGCCAAAAGTCCACAAGCACCCCATCGCTATGGGAACAACTGAGGCAATTATCTAGAGGAAGTTACCAGCAGTTGACTCACTCATCCTGCAATACAGCTAATTACGCCTCTAGAGGTGCAGCCTGAAAATCAAATGATTATTTATTGAAAACATCTATTATATATATATATATATATATATATATATATATATAATATATATATATATACTACCAACTTTTGACTGGTAGTGTATATATAAAATTATATAATTAAAAGATCTGGAAATACATACTACCAGTATATATTACCAGTCAAAAATTGTTTTAAATAACTGTTTTCTATTTGAATAAATTAAAACATTTAATTTATTCCTGTGATTTCAAAGCTGAATTTTAAGCATCATTACTCCAGTCACATGATCCTTCAGAAATCATTCTAATATTCTGATTTGCTGCTCAAAAAACATTTATTATTATTATTATTATTATTATTATTATTATTATTATGTTGAAAACAGCTGATTTTTTAGTTTCTTTGATCAAGAGAAAGTTTAGCATTTATCTTAAATAGAAATCTTTTGTAACATTATAAAAGTCTTTATCATCACTTTTGTTCAATTTAAAGCATCCTTGCTAAATAAAATTATTAAATTCTATTATTTCTTTCCCCCAATAGATATACTGACTCAAAGCATTTGAGTCAGCACTTTTTATTTCAGATAAATGCTGATCCTTGGATCTTTCTATTTATCAAAGAATCCTGTAAAAATGTACTCAACTGTTTTAAATATTGATAATAATCATGATAAAAAAAATGTTTATGAACAGCAAATCAGCATGTTAGAATGATTTCTGAAGGATCATGTGACACTGAAGACTGGGGTAATCATGCTGAAAATTTAGCTTTGATCACAGGAATAAATTACATTTTAAAATATATTCATATAAAAAAGCAGTTGTTTTAAATAGAAAAAATATTTTACAATATTACTGCTTTTGCTGTATTTTGGGTCAAATAAATGCAGGCTTGGTGAGCAGAAGAGACTTCTTTAAAAACAAAAAATCTTACTGTTCAAAAACATTTGACTGGTAGTGTATATATAAAATTATATAATTAAAACATATATATATATATTTACATTTGTACTACATTTATGTGACCATAGACCACAAAACCATTCATAAAGGTCAATTTTTTAAAATTGAGATTCATACATCATCTGAAAGCTGGATAAATAATCTTTCCTTTGATGTATGGTTTAGATTGTTTGGATAGGACAATATTTGGCCGAGATACAACTATTTGAAAATCTGGAATCTGAGGTTGCAAAAAAATCAAAATACTGAGAAAATCGCCTTTAAAGTTGTCCAAATGAAGTTCTTAGCAATGCATATTACTAATCCAACATTATGTTTTGATATGTTTACAGTAGAAAATTTACAAAATATCTTCATGGAACATGATCTTTACTTAATATCCTAATGATTTTTGGCATAAAAGAAAAATCGATCATTTTGACCCATACAGTGTATTGTTGGCTAATGCTACAAATACACCCATCCTACTTGCGTCTGATTTTGTGGTCCAGGGTCACATATTTTATGATCTATAAATGAATTTTGCACTATTTTTGTTTGCTTTTATTATTACTGCAGATGTTTTTATTTTGCTCCACAGAGACTATACCAGCAATGCTGTGATCAACAAAGCATCAATTAAACAACAATAAAAAGGGAGGCCCACCCTGTGTTTAATAACTTAATTTAAGACTTCCTCTAGACACACTGCTATAGTAGGGTGGAGGCAAGTTAAATTATTAACTGCAAATTGTTTCAAAATACACACAAACCACACACACACGTCACAACACTTTTCAGCACATAAAAAGTTTTTTTAATCAATTATTCACATTAATACGGTGTGGACTAACCTCACATGATACAAAGGGCCTGGTTAAAAGCCCTGATACAGTCTGAGAAACCACACACACTGGGGTAAAAGCTGTGCTGAGTTGCAAATACTGTATGATCCACATCCTGCATGAGGCATTAAATTTGTGGAGAGAAAATGGGCCATGAATAATGTGTGTTTGTGTATGTGTATGTGTATAGACCACAGAGGTTTAGTGTCAAACTTAGGGCTTCGATGAAAGTTGTTCATCTGCACACTAATGCCTGACAAAGAACAATTTCCACTTATTAACATATTCTAGGCTTTCCAAGATAAGAGTCACGTATGTGTTTTCTATGCTGTGTAATTGCTCCACAAGTACTTATATCAGGACCATGGACAGCTCCACACACGTACTGATATCAGGACCACGGACAGCTCCACAGTCTATAGGCACTTTGTCAAGCCTCTTTACCTTAGTGTAGCACACAGCGTTCTAATCTCAGCGCCACGACGATCACAGGCAGTATCTCTGCCGCTACAGTGAGCGTATGGTGCTGTTATACTACCACAATCAGCTGCTAGACAGCTATAAGTGCTTTGATTTCTGGTCACTCAGCTCTGGCAGTATCAGCTGGAGGTCATGCTCTGTTTCAGCACCATGGAGAGCTCCGGCACAAATGGGAACACATTATAAACTTTAAAGTGCAATGCAAAAGCACAAAACTCACAACTGCTTTCCTGCTTATTAAAAGGCTAGATAATATTCTCTACATAGTCTCACAACTGTAAATATAAATCACTGGGGCTGTAACCATCTTGAACATTAAGGAATCTCAATATTTAAAGTATTTGGTTACATGTTTGTATTTAGTAAACACATAAATGGGATTTCCATGTGTTTGCATTTCATTTCCTCTCTTTTTTGCCTTCATTTATCAGTTATAATTAACGTTAGGGGGCTTTCATGAGGCTGCATTCTCTGTAAAGCCGCTGTTGGAACAATGAAAAGGGCTGTGCAAATAAATTGGATTGAACTGAATTGTTGTAATTTATAATTAACTGGGCTGTTCCCTCTGTGTGTGGGCGCTTCTGGGTGTGAAATGCATCTGGGTTCACTTACACAAACGCGTGGTAGAGCAGCGCCCATCCTCGTGGTCTCTCGAGCGCGTCGTAGATGAGATTCTGTATCCGTCGCTTCCTGATATTATTCCTCTTCACGGGACGCGTGTAGCCCAGGGGCGTCTTAGCGAGCAGACCGATGTTCTGCGAGCCCCGTTTAAAGTCCGGTTCCCTGCCCGAGCCGACGAGCAGCAGCGCGCCGTCCCGTTCCTGCCCGGCGCACTGCTCCAGGTCTCCGGCCAGCGCGCTCTTCCGCTCTCGCGGGTCCTCGGCACCGTTAGTGGCATTTCTGGACCTGATTCCCATGTTCACTGCTCTCGAGCCTCGGCGCCGCGCGTGTGGAAGTCCGGGATGGGGCGCATGCCATGATCCGGACGGGGAAAGCGCGAGCTCTTTAGTGGTCGTGGGTCATTTAAGGACCTCGTTCAAGATTAGAGGCGCGAGGATGGGCTGTGGATTGAAAAAAAACATTCAAACCTGTCAAACGGACGTACGCTCTCATACATAACGTTCGGTTGCCTGATCGTTTCTCGAATAGTATCCCCGATGTGAACGAAACAGCATACAAACAGTGTTTCCAGCAATACCATTCACCAACGCAACACCACGACTGAATAAGCAGCGAGAAACAAACGAGTATTCCGATTCACGAGTCGGTTCTTCTAAATGAATCAAAAGGATACAGCGCGGCCGCTGTGATCCGATTCCCGAACGAATGACTCTTATGAGCCGATTCTTTTTAGTGAATCAAAGAGATACTGAAATCGGAGCGGGTGCTGAATTAATGTGACTAAACACGTACTTCTGTCACGTCCGACTGAAAAACAACAAACGGTTCATTATATTGTACTTGTATTGTAGGCTTAATCATATGGCAACATATAGTTAAATATATACAAAATGACTTATGTAATGATATTTTGTTTTAGAAAAAATAAGTAATTAATGCATTATCATTTGTGACCCTGGACCACAAAACCAGTTTTAAGTAGCACGGGTATATTTGTAGCAATAGCCAAAAATACATTGTATGGGTCAAAATTTTTCTTTCATGCTAAAAATCATTAGAATATTATGTAAAGATCATGTTCCATGAAGATATTTTGTAAATTTCCTACCGTACATATATCTAAACTTAATTTTTGATTAGTAATATGCATTGCTAAGAACTTCATTTGGACAACTTTAAAGGTGATTTTCTCAATATTTAGATTTTTTTGCACCCTCAGATTCCTGATTTTCAAATTGTTGTATCTTGGCCAAAAATCAGTTTCCAAAAATTGACCTTTATGACTGGTTTTGTGGTCCAGGGTCACATTTTTTGTTTAGTACTTGATGAAGTATCCTATAACGTTATACAATGACATATACAGTCAAACCAAAATGTATTCAGACACCTTCAACATTTCTCACATTATCACAGTCGCTATAGTTTAGAAAATGGTAATAAAATATGACAAGGACTGAGAGTTAAACAAATTCATCTTGATATTGTCAGATAACTTTGATAGAAAGGTATGTAATGGATTGCAATCAACCAAAAATTCTGACAACTGTTAGTATGACAATATGCACAACTATCAATACTTTGTTGACCAATTATCAAGCAATGGTTGATTTTGTTCAGTCTGTGATATAAAAAGGTCACACTGAAGCAAACACTTAAGCAAAACATGGTTAGGTCAAAGTGTATGAATAATTTTTGGTCCCAAATTTGTGTCAGTTTTACTGCCAGTGCACTGTATGAAGAATTTTTGGGTATAATACGTCACAGTTTACTTTATTTTGCTATCCTCACTTACATAAATTAACTATAGTGTGGTGCACCCACTAATAAAAAAATATCACAAATTATATGGTGTCTGAATAATTTTTGGTTTGACAGTAAGTCTGTAAAAAGTCATTAAAAGTCGGTGTTGTGTCCCTTAAACATTTTCAGGAACTGTTATATAATGTTCTGTTAAAATCAACAATGATTTCATCATTTGAGACGTCTGAAGGCATTATGCAATAACATTTCACTCTTTCACTCTAATGTAACAGGCTACTAAAAGAATCGCTAACGGAACCGCAAACGAATCGAAATCAGAACGCGAATCGTTGAATTCGTTACGAATCCCATATCTAATCACAAACGCTTGGTAAATGTAAAAATGTGCGGTTAGAAATGTCGATGGGCTCAACAGCGCTGACAAAGAGCATCTGCAACAACGCCGTGCAACAATTGCATCGCCTCGGCTCTCGCCTAGAGCCCATACCGGGCTCAGCAACACACACGGTGTCTGAAAGCATAAATATAACGGCGGTTCTGCTGTCAGCTGTACACACACAAACACACACATGGAGCTGCCTTACCGTATTCTCCGCGCGACCGCATGATTGCTGATTCGAATTGTTCTCCTGCTGCCGTTGCTCGTTGAGATGAGGGAGGAGGCTCAGACGGTGCTTCAGACACAGGCGCGAGACAGAGAGCTTGTGAGCACGTGACACACTACTGACATAGCATCTCTGCGCCTCGACAACGCAATATTGTGCATGCCATCGCAACCCAAAACCACAAAGAGGCTGCTGGAGAGATGCTTTCACATCAATCACACGGCGGAATATCACACACACTCTTCTTCTCTTCTTCCTAACCTAAACAGAGTCACAAAGTGCACATCAAAGATCCAACTTGTGTTTCTACAGCAGTCCTGGTCCTGGAGGAGCACAGAGCACTGAATGTTTTGGATGTCTCTCTTATGTGACACACCCAGTTCAGGTCTTGTATAAATTGGGTGTGTTACATAAGTGATAATATGTATTGGTCCCAGCTATATATTATGTAAAAAGTAGAACATCAAATGGGTGTCTGATTATTTATTATTTAAAACAGTAGGTGAACAATACCCAGATGATCTACTGCATCCACTGAGATTTTGAAGTGGACCACCAGTGGACATTTTCCTACTCCATGAGGCTGCAGGACCTGAAAGTGGAGGAAAAAATTTGAGAGCACTCTTTTCCATAACAGTAAATTTTTTTTTGTATCATGTTCATTCTCTTCAATATTGTTTTTATTAGCTTTTATATGAAGAACATAAATAAACAAACACAAAAAGCCAGATGACATTTCAAATGACATAAATGCCTACATAGAGAACCAAAATAAAAGTTAAATTTGCAGTATTTATTTACAGTAAAATATATATTTCATTAAATGGATAGTTCACACAAAAATGAAAATTACCCCATGATTTACTCACCCTTAAGCCATTCTAGGTGTATATGACTTTCTTTTTTCAGACGAATACAATCGGAGTTATATAAAAATTGTTCTGGTTATTCCAAGCTTTATAATGACAGTGAATGGCTGTTGAGATTCTGAAGCAAAATAAAGTTCATCCATCCATCATAAAAAGTACTCCACGTGGCTCCAGGAGGTTAATAAAGGCCTTCTGAAGTGAATCAATCCTATTGTGTGTGAAAAATACCCATATTTAAAACTTTATAAAGTGTAATCTCTAGCTTCTGCTAACTGTCATACGCATGTTTACAAGAGAGTGACGTTCCAGTGGATGACGAGAACCAAGTTTTGTTTACATTAAAGAAAAGCCAGTCTCCTCTTGCCTTATGTCGAAATCCTCTGTCATTTTTTTTTTTTTTTTTTAATAAATCATTGTTTTGTACTTCTAATTTGTATCCGGTGTTATGTTTTGCTTGCTCCTCTGCGCACAGTTAGCGGAAGCTAGCGATTCCAGTTTCTAAAGTTTTAAATATGGATATTTTTCTCACACAGACACATCGATTCACTTCCTTTATTAACCCCCAGAGCCATGTGGAGCACTTTTTATGATGGATTTATGCACTTTATTGGACTTCAAAATCTCAACACCCATTCACTGCCATTATAAATCTTGGAAGAGCAAGGACATTTTTAATATGACTCAGATTGTATTCATCTGAAAGTAGAAAGTCATATACACCTAGGACGGTTTGAGGGTGAGTAAATCAAGGGCCACTGTCATTTTTGAGTGAACTATTCCTTTAACTAATACCAACCTATTGATATACTAAAATCTGTTTTGAACCTTTGTAATACATAAACAACCAATTTGTAAATGTGAAGTGTCACAGGGAATTCTAGGAATTTTTCACTTTACGTTTTTTTTATATGATGTATTCTTTTATACTTAAAAAAAAAAACTTGGTGTTTTTAGTTTGAATTGATAAAAACTAAGAACTCTATGCAAGCAGAAACTGCACGTAAGTCTGCACTCAGCATCAGATGGCCACAGTGACATGTACCTCTCCCTCCCCTGTTTAATGCTCTCATTGCTTTGCTGTGTAAATTCCACCTCTTACCCAGCAACTCCTGTCCCAGAAGCCCCTCTCTAATTTCTGCTCAATCTGTCTCATACTGACAGACCGCAATCTGCAGACGCTTTGTATCTATGCGCATAAAGTATAAAAGGGAGGAATATACATAAATATAATTCAAGGACAGTACACCTTCACTACCTGCCAACATATGAAAAAATCTCCTTACACACTATTGCTATAATATATATATAATATATATAATAATATATATATATATATATATACATACATATTTATACAACAGTTCTTTCTGGTCTTGGCTTGATTGGCTGATAAGAGTGTCATATTAGAGTGATATCAGAACTCCAACAGCCGTTTCACAGTTTGTAATCATATCACTCCGCTTGTGGTACTGCTTACAGCGAGTGGCAAACGGCCAAATCCAGTACAATTTTATAAACATGACTTTTTTGTGTCATGGAACGTAGTTTTAAGAGGTTTTCAGGTGAGAATGTACTTGTTTATAGTTCAAATATGCAGTTTGTTAATCAGGATAACGTGTATTTGAAAATTTGCTTCGACGTTTTCGGACATGTAAGCTCAAGATGGTCAGCGGCCGTTTAGCACTCATGAATCCGCCTGACAGTGCCTCACCTCGGCCAGATCTTCTGGAATTTACCGCTGGCTCTGATGTCTCTGTAGTGGTTAAACATGAGATGTAATTCATTTTGGGTAATTCTAACAGGCAGTCTTTGGTCTGATTAATCTATTATTTATTCCAGAGAAGACAGTTTTGGCAAAATCTCATGCTTGTGTAAATTCAGCGCTGTAAATCAGAGTGCTGCCTTTGTACTTTTGACTTCGGCACGTTGTGATTACCTTAATTACCTTAATACCTTAATGATATACAGCCACATCTCACATCTCGTGTGATATTGCTTACATTAATAAAACGGATAGTTATGGTCAAAATAAGACTTAAAATGGCTTGAAAACATGATCTGTGGGAGTTTTTATTGTGTAATCAGTGAAATTTAGAGTAAATCTCTGTGTCTGTGGCCAATATTTATCAAGCTTTGATGACTGATGATCTGAAAAATTTAATAATAGTTCAAACTTAACTATAAAAAAGAATAGCTGAGCGTAAGTTCACAAATAAAATATATTGTTTAAATGGTTACTGCCTTGAGTTATTATTTTGGAATAAATTTAAAATGCTTAAAAAAACACTAACTTGATGAGATTCATACTTGGGTTTAATAATCAGAATATTGATTGAAGTGAAGTAAGAAATCAATGATAATGCCAAACAATATTCAGCATAATATATTGCACACAGGAACACATTTCTGGTTTAGTGTTGGAGCATTTAAGCCTTACTGATTGGGGATGTGGAGGTACAAAAGCCCAAAGAGGTTGGGAAATACCGCAATAAAGCACTCTAAACTGAAAGTGAAACCGAGAATCCCACAGTGAAGCAGTTCTCAAGATTTCATTTATCATTAATGAGATTTACACTCTCTCTGAGAATTAAGTTTCTTAGGTTTCAAATCTCACACATCAGAGCAGATAAAAATCTGCACACACAGGGGCTTTTACAGTACATGTGATGTTTTAACTAAGGTTGATTGTTTTTCTTTGTGTGCATGCATTTGCATGCTTGTGAATTTTGATTTAGGTTATTTGGGGGAGTTTTGTACCTCGTTCCTGGCGTTTTTGAGTCTCTCTAGTGCAGTGGGAGTATCTGACTGCTCTCTGCTGAATTTGGATGCATTTTACAGGGCTAGTCAAGATGGCTGCTGAAATACACACACACACACACACACACACACACACACACACAAAAGGCCAGAGCTCTAAAATGATCCCATCTGTCCACAAAGGTGTAAATTCACACTGTTCACACTGTTGAACTGAAAAAAAAAAAAAAACACTGAAAGCTGTTTAAATACATTGCTTTATGAGACGCTCTAAGGTGACCCCAGTACTGCTGTGCATTATGGGAACATACCTGTAAATCAAAACACAATCATGAATCTCTTTGTCTTTCTGCTTATCCAGTCACCCATGTCAAATCCAGTTCCAATTCTCTTTTGGGATGAAGCAGTTGAAGTAGATGCAGGCCTTCTTAATTCCTCTTTCTATGAACACAGCCTTACGGCTATAAATCTTTATGATTCATAAGCCATAAATTTAAGCGCTTATGACGTCAAGTGGCTAGGAGAGATGCCGTTAGCTTCAATACGACGGAGAGCGGCCATAGTTCAGTTTAGAGAGCCTGTGCCACCACCATCTGACATACACTTCCCTCGGGAGGGCAGGATCCTACGGCTACAGAAAGAAATGGGGGAGAGAGAGAGAGAGAGAGCGAGCGAAGCGAGGATGAAAAAGACAAACCGATCAATAAAAGTGAAGTAACATCAAAAATGACCTGACTGTGGAGTTAGGCTCTTGGAAAGTCAGAGCAGACAGCATCTTCTCCTTGTCAGAGATTGGAGGAACAGCAGAGTCAGGGGAGTTGAAGAGACAGTGGGGAGAGAAAGAAAAGAGAGCATCTTTGTCAGGGTGACAGGGGTTGAATAATTCAGTCTATGTCCAGCTGCTGTGTTAAATCATCATGTTTTATTCATTCGCAACAGTTTCAAAAACCTAAAATTCAAATCGGATACATTAGAGACAATAAGTGCTAATGTGAACACACATCTGGAGCAGAATTAACTTTTGGTGTGTGATCCCTAATGTGAAAAGCACATAAAGTGCATATTTCAACCCACTGACTACATTTTTATAATGCTTTTCATAAACGTTTTGGTTACGAAATTGTCTGACAAACTCAAGCAAAATACATCAGGATTCAAAAATACATTATACCCTGAAAATATGGGATTCGAGATGTACAGTCAAAAATGACTGTGATTTTAATGGTAAAAGGCTGTAAAAATGCTACAGTAAAAACCTTTTAATTGGTTAACATTAAGTTCCCCTACTATATATGGTGAAAAACTGTATTGGACATTACAAGGTAATTTTACGGTAGTGGAAGTGAAAAAGAATGTATAATTTACAGTGAATACCTGTAAATTGATATTCCAAGAATTCTCTGTTGTATCCTGCCAGCAATAACCTGTCCATGGGCTTTTTTGAGTACTGTCAGTGTGAGTGCTGGCAAAGCAGTGTTGCCAGATATTGCTATTAAAAAAATAAAAAAAGAAAAGAAAGAAAAATAAATAAAAAATAAACCAAAATTATTTAAAATCTTTTGCAATTAAGATATGATGGAAATATTGCTAACCCTAAACTGCAAGTTTCTACTTTATTAACTTTCTAAAAAGACAAGTACAAAAAATGCTTATAAAAGCTGGATCTATAAATATTAATTTCTTATTCATTATTCATATTCATTTCAAACTAAAATATTTACTGACCTTTAAATCTTTATAAAACATTTGAATGGTAATGCATTTATGACTTATTTAAGAGTCACTAAATAATCAGATTTGTCCATTGAAACACAAGATGCTCTTTGGATCATCTCAAATCATAACATAATTGTCACAACATGGATAACATCAAGTTACAACATTTTCTTTATGAATTACAACATGATATAACATTTTCTTTATGAATTGCAGTTGAGGTCAAAAGTTTACATACACCTAACATAATCTACAAAGTGTTAATTATTTTACCAGAATAAGAGTACAAAATGCATGTTATTTTTTTTTTTAGTAATGACCTGAACAAGATATTTCACATAAAAGAGAAAATAATAGCTGAATTTATAAAAAAATGACCCTTAATTCTTAATACTGTGTTGTTACCTGAATGATCCACAGTCCATTGTTTGTCCTAAACAGTTAACACACTGAGGACAACTGAGGGACTCATATGCAAATATTACAGAAGGTTCCAACGCTCACTGATGCTTCAGAAGGAAACACAATGAGCCGGGGTAAAAACTTTTTGAATTTGAAGATCAGGGTAAATGTAACTTATTTTGTGTTCTGAGGAACATGTAAGTATCTTCTGCAGCTTCTGAAGGGCAGTACTAAATGAAAAAATATGATATTTAGGCAAAATAAGAAAAGTTTCATTCAAGTTCATTTTGTTCAAAAGTTTACACCCCCGGCTCTTAATGCATCGTTTTTCCTTCTGAAGCATCAGTGAGTGTTTGAACCTAATACCTAATACCTGTAATAGTTGCATATGGTCATACGGTCATTGTTGGAAAGGGTTCAAAATGCTGAAAAAACAAAAAATTTGTGGGACCTGAAAGATTTTTCTGAAGAACAGCAAGCAGTTTAACTGTTCATGAGACAAACAAGGGACTCATGAACAACTATCACTAAACAAAACAAAACAAAAAAAACACAGCTGTGAATCATTCAGGTAACAACACAGAATCAAGTGCATGTAAACTTGAACGCGGACATTTTTATAAATTCAACTATTATTTTCTCTTGTGGACTATATGTAAACATCAAACACCTTTTATGTGAAATATCTTATTCAGGTCAGTGCTAAATAAAAAATAACATGAATTTTGCATGATCCCTCTTATTTTGGCAGATTCCGCAAGGTGTATGTAAACTTTTGACCTCAACTGTAATTCATAAAGAAAATGTTGTATTACGTTATAAAATTAAAATATAAGCAAGACTTGTGGCCCCCACTGTATTTCTTTTTTTTTTTTTTTTTTGAATCAGGTTAGCCTGTAAGTAATTAATTAAAATCATCTCTAAATGGCGCTCTTTAATGTGTAATGGGTTTACCCTATTCTCTGAAGCGTCTCTAAAACCGCTTTCATAAGATTTAGTCCAGCACAGCACAGGGGTGTTTAAATGTCAGCAGCAATGTAAATTACTCATGTGCTGACAGGAGTTTTTAATAAAGGTGGAAATGAAACCTGCACAGCCCATCTGCACATACCGATAATTCACTCGTACACACATAAAGCAGCAGGGGAAAGGACACAGACACAATACTGAAGAATAACACTCAAACACTGAGGAAAAATGTGTACCTGCTGACCCTGAGTGTGCGCTGTAAAGAATGTGTATGTACTGTGATGTGTGTTTGACCTTTGTTGTGTGTGTGTGTGCCAGCTGTAAGGAGTGTGAACTATAGGGTGAGTATATCTTCTTGCTTTCCTGAAAATAGAAATACTGCAGAGAAATGAGCTCATCTGTTGGCAGTTATGTACACATCTGACCTCTTCTGCGCACACACAAACACACACACAAAACAGTATTTACCTTCACACACATCTCCAATACATATCCACATTCCTCCAACACATAAAAGAAAAAAGTAGAACAGAGAAAAACAGAGAAAGGAAAAGCAGCAAATCAGGCATTTCCATTGCGGCGGCTTCATTGATTATAATGGGAACAATTTAGTTTAGTCCCGATACGATGCCCACATCCGGTGTAGACATGACATTAGAGACACCGCCTCCTTTATATCAGACAGACATGAGTGTAAGTCAATAAACGAGCATCTGTGTGTGTGTGTGATAGAGAGAGAGAACACACTGAAAGTAAAGAATGTGTAGCAGTGAAATATTCAGCAAGCTTTAATGAGACTGACAATTACTCATCTGCTTAACTATACGTCTAATGACGAGAACTAAATATATCTCACATTATTTCATCACACACACACAGTTCCACGAGCTCAGCAGAGAGTGTGATTACGCTTATGCTGTCTTGCTGTGTCATATCATAGCATATTCTCTCTCTCTCTGTCCTGCTCACATAAGTGGAGGCACTTCTGGATCATCCACAAAGTCCTTTGACACAGGCCTCTCTTCGACGCCACAGCGCTGGTGAGGCTGCGAGAGCTGCAGGGGCTTGTGGGAAGACTCCTTTCCTCTGGGAACAATGTTGGCCAGACTCCCAGCCAGACCGGGATCCACCTCCAATAATTCACGCCCAGGCACTGCCCTGCAGAGAGACAGATCTGAGTGAGATTGCTGTTTTGTTGCGTTTTAAGAATTTATTAGTCTATAACTCTCTATTCTAACTGTGCAGTCAGCACAATCTCTGCAAAATCAAAGTCGGTTTCTCCCATCTGCTCTTTGCTAAATCATATCCACCACAAAGACGCAACCTATATGACACATTTGACACTGTTTACTTTCTGAATAAATGTCCTTCTGTATGGAAGCCCATTTCTGCCACTGAATAAAAATAAAATATAGGTAATTGCGATATTTTATCTCACAATTCTCAAAATTGTGTGATACAAACTTCCAATTCTGACTTGTTTCTTGCAAATGTGAGTTTGTATCTCACAATTCCGACCTTGTTTCTCGCAAAAATGCTAGTTTGTATTAAAATTGCAAGAAATATTGCAAAATAACTGCAATTGCGAGAAATAAAGTCAGAATTGTGAGTTTTTATAATTTTTTCTCGTGAATTGCGAGTTTTTATCAGAATTTGGAGATATAACTTGCAATTCTGACTTTTTTCTCTGAATTGTGATATAAATTCGCAACTGCAAATTATAAAGTCAGAAATGTGAAACATAAACGTACAATTCTGCCTTTTTAAAATTGCGATATAAATTCACAATTCAGACTTTTTTTCTTAGAATTGCGAGATATAAATTCACAGTTGACTTTTTTCTCATAATTGTGTGATATAAACTCGCAATGGCAAGTTATAAAGTCAGAAATGTCAGATATAAACTCACAATTCTGAATTTTTTCTCAGAATTGTATGATACAAATTCACAGTTCAGACTTTTTTTTCTCAGAATTGCGTGATAAACTCACAATTCTGCCTTTTTTCTCAGAATTGCACAATACAAATTCACAATTCTGCCTTTTTTCTCAGAATTGCGTGATAAACTCACAATTATGACTTTTTTTCTCAGAATAGTGCGATACAAATTTAGAATTCTGTCTTTTTTTCTCAGAATTGTGATATAAATGCACAATTCTGACTTTTTTCTCAGAACTGCGTGATATAAACTCGCAATTGCAAGTTATAAAGTCAGAAATGTGAGATATGGCTTTTCTTAGAATTGCAAGACATAAACTCACAATTCTGGCTTTTCTTCTCAGAATTGCAAGATATAAACTCACAATTCTGCCTTTTTCTCAGAATTGCATGATATATACTCACAATTGCAATAAATAAAGTCAGAATTGCAAAATAAAAACTTGCAATTCTTGTAAATGTGAGTTTGTATAATTTTTTCACACAACTCTGACTTTTTTCTCAGAATTTTAAAATATAAACTAGCAATTGCAAGTTATAATGTCCATTTTTGAGGGGAAAAAAGACTAATATGTTCTCAGCATTGTCAGAATTGCGAGATATAAATTTACAATTCTGAGAAAAAAGTCACAATATAAACTCTTTCTTTATTTCTCAGAATTTCTTCCTTCTGTGGAACACAAAATAAGATATTTTGAAGAATACTGGTAACTAAACAGTATTTTTTTATCCATACTATGGAAGTCAATAGTTACTAAAGCTGGGTTTTGACACAAATTTCATGATTTGACTCAATTCTGATTCACAAGCTTGTGATTCCATTTGATTTGATTTCCGGTTAAAACACTGATTGAGTGATTACATGAGACAGGATACGGATTTCAGTAAGTTGTACTTTTTCTTTTAACAAACGAGAGTACTACAACGCATGCGTGTGTTTGTAAACAAGGTGCAACGCATAGTCAGGACGCTGACTATGCAGGGTCAGAAAGCTCTCGGATTTCATCAAAAATATCTTAATTTGTGTTCCGAAGATGAATGAAGGTCTTACGGGTTTGGAACGACATGAGGGTGAATAATGACAGAATTTTCTTTTGCAGAACACTGTTGTCGTTTCATCAGCAGATGTTTGCTTAACGTCCCTAATTAATTCATTTAATGGATCATTATGGATCGTCTGTGCAGATTAAGAAAGGAAAAGTAAATGGAAACCATGTTTAGTCATTGCTTGACAAGAACTAAGCAGTGAGGTAAGCTGATAAATGTCCATTAATCCACCACTGCTCTTCATGTTGTACCGCAGGCCTCCCAACAGAACAGTGTTGCGAGAGTTACACTGCGGCTTTCTGCCTCTTACATAGAAACACAAATCCCAGTATGATGGCCAGCCCCACCCATCAAGATAGCAGATAAATCAGTCCTGACATCCTGTAGACTCAAACCGAAAGGGATGTGACTTCAATCCACAGCAGTGCTTTATTTAGACTTTTTGCTAGGATGGGAATCTAACAATTTCTGTTGAACTCTTTGACTGTACAATAACATAATAACAAAATGCTATAATAAATAGCATTTTATTTATAGTACAGTATTACAGTCACTCTTTTTATCTTCGCTCCTATCTTTCTCATGCTTTAAGAATGAATCAGTAAAAATTTAATTAGTGTGGCAGCTGAAACCTGATTGGACTCTGAAATACTGATAGCGTGCAATTATATTGTACTTTCTGAGCCAATCAGCCTCAGCGGGTACATTATCACACACACAGATGATTTACAGAAAGTGCACTGATTTCCTCAGGGGGAGGTACACAAACGCAGGTGCGTTAGTGTGTGTGTGTGACCTGAGGGTCTCGATAAATAATAACACAAGCGTGCAAGAGCAAGAGCATCTGACCTCCCAGCGTGTCAGGAGGTCAGGAGTAATCAAGTTTAGATGATGTCATCCATCAGGATGAAGTCAGGGAAGACGAGTGTGTGTTTGTGAGCGGAATGACAGTAACTGGTTGATTTGCATCTTATTTGCATTTTTATTAGGTCTTTAATGCTATACCCCAGTGTTCACTTACTATGCTGATGAACCGACCGAAGGACACACACAGACACACGGTCGCACACTGGAAGAAAATCTTAAGAGTCAACAAACTCATTCCACAGTCACATGGGTTAATGCAAACATGCATTAAGACCCATTAGAGGTGCCTGCACACACACAAGGGATCTTGTACAGTTTCAAAGTGACCGCACAAGACCTCCTGCTGTAAACAGCGGAGAGAAAATGAGAGAGGTGTATAAAGAGAGATCAATTTTATCCTCCTGACCACTAGGAAAAAAAGTTTTGTTATTTTAATATTTTTCATGTCATTACATTGTTTAGAGCATCAGAGATTTTGAACAATTATATTTTAGTCATATGTTATGCTACATCCTCTGTAGAGGACACCAGGACTTTAAAAAGTCATATTTAAAAAAAAAAAAAAAAAAAGACATTAATAGACATAAAATGGCAAAAACAGTGTGATTTTTATTTTAATCACAAATCAATTTTTATTTTTTATACCAAACTTTATATAAAGATGATTCTCAACTATGTTTTGAAAGATAATACAGAATATACCATTTTTCTTTAAGCAAAATGTGTGTAAAGTGGCCATGAACGGGTTTTCCCTTTATAAACAATGTATCTATAAACTGTATCTAGTTTGCATATTAATGTGTTTTAGGGACAACATATAATGAAAAAATAAGTGTAATAATGGGAGTAATAATTGGCAAGATTTTCATAATAATATCTAAAATTTCATAGCAATATTAAAATTTATTTCACTATTCACTGTTTGGGTTTACCAAAATGCGTAAGAAACATGCTTTAAGTTCCGGTGTCCTCTACAGTGGACATGTAAGAAATTGATATCCTGTTTCATAACAAAGAGTCATATTTTGATTTGAAACCCCATAACATTTTCCTGAGATGTTGTTTCATGACAAAGAATTTGAAAATTAGTCAGACTTAAATGATCATTACAAAATATTATCATATTTCCATGAGGGTATTAAATTTGATCACTAAATCAATGTCAGTAATTTTTTAAAGCCAAGCAGAGGGAGTGATCATGGTGAAACCTCCAAACATTTGTTATCTCTGAAAAGCCCTGAATGTGAGACATCTAGACTTAAAACTGTGACATGTAAGGTTTTAGAGAAATCGCTAAAAACTAATGTCCTCTGCAGAGGACAAAACTCCATAGTTGGTAGTCAGATAAGCGTGTATGTGTGTATATATTGCAATTTAGTCTTTCAGCAAACTTAGTTCTAAAGCCACTTCCCTAGTAAGAAGCTCAGCGTCCCTGGAATGACCTGCAGCTGAGTGTTTTGCTCAAGGACACAGCTTCGATTCTTGTCATCTTAAATGGATAGTTCACTCAGAAATTAAAATACTGTCACCATCTTACCCTCAAGTTATCCGAATGCCAGATTTTATTTTCTTGGAATACAAAAGGTGTTTAGCAAAATTCAGTTTTTCTGCTTCTGATTTTTATATTTATCAAGACCAAGATAACACTATTAAAGGAATAGTTCACCCAAAAATGAATATTCTGTAATTAATTACTCACTCTCATATTGTTCCAAACCCGTAAGGCCTTCGTTCATCTTCTGAACACAAATTAAGATATTTTTGATGAAATCTGAGAGCTTTCTGATCCTCCATAGACAGCAACGGTCCTACCACATTCAAGGTCCAGAAAGGTACCAAACACATCGACAAAATAATCCATGTGGACCCTTGCTGTCTATGGAGGATCAGAAAGCTCTCGAATTTCATCGAAAATATCTTAATTTGTGTTCAGAAGATGAACAAATATCTTACAGGTTTGGAATGACATGAGGGTGATTAATTAAGGACAGAATTTTCATTTTTGGGTAAACCGTCCCTTTAAGACAAGAACACATGTTCACATAGACATGAAGCTGAATTACCTGGTTTCTTTTTTGGTATTCTGTTTACTGGTAACACTGGTCTGCCTGACAGTGGGTTTCTTTGGTTTTATCTCTCCATGTGCCTAGATAGAAACACAAATATATCAGAATGGGTTTTTAAGACTGGCTTTACACATCTAGTTATGTGTACAAAAAGTTATCATTAAAAAAACTGGCAAATCAACTGATCATTCAACTACATCTTCAGAAAGCTGTTAGCAAGCTTGTTCTACAACACTCTGTTAGGTTCCCATTTCAGTTTCACTGCACTTCAAGTGGGTAACTGACATCCAAAAACTTAAATCAAGATTTTAGGTTAAAAGTTACACTATTATTGAAAAGTTTGAGGTCAGTACGATTTAATGTAGAAATCTTGTTTTTATTCAGCTGGTTGAAAGTGACAATGAAAACATTTCTAACAGTGATAATAATAATTGTTTCTTGAGCACCAAATCAACATATTAGAAAGATTTCTGAAAGATCATGTGACACTGAAGTCTGAGGTACTGGCTGCCGAATATTTAGTTTTGCTATCACAGAAATAAAGTAAATAAATTCAATAAATTCAATAAAAAATAATATCAATTAAATAAATTAAAATGTAAAATATATTAAAACAGAAAGCAGTTATTTTAAATTATAATCATAATTCACAATATTAGTATTCTACTCAATTTTTGATCAAATGTAGACGTGGTGAGCATAAAAGACTTTAAAAATCAAAACTCAAACTTCTGAACAGTAGTGTACTTAATGTAATTTATAAGAAGATGTGTTTATTTTAAGTGTTGTAAATGCCCACCATTTCTTTCAGATTTAGCGTAATTTTTAATCATATTTTTGACTTCAATAATTAATTTTAAAATGTCTGGAAGCATGACAATTTTTTTTAAATGTACAAGTTTCCTTGCAGCATTATTATTATCAGATAATAAATAAAAGCCTGTGCATACAAAAATAAGAAAATGCTTTTTTAAATAATTTTAGGTGAAGACTGCAGGAAATGTTAACTTTCAGAAATTACTTCACATTAATTAACTACATTATGGAATTATGAATAATTTTGAAGGGAGTTATTTAAAAAACAATTGTTTAATTTATAAAAATTACCCTGTTCAAAAGTTTACATACACTTGATTCTTAATACTGTGTTCTTACATTAATGATCCACAGCTGTGTTTTTTTTTTGTTTAGTGATAGTTGTTCATGAGTTCCTTTTTTGTCCTGAACAGTTAAACTCCCTGCTGTTCTTCAGAAAAATCCTTAAAGTCCCACAAATTCTTTGGTTTTCCAGGATTTTTGTGTATTTGAACCCTTCCAACAATGACTGTATGGTTTTGAGATCCATCTTTTCACACTGAGGGACAACTGAGGGACTTATGCAACTATTACAAAAGGTTCAAATGCTCACTGATACTCCAGAAGGAAAAAAAGTGCATTAAGAGCCTTTGGGGGGTGAAAACCTTTGAACAGCATGGAGATGTGTACATTTTTCTTATTTTGCCTAAATATTTTTTCATTTAGTACTGCCCTTCGGAAGCTACAGAAGGTACTTACATTTGTCCCAGAAGACAAAACAAGTTAAATTTAACCTGATCTTCAAATTCAAAAAGTTTTCACCCCTGGCTCTTAATGCATGGGCAATTCATGAATTACCCATGTCACTAAACAAAAAAAACAAAACAAAAAAACAAAGAACAAAACACAGCTTTGGATCATTCAGGTAACAACAAGGTATTAAGAATCAAGGGTATGTCAACATTTGAACGGGGTCATTTTTATAAATTCAACTATTATTTGCATCAAGATAACTATTATGTGCATGCATTTTGTATGATCCCTCTTATTTTAGTAAAATAATTAACATTTTGCTGATTCTGAAAGGGGGGTGTGAACTTTTGACTTCAACTGTATATTTAGTAATATTTCACTTGTTGTTGTTCATACTGCACATACTTACAATCAGTGAAATCAGTGTTTTTATTAGTCAAATAAAAGTCTAATGATATTTTAACCTTTTTTTCAGTTTGGTAAAGATGTTTCATTACACATCATGGTCAATGTGGGAATTAACCCCCATATATATATATATATATATAAAACTAAAATGGAAACTGTGTTCAAAGACATCAGTAGGGTGTTTGAAAGATGTGTTTCAGGTATAGTGAGCTGTACCAGAGGTAGGATGAGGAGCAGGTGGCCGGTGGTTTGGGATCTCTGTGCTGTGCTGCTGTCAGGTTTCACTTCTGCAGGCAAAACCAGCTGGAACACCTGCGCACACACACACACTTTTATTAATGTGGGGTTCAAGCACTTGCCATTGTAAAAGTGATCTACAGTATCACTAGTCATAAACTCATATCCATCAATACTGAGATCAGTCACACACATACATGCATGCACGAACATCTGTGGTGTGGTGAGGCGAGAACCGTTACTTGTGCTGGTCTGCGGCAGATTCGTGAGGAAATGAGGCAGAATAAAGAGTGTAGATTTACTGCTGGGTAATCAGCTTTAAAGGTCAAACTCATCAGATGAAAGAAAGAGAGAGAGAGAGAGAGAGAAGTAAAGAGAGCGACAGAGAGATGGATAGTCTACCTTTCCTTTGACGGTCACTCTCACATATGTTGGCTGAACATCCACATCCAGCAGTGAAGTGTCCATATGCCTACAGCACAGAAGAGACCAATGTGAGAGCGGATGCTGTTAGGAGTAAAGTTACTAAATGACAGCCAAATACACTCAAAGTTCACTCAAAGAAAGAAAGCAAGTATACTGTTACATCATGACTTCGTTTTGTGAAATCATTTTGTGCCAAATGTAATGCAGGACAAGAGCCAGCTGGAGTGAGTGTGAGTGTGTCTGTACCTGTAAACATGTAAATCCAAATGCATGCAGCTGTTCTCATCCTCAGTGAGACTGAAGTCCAACCTTGGAGATAGAGATCACATGAAATAAATATTTCTAAACTTAAACTTGTGCAGTAGTGTTTGAGTATATATCATTTGTATTTCTGGTTGGAGTGAAGCACTGTTGATGTATGATATATACTGTATCTCTCCTCACTGACTGCAATGCAATTTTATTGTAGACAGGGATTTTTGTCTGCCCACCACAACACAAATTCATGTTCATATGGTATCAGATTGTGCCTTAGAATTTGTGACTAACAAAGTTTATGGGAAAAGAACAATACAGTGCCTTGCAAAAGTATTCATACCCCATCTTTTTTTTTTGCAGCCTTATGTTAAACTGCTTTAAGTGACTTTTTTCCACATCAATCTATACTCCATAAACCATAATGACAAAGCACAAAACAGATTTGTGACAACTTTGCTAATTTATCAAAATAAAAAAACTGAAATAAGTTCATTGCATAAGTATTCATACCCTTAACACGGTGCTTATTTGAAGCACCTTTACAGCCTCAAGTCTCTGCAGCCTCTGTCAGCTTTGATAGGGGCTGGCAGACATTTTCAGGTTTCTCCAGAAATGTTTGATTGGGTTTAAGTCCAGGCTGTGGCTGGGCCACTCAAGGACATTCAGAGAGTTGTCTATAAGCCATTCTTGCAGTGTGCTTAGGGTCATTGTCCTGTTGGAAAGGTGAACCTTCTGCCCATTCTGAGGTTCTGAATGCTCTAGACTAGGTTTTCATTATGGCTATCTCTATATTTTGCTCTGTCAAGTTTTCCTTCTACTCTGATGAGTCCCTCATGAGGCTGCTACCAGAACACTTTACTGTTAGGATGTTACTGTACAAGTGATGATCAGTGTCTGTTATTTTCCATACATGATGCTGTAAATTGAGGTTCATCAGACCAGAGAATATTATTTCTTTCAATCTGAGAGTTCTTTAGGTTCTTTGTTGCAAATTCCAAGTGGGTTTTCACATGTCTTCACTGAGGAGAGGATTAAGTTTGGCTATTAAGACCAGATTGGTGTAGTGTTACAGTGATGTTCATCCTTCTGTAAGTTTCTCCCATCTGCATATGTGATCATGGAGCTCAAACAGAATGACCATCAGCTTCTTGGTCACCAGTCTAACCAAGGCCTTTCTCCATCAATTGCTCAGTTTGGCCAGAAAGAGTCTTAGTTGCTCCAAACTTCTTCCATTATGGAAAACGGAAGCTACATGCTTTTGTGAACCTTCAATGCAGCAGAATTTTTTCTAAACTCTTCCCCAGATGTGTGGCTTGACGTAATGCTGTCTCTGAGCTCTTCAGGCAGTTTTTTTTTTTTTTACCTCAGGGCTTGGTTTTTGCTCTGATATGCATTTTTAGCTGTTAGACCTTTTATTGAGAGGTGTGTGCCTTTCCAAATCATATTCATTCAAATGAATTTGCCACAGGGTAATTCCATTCGAAGTGTAGTAACATCTACAAGCGATATGAATGCAGCTGAGCTAAATTTTAAGTAACCCAGAAAGGGGTATGAATACTTATGCAATTGAACATTTCAGTTTTTTATTTCTAATGAATTTGCAAAGTTGTTACAAATTTGTTTTTTGCTTTGTCATTTTGGTGTATAGAGTGTAGATAGATGTGGGAAAAAGTTATGCAAAGCAGTTTAACATAAGGCTGCAACATAACAAAACATGAAAGAGTATGAATACTTTCGCAAGGCACTGTATCTCTTGCTTTTTTGAGAAAATAAGCAGCAAGTAAAAGAAAATATGTTTGGCTGCTTTCTGTCAAATGATTTTCTTCCAGTCAAGGTGGGGGCGGTCCTAAGCTTGCAAAGTGGACCAGACGGCCACAGTCTATTAGTCAAATATATGGCTACACAGGCAAAGTGTGTAGTATGTGTGTTTTTGTGTGTGTACTTGGGCTCGTTGACGTTCAACACTCGTCCATCTGCAGTGATCAGACTTTTGGGGGTTTTGTTTTTGGGCTTCTCTCTGTAGAAACGCATAATTGACAACTGTAAGTAAAGCTGTTTACAGGAAAAACATGCAAAAGCTTAACGTTTTTCTTTATTTTATCTCATACAAATTACAGTAATGTTTAGATACAGATACCATTACAGTGATTTCAGTTAGTTAGCAAGTACCTCTCTTTTTCTTTGGCTCTCCTCTTGTCCTCCAGATGGCGATGGGCTTCTAGCCTGGATTCTGGTGTGAATGGGCACGGCTTTTCCCAAAATTCCCTCTCCTTATCTTCTATGTCTGTGTGAGCCTTGGAGCTTGATTCTGGATTCTGATGTGTCCAATTTTGGTTCTCAGAGAGCAATCTGTGTGAAATAATCATTGTAGTTAAGTCTCATCAAAGGAAAAAAAATACAGGTCAGCTGCAAAGCAGATAACCCGCTTTTTATTAAAAAAAAATGGTATGTTAGTAGTGTTAATAGTATGTCCATAGTATGTTCACATTCACAGAATTTCCCAAAATCAATTATATTTGATCACTTACATATCAATTTTCTTCAAGAAGCTTTTCAAAGAGAAGTTTTGGGGTGAATCAGTATAAAAACTGTGTGTACCTTCTACTGTGTAAATTATACGCAGACTTTAATATGGTACATTTATTTAATTTATAAGAAGGTCTATGAAAAAGTTCATCTAATGCAACCCAAATTGTCTTTTAGCGCTTCAAATTCACTTATCTAAACCTTAAAGACACTCACTGGTTTCTTTGAGGATCATCCTGCCTTTCTGCCTCTTTCAAACCACTGTTTTTCTGTTTCTCTCTCTTCTTTAAATACTCTGCCTCTTGCTCTAAAACACGTCTCCTCACTCCATCCAGGTCCTGCAGAGCCTGAATACGCTCACCTCGCCCAATTTCTTTCCCATCCAACCACTGCAAAGCATAAAAGACAATCGTTCATAAATAGCACAAGGCTAGAAATGTCTCTCTATATGTGTGTCTCAGTGCAGTACCTGTAGTTGAGGCAAATGTGCTACCACATAATGTCTGTATCCATGAAATTCAGTACAGGGGTTTCCCACTAGGTAGAGCTCTCTGAGATGAAGGTTCTGCTTCAGAGACTCCACACTGCTCAGCGTACCCACAAAATTCACTGTCAGGTCTAGTTTCTGCAAGCTCTCACAGCCTACATGCAAATACACACATATATATTACAATTGCATGCATACGCATGAACTGGAGTGACACAAATACTGTAAAAATTGAGCATTTGAACATTTTCTGGTTGTCAGAATTGAAATATATACATAGTTCATTTGATAAACTACACTTGTGGTTGCTCTACTAGGAAACTCATATTTAATGCACAAACGAAAAACAATCTATGAAACCGTCACCCTCTAAATTCTCGATCACTTCTATGTTGTTCAGCGCCAGGTTTAGATACTCCAGCTTCTTTAGTCTGCCCACATTTTCTGCATAAACAAAGTTACAAGCTTTTGAATTGCCATGCATTTAGTTGCTGTATTCCCACTGATATGTACAGAAATATCTGGTTACCTATCTTAGGGATGAGGTTGTTCTGTAAGTAGAGGATTTTGAGGTCTCTGCACCATTTGTCGATATACTCGATCCTCTCGATGTCCTGCTGATGGAGGGAAACCTCCTCCAGGGAGAAGATCTCCCCATTATTGTGTTCTGCTCTGCGGCGGATCAGACCCTCACTGACTGATCAGAAAGCGAGGGAGAGAGAGGATTAGTTTACCAACAGCGAAACCGCAAAAACATAAAGGTTTATGTGGGAAGAATTACCACTTATTTAAAGAGGCATATATATAGTAAAAAAAAATTAAATTGCCTTTATATTACAAATAAAGTACTTACTGCGGACCATGACTTACTCCAGTAAGTGTGTTTACGTTGCTATAGAAACAGACACGCTGCAGAAGCTCGTGCTTCTTGTGTTTTCAGGCCTTTCCGTTAAATATTTCAGGCGAGCAAAACCAGTACCAGCAATCATTCTATGTTTATTTCGACAAGAACAACTCCTAATTTTTACTAGCACGATGTAATCATGACACACGTTAAAGCAACCAGTTTAGCGACTTTTATCAACAAAACAAAGGCAAATTTACCTTCTCGTTGTTCCATTTGTATTCAAGTAGCAACTCTGCCACCTAGCGGTAAAGTGTGAACAATAACAGTCAAAGAAATAGACGATGCATATTGATTTTGCAAACTTTGGAGATGCTGGGTGAAGGATGTAACAAGTTATGTTTGAAAGGAACTAAATGTAAAAATGTAATTAACCATTAAAAATAATTTTAATTGTGTATGTCTAAAAAAAATACTGATTTTTTTCAGAGTTGGCTGTCAATTCCAAAAATATTTTGATTGAATTGAATTAATATTCTAATTAATGTTAAAAATACTATATATAGTTGATATACATACACGATAAAATAGTAAATGTATACGTGTAACAGTTAAATTCACGTTAAGATTTGGGACATCTTATCATTGGTTATGCCAGCATATTTGCATGTATTTGCATAATTATATAGACCATTTCGCTAGATGTAAACAACACTGGTCCAGAAGCACTTCCTGTTTTTTTTTTTTGTTTTTTTTTCACATATACAAATACATCTTAAAGGTGCTAATGTAACATTTTCATCCAGTCAAATGTTATGTTGGTTGTATTTTTTTGTGATGTTTGTGTAAAGTTAAAAAAAAAAAAAGAAACAGGAAGTGTATCGGACCAGTATGTTTACATCTGACGAAATGGTCTATAGAGGGTCTGCACACACGTCACGGTTTGGTCAGTTACCCGGATGTGCGATACTCCAATGTAAACAACAGCATGGACTGCACGGTTAATGTACTACTGAAAAGGTTGTCCTCCAATTTTTGCTGCGTAGAAGCTGCTATATCAAATAGAGAAAGACTTAGTAAACAGCAAAGGGCGCAATATTTTGACAAACAAAGTTAATAGGTTGTAAAGACACTCACGATGAGTATTCATTAAGATATAAGCCTAATATTTCACCTACCTGACCGGAAATTATAAGAACAAATACGAATGTTGTCAAGATTCTTGCCCTGGAAATCCTGGTTCAGTTTGGCCAACCACAAATGCCTTTTGTTCCTCAGACAGTTTTTTGCACTCTTCTCCTTGATTTATTATAACTTTTGGCAGTCTATAGTGCTCCAGATGTTTTTCCCAGTTCGACCGATTAATACAGCCTAAAACATGACAATTATCGACCATTTTCAGCAGCAATGATCAGCAAAATTTGCAAGTTCCATTATGTTCAGTGAGATTTACATTTAGTGGCACCAATATGGCTGATTCTGATGCATCGTGAAAACACTTTATAGCGGGGAGAAGCTATGAGGCACAACAGAGCCTCGTATCTCTTGCTGTTGGTAAGCTACAATGTTGATTTCTCTGTTATAAATTAATTTTGTTCATCTGTAGATACAAGTTCGATGTAAGTAAGTCACATAAGAATGTATCTGGTGCATCTGTTATCATTCTGATCCTGTCAGTCGGGTCAAACGTGTAATGTTTACAGATTTAACCAAGATTGTGTGAATTTAAAATCTGTTTATTTTATTTTAAAAATGACTGAGCAGGGAGTTTCTCTTTGTTTCACAAGTTTGGGTTGTTTGTCCCATGTAAGTGTTCTGTGAAGTAGTATACTTGTTTTGTGTTAGGAATCTTAACTTTAATTGAACTAATCAGATTGCCTTATCACAGTCAAGTTTAGTATTTTCGTCTTTTTCTAATGGTCATTCACTATATTTTGATGCCTTGTATTAGAATGTGTTTCCATATTGCTTTAATAGTGATGAGGAAGTGAAAGACACATTTTGCATTTCAATTTAAAATGCTTATTTTAATCATGTTTTAATTTTAATTTCTGACCACTGTATGATCACTATCAAAGTTTGCATAGGTGATCTCCAGCAGAGCCTCATGCCTCTCTGTGTTTGATGACCAAGCAACATTGGGCCTCTGTGTTTCACCAATGTTTGGTTGTTTATCCCAGGTTCAAAAGAGAAAGCCTTGAATGACCATCCACCTGATCTCAGCGTGATTCCTCTCACCCAGTCAGAGTCACATAAAGGTATGATTACCCTTATCATGTATCCAGCAGTCCAAACTATCCTTGTGGGACTCCACAGCCTAAAGAGTGTTTTCACGACGCGTCATCAGTCAGTCATATTGGCAGCACTGAACGTAAACAATGCCACTGAACTGAATAAAACTCGCATTTATTGCTGTTGAAAATAGTCAGTTATTGTCATGTTTTGGGCTGCACTAATCGGTCGGACCAGGAAAAACAATACTATAGACTGCCAAAAATGATAACAAATCAAGGAGAAAAGTGCAAAAAACTGTCTGAGGAGCAAAAGGCTTTTGTGGTTGGCCAAACTGAACCAGGATTTCCAAGGCAAGAATCTTGACAACATTCATGTTTGTTCTTATATTGGCAATATAGACAAGAATGAGATACTTAAGAGAGTTGCTCTGGCAGTGATGTTTATTGAGTGAACTGTACCCAGTGTTACATAGTGTTTCCTTGAGTAAAACAAAATGCATCAGGAGAAAAACAATGTGAAAATACCCAACATTTAGGGAACTTTCATGACTCCTATTCTGTCCTATAAAAGCAGATCAAGTAAAATATCAAGAAATCATTATACTTTTATTCATACTGTACTACTTGGTGTAAGTAATATTCATATTTGGCTTTTATAACCTGTTGATATTGCTTAACAGAGTGCTAGTTCGCTGTAGATTACAATATAGGTGTCTTGCAAAATTTACAAAAAACGTTTAGATAAAATGAACATAATAAACTAAATTTACTTAAATAACTTGTATATACCAAATCTGAGAGAAAATGATTGTACATTTTTCCTGCACTTAAAAAACAAACAAAAAAATAAATTAAGGACTATATTTTGCTGAAAATCAACACATATAGTAATGAATCATTGAATGTGTCAAAGTAGAAATTTCAACAATCTTGTGTGAAGACTGTATTATTAAAATTGATTGGACTGTCATTGATATTCATACATTTAGTTCTTATACTCTACAATAATTTTTTAACACAAAAATCTAGCATGTGTTATTTCAACAGAGACTTGTTAATATACAGTTTTATTTGCTGAATCACTGAATCATCTATATTTTTAGGTCACACAATTTAACCTTTGATTCTGTTCTATAAAAGAATACAGATAGTGAATTGAAATTAAACCCAGCATAGAGAGGCCGAGTGAATGTGGTCTGGACTCTGTGAATGAGGGTCATTGTGTCAGAGACGCTGTAGAAGGACAGAGTTCCTGCACTGTGATCCACATACACTCCTATTCTAGAGGAGCTTAAGACTACAGGGAGATCAATCTTGTTGTTATTATGCCAGAATGAGCAATTGGACCCATAGCAGGCCAAACTCCAGGACTGATCATTACAACCAAACTCACTCTCATCACCACGTCCCTTCCTGCTGATGCCTTTATATGACACTGATATATCCACCCGACCACTCCACTCAACCTCCCAGTAACAGCGTCCACACACACTCTCTCGACACAACACCTGTGACCAGTAATCAAATCTGTCTGGATGATCAGGATACGGCTGGACTTTATTAGTGTAAGTAATCACTCTGTTCCCCTCAGACAAACAGAGAAGTTTGTTCACTGTGTTTAAATCCACATTGAGCTGGTGTGAATCTAATGGGGACAGAGCATATAATATACATGTAAATCAGGAAACTCATTAAAACTTTTTATGCACAGTTACACTGTTAAAGTGAAGTAACCGAGAGCCGGTACTTTTGATATCAAGTGACAACATGTGACTGTGACTGTTATTGATATCATAAGAGTCCTTTTGTTCTTTAGTTGCACAATAGAAATTGTATTTTATTTGGTTGTAGACTAGAAATTGGTTAAGGTCGTAGACTAGAAATTCAAGATAAGAGAATCAATTTCATTTACAGGCTCTAGTTTTTGACTAAAAAATAGTCTGTGGAATTTCATTATAGAGTAGGTTTCCATGTGTTTAGTCTTGGTGTGTGTTTCTTTGAGACTTACATTGTAGAAACTCCATCCTGGTCTTGGGCTCAGGGGTAGGACTGTTCATAATATCTGTTACTATGGAAACCAATGATTTATGGTAATTCACAAATAAAGGGAAACTAAATCAAAGCCATGTCAGATTCAGATATGCTTTGTACTTCTACACAGTGTTACAATATATAATGAATGACATACTTCTCTTATAAAAAAAAAAGAGTTATTATTTTACCTTTACTAGATAACCTTTTTATCTCCTCTCTGCAGAAATGCTCCAGATTCTCTCTCATTTGAGCCATGGATTTTTCAACATCATCAAAAGAGAAGTGAGAACTGACAGTGATGCTGGGCGAGTCTGTAGATCCAGGAGGGACAGAGAGAGACTGGAAACTCTACATAGACACAGAGATACAACAGAAACATTTGATATAAACACAAACTTCCCTTACTAAACACTGTCCTGTTTGTCAGATCTCTGTTACCTGGAGGAAATGGATGTGATTGTCCATGTGTGAAAGCTGCTCTAGCTCAGTGTCTCTCCTCTCCAGATCTTCAATCTCATTTTTCAGTTGCTCCAATAGTAACTCAGCTTGACTCAATGCAGATGTTTCCTGAGCTCTGATCAGCTGTGTCACCTCAAAGCGGCTTCTCTCAATGGAGAGGATCAGCTCAGTAAAGATCCTCTCACTGTCATCCACTGCTGCCTGTGCAGAGCGCTGTTAGGACACACAGAGAGAGAAGCATTAGAATCAGCTCTTACTGCTACCTCACACAGCCTGTTCCTCACAGTGGACTTCAGTGGGACTGAAAGAGCTCCAGCACTGGCTCCTCACTGACTGATTGGAGGAGAGTCCTAACTGAGTCTGAAACAGCTCTTCAGAAGCCAGCAGTTGTTCATCTGCTCAAAACTCGCCTTGTGAGACTCCACAGCTTTTCTCAGCTTCTGAAGCTCTTCCTTTCTATTCTGGATTCTCTGGCGGAATTTTCTCTGGGTGTTTTCCAACTGTCTCTGTATAAGTGAAAAAACATGTTCAAAGTCCATTCGTCACATATGCTTCGGTTAGTTACAGCTGTAAAAGACTGCCACAAAATGAATAGTAAAAAAGTAAAACAAATGTGGAGATAAACTAAGTAATTACATATTAATATTATCATTATTTAGAACTACTCAGTCACTTTAGATTGTGTAGCTATTGTGGAATCATATATATTTTATTTGGTATAAGTATTAGCAGTGTCTTTTTGTTCATACCTGTTTCTCTGTCCACTCTGCTGCAGCTGATACGGTCTTGTGGTTTTTGTGTTCATCCATTGTACAAAGATAACATACACAGTGCTGATCAGTACGACAAAAAATTTCCATCAGTTTATCATGTAGAGGACAGATCATCTCCTGTAGTCGTCCGGTGGCGTCTATAACTTTATGTCGCTTTCCTGAGTGAAATTCTTCATGCCGTTTAAAATGATTTTGACAAAAAGATTCCAGACACATCAGACAGGACTTGATGGCTTTATATTTTCTCCCAGTACAGATGTCACACTCCACATCTCCAGGTTCAGCGTAACATTGATCAGGACGAGCATCTTGTAGTTTTGTCTTCTTGAGTTTCTCCAGCACTTCAGCCAGCATGGTGTTTTTACCTAAAACAGGTCTTGGAGTGAAGGTCTGTCTGCACTGAGGGCAGCTGTAGACTCCCTTCTGATCATTCTGATCCCAGCAACCTGTAATACAGCTCATACAGTAACTGTGTCCACAGGGAATGGTCACTGGATCCTTCAGTAGATCCAGACAGATTGGACAGCTGAATTCATCCTGAGACGCTGAAATGCTGGATTCTGCCATTTTAATGCTCAACAACGGATCACATATAGGTTTCCCTGAACTGAGCTGTTTCCTGCTTTTATATTTAAGAATCATGTGCATACGGGTGTGCCAATAAGATAATAAAAAGTTACACAATATAGGACAGACTCAATTTAAGCTCAGTGTAGGAATGCAAAGCTACAGCGAGCCATTGGAGGGCACTGTCTCGCACACTATCAACACATATCAGGAGGTGCTATGTCTTTCCTCTAAAGCTTAGTGGCAGCACCATGGATTTGACTGATTTATTTGAACATGAGCAAGATATTAACTAGTTTAACTACTTTATTACTTATATCAAGCTGTTTCACTCCAGATAGGAATTATTAGACATTTTTTATTATTTTTTTATTTTTTATTATTAGTTTTTTTTTTCTATGGTCCAAAAAAGGAAGAAGAAAAAGAAGGAGAAATTCAACCTGAAAATATAGACAAGAATGAGAGACTTGAGAGAGCTGTCCTGGCAGTGATTTTGATATTGAGGAAACTGTACCCAGTGTTACAGAGCTTTTATCGTAAAAACAGAATTCATTAGCAGAAACACACACTCACAATGTGAAAATACATACAGTGCAGGGAAATTTTATGACTCCTATCAAAAGCTAATCAAACAAAATATATTTTGACTTACTGCTATAACAAAATATAAGCTCCAATAGCTTGCTTGTTAACGATTACAATTTAGGTGACTGTTCTAAAACTTACAGAAATTGTCTAGATCAAATAAACATACATTTTTAATGTGAAATTTCATCAAGACTTGAAAATGCACAGTGTAGCCTAATATTATTTGTGTTGTTACTGTCAAGTCAATTTTAATATTCAATTATGTCCTTTTTGTACTCAACAGTCACTGTTAGATCAAGTTTTTTTAATGAGAGATGAACAGTTGATTTATTTATTATAAAGTAAAAGACTTCACTTTCAAAGTTGCTGATTTATCATCACTTTAACTGTTAATATGCAATTTTATTTGTAGAATGAGGTAGTACTGTATTTATAATTTACACAGTATAACTTTTGATGCACTGCTACATTCTGAACTGAACTCAAACCCAGGATAGAGAGGCTGAGTGAATGTGGTCTTGACTCTGTGAATGAGGGTCATTGTGTCAGAGACGCTGAAGAAGGACAGAGTTCCTGCACTGTGATCCACATACACTCCTATTCTAGAGGAGCTGGAGACTCTAGGGAGTTTAGTGCTTTTATCATTGTGCCAAAGTGAGCAGCTGGAGCCAGAGCAAAACAAACTCCAGGACTGATCATTATATCCAAATATACACCTCCGTCCCCGTCCCTTCCTGCTGATGCTCTTATATGATACTGATATACCCATCTGTCCACTCCACTCAACCTCCCAGTAACAGCGTCCACACACACTCTCTCTACACAACACCTGGAGAAGATCATCAAATCTGTCTGGATGATCAGGATACAGCTGGGCTATGTCAGTGTATTTAAACATTCTGTTTCCCTCAGACAGACAGATGTTCTTATTCACTGTGTTTGGATCCAGAGTAAGCTGACGTGAATCTAATGGAGACAGAGCATATAATTCACATATAAATCAGGAAACCTAATTTCAATTATTAAAATAAAACTTAATTAAATATATATATATATATTTTTAGCTTTTTAAGGACTGTAACAGGTACTTTAGAAACCACCATGACTACTTGTGTCACTGTAATTGACAACATAAAACTCTTGTCTGTCTGTGTGTGTGTGCGTGTGTACTTGTTTTTGCTACAAGGATAGTAAAACCTGAAATTTTTGACATAAGTTTTTTGTAAGTTTGTATAGTATAAAAATCATTATGTCTATGGAAAGTCCACATAAAACACGGAAACCAGTTTGTGTGTGTATTTGTTAATAGTGACTTACACTGTAGAAACTCCTCCCTGGTCTTGGGCTCAGAGGCAGGAATGATCTTAATGTATGTTACTATGGAAACGAAGATCTTTATCATAATTCATATAGTGTATAAAGATAAACTATATAAAAATGATGTAATGTTCAGGTTGATATTACATTTTCACATGATATACATTACTCATTCACAAAAGGGAGGGTTAGTGTTTTACCTCTAGCAGATATCTTTTTTTTCTCTTCTCTGCAGAAGTACTCCAGTTTTTCTCTCAGATAAGACACAGATTTACCAACATCATCAAAAGAGAGACGAGAACTGACAGTGATACTGGCTGAGTCTGTAGATCCAGGAGGGACAGAGAGAGACTGGAAACTCTACACAGAAACAAAGACACAAGAGAAACACCAGCTAAAGACACAGAAACATTTGATAGAATATGTGTACAATGCGCTCTTCCCTTCCTAAAGGCCACTGTCCTGTTTGTCAGATCTCTGTTACCTGAAGAAAATGGATGTGATTGTCAGTGTGAGAAAGCTGCTCCAGCTCAGCGTCTCTCCTTATCAGATCTTCAATCTCCTGCTCCAGTTGCTCCATTAGTCCTTCAGCTTGACTCACTGCAGATTTCTCCTGATCTCTGATCAGCTGTGTCACCTCAGAGCGGCTTCTCTCAATGGAGCGGATCAGCTCAGTAAAGATCCTCTCACTGTCATCCACTGCTGCCTGTGCAGAGCGCTGTTAGGACACACAGAGAGAGAAGCATTAGAATCAACTCTTACTGCGACCTCACACAGCCTGTTCCCCACAGTGGACTTCAACTGGCTCCTCACTGACTGACTGACTGAAGGAGAGTCCTAACTGAGTCTGAAACAGCTCTTCAGAAGCCAGCAGTTGTTCTTCTGCTCAAAACTCACCTTGTAAGACTCCACAGCATCTCTCAGCTCCTCAAGCTCCTTCTGTCTCTTCTGGATTCTCTGCTGTTTATTTCTTCGCATCTCACTCAACTGTTTCTGTAGGAATAAGAAATAATCATGAATCTGAATTATGAATAATACTGAATGTTAAAAACAAGTAAATAGCTATCCTTCAGGATATGGGATAAATATCACTTTGCACCTGTTTCTCAGTCCTTTCTGCTGCAGCTGATACAGTCTCATGCTTTTTGTGCTCATTCATCATACACAGATAACATATACAGTGCTGATCAGTACGACAGAAAATCTCCAATAGCTTCTCATGTTCAAGGCAAATCATCTCTTGCAGTTGTCCAGTGGCATCAATTAGATTGTGTCTCTTACCTCTGAAGAAAATCTCATGTTGTTCAAGATGATTTGGACAGTAAGAGTTCAGACACACCAAACAAGACTTTATGGCTTTGTTTTTGTCCCCAATACAGACATCACACTCCACATCTCCAGGTTCAGCATAACATTGATCAGAACAAGCAGCTTGTAGTTTTATCCTCTTGAGTTTCTCCACCACTTCAGCCAGCATGGTGTTTTTACCTAAAACAGGTCTTGGAGTGAAGGTCTGTCTGCATTGAGGGCAGCTGTAGACTCCCTTCTGATCATCCTGATCCCAGCAGCCTGTAATACAGCTCATACAGTAACTGTGTCCACAGGTAAGTGCCACTGGATCCTTTAGTAGATCCAGACAAATTGAACAGTTAAATTCTTCTCGAGACCATAAAGTACCAGCGTCTGCCATTTTGCTGCGTGGAGAGACTTATAGAACTGGCTAACTTTCGTTTTCTCCAAACTGAGGTGTGTCCCGCTTTTGTGTACAAGAAACGTGTCCAAAAAGTCGTGTCAGTAAGGTAACAAAAAGATGAACTGTGGAACAGCGCTTGATAATACTTAAAACTTTACGACTCTTGAACGTTGCAGTGCGGTTTGAAAATGGGATTTGACATTGTTAATGTTTAAAAGAGCACAACTTTTTAAATACATAAACATTTAACAAAGATACTACTGAAATTTTGATTACACATTAGTAATTAAAGAATAAGCACTAGTAAATTAAAAATAATAATTTTAAGCACTTGCTGTTGAACGTCCACTAGATGACAGTGTCGTACAGAAACACACTTTGCGACCTGTAGTGTTTCAGTAGAGGGCGCTCTCACGCACTGTGGAATTTTCCATGTCTGCCTGTTTGTGCCAAACGCATGATACAGCACATTCTAGCGCTCAAACAGCTGAACATGTCATGTAAGTCAACTCATGTAAGATCATTCAAATATACAAAATATATTCCTTCTGATTACAAGAGTCAAAACAGCTCAAACACCCTCAGTATATTATAATGCACAGTATTAAACACAAACTAAAAAGCAGCTGGAAATGGATTAACTATATCTGTACATGTAAAGTAATTTGTTATTTACATAATAGCAGTAGTACAGTTAAGAAAGGGGAATTTGGAAGAAAGAGAGAGAGAGGATGAAACCAAAGTAGTGCTGAAAGGTTTTACTTGTATTATTTTTGAGTAGGCCCATACTCTTGAAGTAGGTTAAGCTGCTTTCCTGGCCTTATGAGGTTCAAACTGGTCTCCCAGTTTGGCCTAGATGGTGTTCATGTGGTTTTGCTGGTTAGCAAGCTGATCTCCCAGCTTGACCAGTTAAAAAATGGCTAAACCTCATCTAAAACAGCCAACAGACCAGCCTAACTAGGCTTGGGGATCATTCAAAGCATCTAATGCTGATGCTTGAGAAAATGTGCAACATAAAATTCTGAGAGAAAACAATTTCTTAAAGGTCAGTGGCTAATCTGTTTTAAAAAACTGCACAAATCTTTTATTATTATTATTATTATTATTATTTAAGGTGGAAAACTTTTTTTAAAGGTGAAAAGGGTTATCTATTTGGTATGGAAGGCCATTTCCACCACTGAATAAAAAAATAGAGAAGGTATTTGCGACTTTTTATCTCACAATTTTCACTTTTTTTCTTGGAGTTTTGAGTTTACATCTCGCAAATCTGACTTTTTTTCAGAATTGTGTCATATAAACTCGCAATTTGGACTTTTTTCCTCTCAATTCAGACTTTTTTCTCACAATTGCGAGTTTGTATCTCGCAATTCAGACTTTTTTCCTCAGAATTATGAGATACAAACTCGCAATTGCGAATAATAAAGTCCAGTTCTGAGGAGAAAAAAAAAAGACTGTTCATCTATTTTAACAGAATTGTGAGTTTATATCTCACAATTTTGACTTAATAACTCGCAATTGCCAATTTATATCACACAATTCTGACTTTATTTCTCAGAATTGTGAGTTTGTATCATGCAATTCTGAGAAAAAATGTCAGAATTGTGAGATAAGTCGCAATAAATAATTTTTTATTCAGTGGCGGAAATGAGCTTCCATAATTTGGGGACATTTCATAGACTTAAAATGTTTTTTATATACAGCTAGTTATAAATAACAAATGAGCATGTCCCCAAAAGGTGACATTTTGTCAGGTTGAGTTATTATCTGTATACAGTTGTTTTTAGGTACACACATGCACAATTAATAGTGCTTTTCAAAATGCAGTAGGAAGATCATATACATTTACAAAAATATTTTATTAAAAATAGATGTCAGCGCTCTGTACAGTGTTAAAGAGGGGCAGGGCGTACAATCTGTTATATTAACATCAATCTAATTAAGAGATTAATAGTAAACATAAGCTATTTAAATATTAAACCCAATCCATTTTCTGCCCAGACTACATAGAATAGTACATCAGTGAAGCACAGAAATGTGATTGGCTGTAAGTGAACATAAATTCATGATGACTAGCATTGTCTGAGAAACAGAAGATACACACACACACACACCGGCATCCTAACAGCTGAAATATGAGGAATTCTGTTCAGTTAATGCCACCTGTCTTGATTTAGAGAATCTGTACTCTTATTACTCACAAAAGCCTCTTTTCACAAAATTCTCCTCTACTAATATAAACAATGAAATACAAATTAATTACTGCGATTTAAAATTAATATACAATATTACATCAAAAGCAACATTTGTGACGTTCAAAATTCATAATGTTACACCATTTTTCTCCATTCATGCAAAATTCACGTACTGTTCGTCACATAGCACAAATAAACAAAGCATTAAAGCTCAAGAATAATTTCTCTGCCTCAAGCTTCACAAAATAGTTTTGCAAAAATAATGAACATGTTCCAACAGGTTTCCAAAACACTCCCTGCATCTTTCATTGTTTAAACAGACAGATAGCTCCGCCTCAAACTCACTCCATTGGTTGAGCCAAAGTTGCTGTGTTGGGATGCTCAAACAAACAGAGCAATCAACTTACAAATGGCTAATTTATCATTCGTCTCTGCATATTAAGGTATAGTGAAAGTATTTTAACAAAAATATTATACTTATGTTACATCCATGAATAAAAGAGCTGAATGAATAAAAGTAAATCTGTGTGATAGGGAGTTAGGAACAGTCTTAAAGGTACAGTACACCCAAAAATGAATTCTCATTCTTATAAACTCACCCTCATGTAATTCCAAACCTGTGTGACTTTCTTCCATAGAAAACAAAAGAAGATATTTTGAAGAACTGGTTTTGTCTACACAATGTAAGACAACGAGGTTCAAAACAACATTGTATTTTCTAAAATCTCACCTTTTGTGTACCATAGAAGAAAACAAAAGTGTACATTTTTGGGTGAACTATCCCTTTAAGCGCTTACGTCAATATTATGTCACGTTTCTTGGTGAAGTTTTAGGTCACTGTTACATTCAGCCATGAACTCTTATGAGTACTAATAAACAACTTCAAACAGTTCAATCTAATGCACATAATTTTACTTCCATAAAAAAAATCAGTGGAAAATATTGTTTTTTAGCAATTAGGCAATTCACACTGCACACATAAACAGCATAAACTGAAGTTCTGACTCTGTACTAAAAATATAGTGATCTCTGGGGTGTTACATTAAGTGTTTTCTTTATTAAAAACCACAAATTTTAAAATTATTCATACTGAAATGTACAAACTTGATTAAAATCTAATTTACACAAGGAAAAGGACCTGATTTAAAAAGGTCCAGAACATAATGTATAGCTATAAATTGTTTAAATTCCCTGGGTTCAGTCAGATTTACTGAATAGAAATTGTATTTTCCACATACTTCCTGCTAAATTATGTGTATAACAAAAGTGCTGTTTATGTGTTCAGCCATTTACTTTGCTTGTTCTGATTTTAACCTAAAAACACTTTTTTTTTGTTTTCACACAATCAATGAAGAGTTCCAGTTTTTTTGAAACACAGAGAACAACAACATATGCCCGTCTTTAAAATGTTTGTGTGTGGAGCATCCTTAAAGCAACATTAGCAACTTCTTATAAAAACATTTGGCCAACGAACAAAAAAACGCAAAAATCCAGACGATGCAACAGAAGAACAGAAGAGAAGGTAGTGTGTGAATCACACAGTCCTTGCGCAGTGTTTGTGAGGGTTATTCTGGTTTGTGGCAGTAGATGTCTTTAAGAGCTTTGAGCTCCTCTATGAGAGTCTTGTTCTGGTTTTCCAGCACAGCGACACGATTCTCCAAGCACTTTACGTATTCTTTCTTCTTTCGGCGACACTCGCGCGCCGCTTCCCTGCAATGTGCAAAATGAAAGGTCATTAGTGCATTAGTTGAAGCACATGTGCGTATGAATCGCTGAGACTCAGGTGTGTGGGTACCTGTTCTTCATCAGGCGGACTTCTCTCTTGCGTGTGGCCTCCTCTGCATTCTGCTGTGGGCTGTGCATGGCCCCCGGCGACGCTGCCATAACGACGCCTGGTGGTAACCCTGACGACGGGGAGCGGATCTGATATGCTGGCATGTCTCCTGTGGCAGCTACATGCACAAATATACACCAAATGCATTATTTGACAGATAAATGGGTAACATTTTAATTAAATCATAGTTAATGTTCACGTCTGCTTGGTAACATTAATGCATTAGAAATTAAAATGGACAGTAGAATATTTACAAATGAACACTACACAAAATGTAATAATAATTACTGTAAAAAATGACAACCATATTATAAAATGTAACCGATAAATTATGGTGAAAGATGCAACAAATAATATTTTTAAATTTAATCTGTCTTAACATGTCTTAAGATATACATATGTATGCATAAACATACACATACTTGCAAAAAACTAATAATAACTTAATTTAGTTTATTTATTACTTTTTTTTTTATGGTTATTACTATTATTATTTCCAAACATATAGAAGCAAAAAGAGTCCACAGAGTAAGTTAATTATTTTTGCATTTCTGGTTCTGGTGCATAATTCCATGTTAATTATGAGTGTATATAATTCATAATAAAGTCCATATAATTTATCATTATAGATTATAATTATGCTCAATAATAACAACAACAGCAATAATAATAAATAATAATTATTATTATTACTTCCAAACATATGGAAGCAAACAGAGTCCAGCTGTTATCTTGAGAAAACAGGATATAAAAATAATAACAATAATCACTATTATTTTTGCTATCGTAGTTCTAGTTTATTTTCCAAGAGGTTTAATTTGTGTCTTTAAACTCACAAAAGAAAAATGTATATCAGTGGTCATATTTGCTTGAGCGAAGACACACAAAAATAAAAAATACATAAATAAGTGCATGATTTATTATTATATATATTACGTTTTCATTTTATTTAATATATTTACAGTGTTTAAAGTTTTTCTTCACTAGTTTAGCACAAAGCAGAACTGAAAATAATATATATATATATATATATATATATATATATATATATATATATATATATATATATATATATATGTATTTTATCTCCATTAACTATGCCCTAAAGCTTTGCTAGTCTATTAACAGTAATATTAATACATTAATACACAAATTAAAATTATTATTTACTGTTTTTATTATTATTATAGCCTATTATTATGATGTTCTCTGCAGTGACAACCTAAACTCCAACTACAAAATGAAAGCATTTTAGAATTATTGTCATCTATATATTACATACTTTATTATATACACTACCGTTCAAAAGTTTGGGGTCAGTACATTTTTATTGTTTCTTTTTTTTCTTTTTTTTTTTTTTTTTTTTTTAAAGAAATTAATACTTTTATTCACCAAGGATGTATTAAGTTAATAATTAAAAGTTTATTAAAAGTTAATAATAAATAATTTACATTGTTATAAAACATTTATATTTTGAATAAACACTGTACTTTTTAAACTTGTTATTCATGAAAGAATCCTGAAAAAAAAAATTACAGGTTCCAAAAAATATTTGGCAGCACAACTGTTGATATTATCCAACACTGATCATTCTAATAATAAATCCGCATATTAGAATGATTTCTGAAGGATCATGTGACACTTAAGACTGGAGTAACAGCTGATAAAAATTCAGCTTTTCATCACAGGAATAAATTCTATTTTAAAGTATGTTAAAATAAAAAACATTATTTTATATTGTAAAAACATTTTGCAATATTACTGTTTTTTTTTTCTATATTTTTAATCAAATAAATGCAGCCTTGATGAGCATAAGAGACTACTTTAAAGACTATTACAAGTCTTACTGACCCCAAACTTTTGAACGGTAGTGTGTGTATATATATATATATATATATATATATATATATATATATATATATATATATATATATATATAGATATAGATACATACATGCATATATATATATATATATATATTTTATATATAATCTTTTTTTTTATTTTTTTTTTTTGCAGTTCTACTTCGTGCTAAACTATTGAAGAAAGACTTTGACACTGAAAATTAGCCAATGACCTGCTATAATTCATCTGACCAATAAAAAACCACATAACACTGCATTTAACCAATCAGTTGTGACTTCTATTGTGACCAGGCTTAAAAGAGCAGGTCTCATTGAATTCATTAGTTTATGCAATAAATCCAAAACGATAACAACAAGCGATTATATAAAAGACTTCACATCCATCCACCCACACATCATTAAAAACACCTAAAGCAACATTCAAAAGCAAATTAATTACTACAAAAAGTTGGTGGTCCAGTACACAGTTTTAGTGCTGCTATCAGACAATGTTCCCAGCAGTAAACTGGATATGCTCAGACTTAATGTGCATGTATGTGTGTGTGTGTGCATTTGTTATCAGACAATGTGACCAAATGCTGACGTCACCGCGTGCGTCGTTACCCAAACCCCCGCCCGATTCCCTCTCTCTCTCCGCCTCTCCTCTCTCTCCGTCTCGGCTTCGGCCAGCTTCCAGGAAACAGACTGACGTCAAACAGAAAGCCCCTCCCTCCCCCCCCTCATTCTCTCGCTGCTTTTGTCTGTCTCTCTCTCTCAATGATTCATGTGTGTGAACCGACTGGCAGATTTTGTAGCCTCATTTCGCAAAACTGAAAATGTCAATGAGTGAGTTTATGACTGAGAAGAAACTTTCAACCACATTAAAGGAAACAACCAAAACAAGCACAAAAACCAGACATTATTCCACTGTCTGTTTACAAACTTTTGCACAAGATAAAACTTACCAAATACTGCAACAAATAGTAATATTCACTGTTTTTATTATTATAGGCTATTATTATGATGCTTTCTGCAGTGACAACCTTTATTCCTTTATTTAAATTTTTTAAAACATTTTTAAATTATTGTCATCTGCATACTTTATAATAATTACTATATTAATAATTATTATTATATGAACTCTTAATAACTGAGAGATTACACAGGACCATTTAAAAATTACTAGTAAAAGAAAAAGGTGAAAAGCAACTAAAAATCAACTAAATTGAAAGTCCCATATTCATTAAAAATACTAAAATAAATGAATAAAAAAATACAAAGAAATCGTTCTTTTTCATCTTTAGCCGCAACTAGCTTGTTTACCAAGTGACAACATACAAAACTGCATTAGAATGCAATAAATTAGCATCACACTGGCTTTAACCCTTATAAAACACACACACACACAAACAAACACACACTCTCACCTGACTCCGTCTCTTCCCCAGTCACTGCCATCTCTATGCTGTAGTAATCCAGTTGTGATTGTCTTTTGAGCACTATCTTATGTTTCCTCTTTATTTCCTCTCAAAGCTCTCTCTTCCTTCCAGCTGGTTCACTGAGCGAGGTCCTCTCTCATACACTCTTTCTGACTGTCTTAGTTTGAGTTGTGACACTTAGTGTTTTGCCTTTAACCCTCCCTCCCTCTCTCTCTCTCTCTCTCTCTCTCTCTCCCTCTCTCTCTCTCTCTCTCGCTCTCTCCCTCCCTCTCCCACTCTCTCTCTCAGTCAGATTACTATTAAGGGCATTGACATCACTATGACATCACGGCAGTCTCACAGGGAAATAACACACTGTCTCTGGAGAATGCCCTCCCCACACCCATGTGTGTGTGTGTGTGTGTGTGTTTGTGTGTGCAAGAGGACACTTGCTTAGTAATTAAACATTTGTGCTTAAATTCATAGCCTGAGGAAAATTAAAACTAACTTCTAATAGAGAAGAGAAAAGAAGAGAAGAGAAGAGTAGAGAAGAGTAGGGAAGAGAAGAGAGGAAGGAGGGAGAAGTTGTTGAGTGTGATGTATTTTTAGATCATGATGACGCAAAAGCATTTCAGCACAAACAAAAGGATACTGTGCCCATTTCACCTCATAACACTAACACAGGCATCTGAAATGGTACACACACACACACAAACTCATACGTCAGTCGTCCTATCACAGTTTGCATGGATTAGTCCAACTATATGTTTAAATCGTATCTGTTTCAACAGGTTTGAAATAATTGAAAACAATCTATCTATTGTCATGATCTGTTCTGCTTAGTGCTCCAGTAGTTTAACTGTTCTTTATCAGTGCTCACGTTTTAAAACTTTTATTCTGTTACTTTAATGCATACTTAGTAAACATAGAATACATTTGAAAACATAATTTTCACTAAATAATTACACTACCAGTCAAACGTTTTTGAACAGTAAGATTTTTAGTTTTTTAAAGAAGTCTCTTCTGCTCACCAAGCCTGCATTTATTTGATCTAAAGTACAGCAAAAACAATACAATTTTGAAATATTTTTGCTATATAAAATAACTGTTTTCTATTTGAATATAATTTAAATTGTAAATTATTCCTGTGATTTCAAAGCTGAATTTTTAGCATCATTACTCCGGTCACATGATCCTTCAGAAATCATTCTAATATTCTGATTTGCTGGTTAAAATAATAATAATAATAATAATAATTATTATTATTATTATTTTTATTATTATTATGTTGTAAACAGCTGAGTAGAATTTTTTCAGGTTTCTGAATAGAAAGTTCAGAACAACAGCATTTCTCTGAAATAGAAATCATTTGTAACATTATAAATGTCTTTATCATCACTTTTGATCCATTTTAGGCATCCTTGCTAAATAAAAGTATTCATTTCTATAATTCCCCTGAATTGTAACACTGAAGATTGGAGTAATGATGCTGAAAATGTAGATTTGATCACAGGAATAAATTACAATTTAAAGTATATTCAAATAGAAAGCGGTTATTTTAAATAGTAAAAATATTTCACAATATTACTGATATTGCTATGTTTTGGGTCAAATTAATGCAGGCTTGGTGAGCAGAAGAGAATTCTTTACAAAAAAAACATCTAACACACACACAAAAAAAAAATTTACTGTTCAAAAACCTTTGACTGGTAGTGTATTTATAAATCTAAAATAAAATCTAGAATAATATTATAAAATATATATATATATATATTTTAATAAATATATAAATATTAAAAGATAATTACAAATAATATATTATATGAAGTGCTACAAAACAATTAAATACTATATATATATATATATATATATATATATATATATATATATATATATATATTTTTTTTTTTTTTACCAAATGTTGCATTTTATATTTCTGCTTGTAAAACACAAAAAACAACAGGGTAGAAATAATTAAATATTTGAAATACTCTGAAAACAAATTTTAATATCTCAAGGATGTTTAGAGCAGGATCAAAATACTGATTACGAAAATGATTTTTTGCATTGTTCAGCACTAAGACTATTTAATGTATCAGGGTACATTTATTATTATATTATTTTTAAGATAATTATTCAGGATTGTCATTCAATTGTGAACCAGTTCACACGCTGAAAACTCTTATCTTTGCAAATCAAGGAGATTTTCAACCGTAGTTTGTCAACATCACATCAAAAGAAATTTAACCAGTTTTCTTTCTCAGTTCCTGCAAAGTCTGGAACTTCAGCACATAATAAAACAAGTCCAACAAGTTTCCCATAATGCAATGTTCGGTTCAGTGTCCTCCCATGCTCAGAGCCCAGTGTCAGCAAACACAGCTCATACACACATTTGTTGTTTTTGTGTTTCAACATCAGTAAAATTACAACAATGCTACAAAAAATCCATCTAACCTCTTTCTGTTTGACTGACTTCAGAAACAAAAGAAGAGGAGGGTTGTGATTTATAATAAAAAGCTGTCAAAGGGATCCCCGGGTACTAAAACTTGTATGGCTTAATATATAATGTAAGTGATGTCTCTTAGTGAAATATGTCCTGTAGCAGTAAACCCATGAAAGATTTTAAAAAATCCACATCGTTTTATACATATTTTGGACTATGGGGGCACCATTATTTCGATGACGTGAAATGGTTGCTCTCGGTGAGCTACTGGCGCTACCTGTTGCTATTTATACCGCAACACAACTTGGAAAATAATATGACCACAGATACTGAAAGAGCTTACAGGTGGTGATGGATATAAGCGCAGGCTTAAACCAAATGCCGCCCTATCGATTTTTCCCCACATGGAGTCTAAACACCTTCGGATATCGAGTGCTGAGAAACTCCTTCAGTGGCTGCGGCATCATGACACGCATCAGCATGTTTACAGCATAGTTTTTCTTGTCTCTGTCATTTGTAAGCTCTGTCAGTAGCTGTGGTCTACTCAAAGCCATCAGGGCTAAGGTAGAGAACAAAGACGCAGGTCTTTAGGACATTTTATTCATCCACAGGCATCTTCCCATTCTTTTCTCCTTTTCTTATCACTAGGAAAGCAGTGAAGACTTAGGTTATGTTCACACTTGGCGTCTTTTTTGACAAGAAAAAATTGACAAGCGCGCTTATTTTAGTAAAAGAAAAAAAATATCTGGCAGCGTTGCAGCTGAGGGTGTATTTTGTTGCTATAACAACAGCCGCAACAGTATGAATGTCGAGAAAAAAGAAAGCTCGCTCTTGCATTGGCTTTAGTGTTGTCACAATACCAAAATTTTGACTTCCATGTGATACCGGACTAAAATATTACGAAAAAAACATAGAATAACAGGAAAATGAATTAAATAATAGATGATCCAAATGGAGATCATAGATTTTTTAAAATCTATTAAAACAAAGCATTTCATCCCCCTTAAAAAAATTTAAATAAAATAAAATAATAATAATCACATGCCAGTGCCACTACACAGGATTATTGGTAAGTTCGCTTAAAGGATAAAGCAAATCTTATTTCATGATATAGTCATTTGTTGTTATTTTATCTTTGTTATTAATAATAAGAACCCAGATGCAAGTGACAAACTAAAGGACAACTACAATAAAACAAAGACACAAATGAAATAAAGAGGGCCCTGTGAAATCTCTTTTATTTTTTCTCTAATTTTTCTAGACTCTATTTTAATGGTTACATTAAAAATATTGATCAAAAAGCATGTCTAATTTATTGAAATCATGAAACTTTCAGAATTTAACAGCAATTTACTAAAAGTAAAAAAAAATACATGTTTTTAAGGCCCCATTAAATACGTTTTATTATTTTTCTCAAATTCAGTTTTGTTTGTGAATCTCTTTTTTTCCATTAATTTTCTGGATTCTATTTTAATCGTTTCATTACATTTTAATAATCAAAAACATGTCTAATTAATTTATAAAGGATAATTACATTTGATAAAGAATTAATTTATTATAGGATTTTTTTTTTTTTTTTTTCAGAAATTTATTCCAGAAATACTGTGTTGTGTATTTGTGTAATTTTCTGGTAAATAAATTCTGGTAAAATAAAAAAAAAAAAAAATCTGGTAAATATTATAAATTAGAAATATCTGGTAAATAAAAATTATTTTAATAATATTTTTTTATTATTAGCAGTAGTACTATCTTTACATTAAGTAATATATTAATATATTTCTGACTGTCAAGTTAAACCGAACCTTTATTTTGATGGGCTGCTGCGAAGACCTTTAGGGTCTTCATTATATGACGATAGTTTTCCACAAAAGAAATGGTAAAATGCTCATAAAGTGACTCTCAGAGCAGTTCTAGAACACATTCATGTTCATGTGTTCATGTACTCATATATTGAGGCGGTAAAAGCTGAAAACACAGCGAGTGTCACGCGTATGTTTGTAATGTTAGTAAACAAAACTGTGCGTCTGCGCCAACAGGTAGCGCCAGTTGCTCACCGAGTGTAACCATTTTACATCATCAAAATAATGGCGCCTGTCGTAGTCCAAAATATGTATAAAACGATGTGTGTGTTTTTTTTAAATATATATTTTTTGGGCCTTTTTTAAGCTTTATTAGACAGGACGGTTTAAGAGCAGACAGGAAAGCATTGGGTGAAGAGAGAAGAGCAGGACCGGCAAAGGACCTCAAGACGGGAATCGAACTCGGTGCGCCGACAACGATGTGGATTTTTTAAATAACGTAAATCTTTCATTGGTTTTCTACTACATATTTCAGTATTTCAGAGACATCATTTAATTTATATTAAGCCATACAAGTCTTAATACCCAGGGTTCCTTTTAAGCAGATGTGTAATGAAAAAATGGTTCATTGAAGTTCCTTACCCTGAACAAGCACCTGTCCAGTAGTGAGCAGTAGCTGTTGGCCGGGGTCTCCAGGCTGGGCTCCGTACTGCAGGATAGTTGCCCCAGACTGCGGTGTGGCAGGGCTGGGAAGAGTCAGAGCCTGAACGCCCTGGAGGGCCTCTCCTCCAGGGCCGGCCAGCTGTATCGCTCCACCCTGAGTGATTGCGACTGCACAGACATGAAACAATAAGACAGTTAGTCTTAAATCTGCTGAAACACCTGCTATAACAAATGATAAGGGTTTGGGAAACATCTGTGCAATATCTAATGTGTTGCTCTTTTGTAGGAATGGGCTGATGAACAACAAAACCCTTAATTTCAAGGGTAATTACTTGAATTCAAACTTCATGCTGCACGAAGACATAACAGTTTACGAGTAATGAGCTCAGACGTACTGTACTGCCCCGAGCTGGTCTGGTAGATTGAAGATGGTGCCGTCACAGTAGCAACACTGGTGGCTGGAGATTCTTCCTCCACTTTCTCCTCTTCCTCGATCTTAGGCACAGCGGGCACATCTGATGACAACTCATTCAGAATTTTCCTGAAAATACATAAGTAAAAACTTACTTCAACTTTATCTTAATATTATGTGTGCTGTTGGTGTGTGGGTTTCTGGGTATTATTGGGTTTGGAGTGTTTTGTTGTTAAATGCATGGATGATATGAAGGATGTCAGGTGATGAGGTCAAGTTACTTTTAACTAAAACTATTAAACCTATAATTTTCAGTAAATAAAAAAAAGCTAAAATGAAATAAATATAAATATTATTTGAAAAATATAACTTAAGTTAGATGAAGTACTAAAATAAAAATAAAAAGATTTTAAAAATATTTTGGAAAATGACTAAAGCACATGACAAAATTGTTAAAAAGAAAATTAAAATGAATCCTGAAAATATATAAAAGGTAATTCAAATAATAATAAGAAAGAAAAAGAATGAGAAAAAATAAAAATAGTAAAAGCACATAAAATGACTACAATTCTAACTAAAATTAAAACAATATCATTATTATTAATTATTACTAAACATAAAAATACTTTTATTTCAGCTTGTTTTAGCAGTTCAAAATGAGAGCAAGTTTACCCTGGTGTACTTAATTACAAAAAAATGAATTTAAAACAATTAATATATACTACATAGATATATATCTATAAAATAAAATCTGCTAAAAATGCCACACACACACACACACACAAAATTACCATTTTAATTAAAATCAAAATGAATAAATACAAAATTAACAATATCATTATTATTAAATATATTACTATTAAACATAAAAACATAAAATCTGCTAAAAATTACAAATAACCCACTAAATTACTAGCGTTATAACTAAAATTAAAATGAATAAATTAAATTAAAAAAATTATAATAGTATTTTAATGATACTGAAATAACACTTGGTAAAATTACATAAAATAAATTTAAGTAGAAGAACTAAAACTGCAATAAAAATCTAATTAAAACTTACAATATTAAATAAAAATATAAAAACAACAAGTACATAAAATGACTAAAACTTTAACTAAAATTAAAATGAAACCTGAAGACACACAAAATCAAATGTAATTCAAAATATTAATAGTTCATAAATAATGCTAAAAATGTTGCTCAAGAATTAATCTCACCTATAAGACGGACGTCTGGACAGAATCTCCCTTCTCTTCTGAGGATCTGACGGTGCTGTACCCGATCCACCAGTATCAACAGCTACCTAAAAACATCCAAAAACACATATACGCTTGTTTTAATATCAAATGAGACTTTGTAAAAGCATTTGTGAAGGGGAAAATTATCAGTGAATAACTATTTCTGCATGTTCTTTACACAAAGCGTTAATATTTACCTACCAACCATACAGGCTTCACGGTACAGGACATTCTTTGAAAATATATTTTTTTAGTGATGTACTGATGACTGCAAAAAGTCATACAAGTTTAAAACGACATGAGGTTGCCTAAATATTGACATTATTGACATATATTGACTTTATTATTTGAGTGTACTGTCTCTTTAAAAAGCAGTGCATACATAAGAAATTGATTTTTTTCATAGGTATTTCTCTTTAGATAACAATTGTGCCATTGACCATGAGTGTTCTATCTCCTCCTGAGCAGATTTGTTTTGTCTGACGTGGGCTTTGTGTGTGCGTGTGACCGACAAGATCAGATGCATTGACTCTCACACAACTCAAATCTCATTACTGCTTCGTACAGTCACTCTCTTGTTACTATGTCAATCTGCTTCACCTTCATCCCATTGATCCTGGGATGAGTAAACGTGCCTTGTGATTGGCTACAGCTTCTCATAACGTGATTGGTCAGTCTCTCCAGGTGAAGGAACAGGTAAATGAATAACAGGATTGTGCTTCGATGCCTCACAGATCAGCACATGTTCTGGTTTAATAAAAGTGGACTTTATAAAAGCTTTTACTAAGGTTTATATTTACACTAGTCCTGTAAAAATGTATTTTATATTTATAAAAAGCTGCATGTGTGTACCTGCACAGTTTGTATCTGAGGTGACTGGATAACAGAGGGCTGTGTGGTCTGAATGACTCCCTGCACCTGCAGTGTCTGTCCATCAGGTAATGACACCACAGACACACCCTCATTCACCTGAGACAGAGACAGAGATGGTAAATAATGTCTGATGCTCTTTAGCCCTGTGTTGTTTTGTCAACTAAAACTATTCAAAATTCATTTTCAAAAGGAATTGAAATAAAGCTGATATAAAATAAAACAGAAATATTAGAGGAAAAACTTACATTTAAACAAACATTATAAATCTTGCCTCAGCAACAATTAATGTAAACTACATAAATATATTGTAAACTGCATAGCAAAAGGAAATAAAATTACTAAAATACTAATTAAAATGAATATTAACAATATCATTATTATTAAATATATACTATTACCTTGATGTACTTAATTAAAAATAAATAATTTTGTATATATATATATATATATATATATATATATATATATATATATATATAATTAAATCTGCAGAAATGACCCAAAAATAATCTCTCAAAATTATTAGTTTTACCTAACATTAAAAAAAAAAAAAAAAATCTTCAAAACATTAATAAAAACTATAATTGTATTTTAATGATGCTAAAATAACACTGTTGGCAACTAATGTAAATAAAAAGTAGAAGTACTAAAATTACTAAAAAATACATTAAAGATTAGAATATTAAATTAAAATATACAAATTAGAAAATATACAAACAGCAAAATCACATAAAATGACTAAAATTCTAATAAAAATTTATAAACAATAACATTATTATTAAATATACATTATTACTGAAAAATTGCTAAAATTAAAATGAATAAATGCAAAAATGATTACAAATATTAATAAAAACTATAATAGTATTTTACTAAATACTAAAATAACTTTGTTGGCAACTAACATTTTTCTAAAAAAAAAAAAAATTAAGTAGAAGTACTAAAATTACTAAGACTGCAATAAAAATAAATTAAAGCTTAAAATAGAAAAATAAAAATTGCAAAAGCACATAAAATGACTAACATTCTAAGTAAAATTAAAATAAACAATATCACTCTTATTAAATATAAATTATTATTAAATATAAAAATAAAAACGAATTCAAATTATTAATACTTATACGTATATAAATAATACTAAAATAATACCTATTGTTTAACAACATCCTTTAAAACAATAAAGTGACGTTTTGCACAGTTTGGTTCTCATTTTTAACATTTAATATGTAAATATTTCAGTCTGAAACCATTTTATTGTATTGTCATATTATGGTAATTACCATGTTAAGTAACCTGAATATCCACATAAATCCTATGATATATGAACACAATGATCAAACCATCTCATGGTAATAACTGAAACCAAGCATCAATATACCATGGTACCACCACAGCATTTTTTTCTAAGGACTGGAATGTGTAATAGTGTCTGTAAATATGATTTTGAAACACTTCCCTGAGTTTATTGTTTCAGTGCTGTATGATCTGTGTAACAGGTGTCATATCTGTGCAAGATATTGCTTGTACCTGTGTGAGTGAGTGAGTCAGAGTCAGACTGTACCTCACTTGTTGCTTTCTCAGTTGCACTGGCTTCCTGTTGCGCTACGGTTGCAGTTTCCATGGCGATCGGCCTAGCAACAGAGCAGAGAGGAAATGCACAGTCAGCACTCTTTAGAGTCACACGTCACAAGGTTTTAAACGGCCTACTGCATTTGACGCAATAATCCATCTTTTTAGCACAAACGTTTGCCAATCTAGTGCTTTAAAATGCCATGCAATAAAACTGTTCTGCATTTGTGAGTGTTAAAATGTTAAAGGATTTGTGAAACTTATGAAGCAGTTTCTTATTTTGCACAGTGGAGTTTTTCATCTGCTGACAGAGTAAATGGACGTTTTGCCCTCATGAGGCTGAAATATCGTAACGTTTTAATATTATGAAAAATGCATGACAAATTTATGGTTAAACAGAGAATAAGTGCTTTAATTGAATAATTAGGTTTTAGCAGGAAAGAAAGACTAATTAAAAACTTGAAGGAAAAATAAATTAATTTTTATACTATACTACAGTATTTTTATACACATCAAACCTAGGAGTTTAATGATTGTAAGTACAGAGTACTTAACCAGTCAAAAGTTTTTGGACAGTATTTTTAATGTTTTTAAATAAGTTTCTTCTGCTCACCAAGCCTGCATTTATTTGATCTAAAGTACAGCAAAAATTGTGTACAATTTTGAAATATTTTTACTATTTAAAATAACGTTTTCCATTTGAATATATTTTAAAACGTAATTTATTCCTGTGATTTCAAAGCTGTTTTTAGCACCATTACTCCAGTCACATGATCCTTCAGAAATCATTCTAATATTCTGATTTGCTGCTCAAAAAACATTTATTATTATTATTATGTTGAAAACAGCTGAGTACAATTTTTTCACGTTTCTTTCATGAATAGAAAATTCAGAAGAACTGAACTGAACTTGAACAGCAAATCAGCATATTAGAATGATTTCTGAAGGATCATGTGACACTGAAAACTGGAGTAATGATGTTGAAAATGTAGCTTTGATCACAGGAATAAATTACATTTTAAAATATATTCAAATAGAAAGCAGTTATTTTAAATAGTAAAAATATTTCACATTTTTTGCTGTATTTTAGATCAAATAAATGCAGGCTTGGTGAGCAGAAGATATTTAAAGACATTAAAAATCTTACTGTTCAAAAACTTTTGGCTGGTAGTGTATGAAAAAAAATAAGAAAACGGCTAAATAACGTAAAAATGAAAATATTATTATAACAGTGGTTTATTATGATTAAAAATTGCGCGCACAAAAAAACACACACCGAGCTGTAACGCCAAATACATGCACTTCCTCATTCTGTCTAAATGATTCTTGGCGAGTGCACAAACCTCTCAGTTATTCAAGATAAGCAGACTCATATAATTTATGAGGAACATATTTTTACTCCATTGCTTCAGTACGCCAAGATTAACTCCTTTCAGTGCTGATATAAGGGTGTATCATGTCAGTGTTCGCTTAACTTCTGTTTCCTCGCCGGACTGACAGAACAAACGCGCGCAAACTTTGAACACTCGCGCTTATGTAACAGAAACGGTGGCACGAGGATATGACATACATTATTGCAACATTCATGAGCTTACAAATAAATATTGGGGAGTTTGCAAAGTTTTTAGGCTCTTTAGGCAAGCTTTCTATTATATTTACTTGCATAGTCCTGGACTAAGCTGCGTCATTCTCCACAACCTCAATGAATTTTTAATATCGCCAACTCTGCATTTAACTTGATCTTATTGCTTGGTGACTCAGATTGTATTTCAGAGTAGCTCTGATTATTAATTTACACATTCTGTATATGAAATCTGCGCGCTTTTTGTTATTCGCACGTTTATTTTCTTGTCAACAGTAGTTTAGCGGTGGTTAAACCAGGAACCGAGTCCTAGACAGCTTCGCCTCATTGCACATATTATATTGAGAAACTAATTTAACAGCAGCTTCATGTTTGCCTTCCTGCGCTCATCTCCAAGTCCTCTCTGGCGGCCGATCGACATGCCAGCAATAACTTACCCGAGTTTTACGTAGAGTCTCGTCACTCGTTACGGGTGGAGAGGAAGCCCGACTCGCTGCACACGTAGAGCCCACGTCAGCTCTGATGATGCGCCTAGGAAATGTGGACTATGCTGCCGGAGGCCCCGACAACACACACACACAAACACATTGTGGGCGGAGCCTAGGCGCTAAGGGGCCGCTGTCATTCACCAAATGCCCGAAACAGTCCATTTGATCAGCGAATTAATTTTTTTTATTTTTTTTATTTTTTTCATAATGCATTAATGCATTTGAGGCTTAACTTTCGTAATAATAGTTAATCGAATTTAATTTTAAAAATTGTTCCAGACTGATCACACTTACAACAAAGATTTAGGCTATATAAACAACTCCATACTAAATAAAAAAAAAAAAAAAAAAAAAAAAAATATATATATATATATATATATATATATATATATATATATATATATATATATATATACACCCAATAAAATAATACCCAACAAAAGTATGTTTAATTGATTAAAAATGAGCTTAAATAAGTTTGAATCATATAGAAATACATCAGTTTGATGAAATAGCGCCATCTTGTGGTAGAAGAGTAGCATCGTTTCTCAGTTGTCGTACAGATAGATAGATAGATAGATAGATAGATAGATAGATAGATAGATAGATAGATAGGCAGACAGAAAGATAGATAGACAGACAGAAAGACAAAGTTAGAGAGCAGTGGAGTGCGGTTTTGTTTTGAAATGAGGAGGCAAAGTCCTCTTTTTTTTTTTTTAATCAAATGTAAAATCATGTACCGGTCACATTCTCTTGGTTAAATAAACATTACTTACACTTACAAGAAAGAAAGAAAGAAAAATGTATTTTATATTTTTACATTAACAATGTAATCAATATTCTAACTATTAAAGCCAAGTATGAATGACATCAAGTTAGTGTTTTTAAGCATTTTACATTTATTCCAAAATAATAACTCAAGGCAACAACTTAAACTACATGTTTCATTTGTGAACGCAGGTTCAGCTATTCTTTTTAATAGTTAACTTCTGACTATTTTTGAATTTTCTTGGATCATCAATCATCAAAGCTCTGTAAATATTGGTCACAGACAGAGATTTACTTTGAATTTCAACATGCTGATTTCTTACTAAAAACTCCCACAGATCATATTTCAGGCCATTTCGTCTTATTTTAAAGTAACAAAGTGATTATATCTAAATCTGTGAGTTGTTTACTTACTTTTTAAAATTTGTCTACCCATTAAAGCCATTATATTTGTCAGTAAGACTGATTCACAAAGGCACACGAACACAAGAGGCGGGATTTATCGCATGAACCAATCACAGCCGATCATAACCAGTCATATCCAATCATATCGCGATGGTAACCAAGCATATCTCCTCCAACTTCAAAATCGTTCTATATCGCTGCAGAAGTACCGACCCAATGTTTACAAAGTGAACATGCAAACAAGGTCAAACGCCCTTTACAAAAAAGGTAAAACAGCGATGTAGGACGATTTTGAAGTTGGAGGAGAAAATGAGATGGGAGTTTTTCGACATACCCTAGCTGTCTTGACCGGGACTGCACAGAGTACGCATGCGCATCGCAAAGCTAGACAAGATCTGCATTGAGGTTAAAAAGTATATAAATTGTAATTTATTTTTTTAGAAAATAACTTATCGTTTTGCTAGATAAGACCCTTCTTCCTTGGGTGGGATCGTTTGAAGCCCTTTTAATCTGCATTTAAACTGCATTTTGGAATTTCAAACTCGTGGGCACCATAAAAGTCCACTATATGGAGAAAAATTCTGAAATGTTTTCCTCAAAAAACTATTTCTTTATGACTGAAGAACTAAGACACAAACATCTTGGATGACAAAGGGGTGAGTAAATTATCTGTAAATTTTTGTTCTGGAAGTGAACTAATCTTTTAAAACTCAATGGGCTCAGTGGAGGAGAGAGAAGTGCAGACTCCCGTTGTAACTTTACTCGCTGGTGTTGCTGTTGGACAATGTTTCTTTAGAAAAATTTGTGATTTATACACTTTTCAATGTTATATTTTGTAATACTGCCATTGTTTTATTGTTGTTCTATGATTTTTTTTTTCTCAACCAATATTTCGAGGAAACACTGCCTCCCTTGCCTTCTCAGAGGAAATGCCACTGATAGATAAAATATTATGTGATCATTCAACTATCTGAGTTAAAGTTCAGACAGAGTTTTAGTTGTTTGTTGTCAGCGATTGGCACTTTGAGGTCGCAATGTCACATGCTGTGCAAAGAACTCACAAGTCAGTGTTGATTACATTTGTTGGAAACTATTTGCCTGATTTGTTACATTGGAAACCACACTAACAAGTGAGAAACAGTCACAGGGGGAGACCTCTGGCTTTGTCAGCAAAAAGCAGATGCTCATGTATAAATGATGAATCAATGTAGACTCCACCACTGGGATTCAGCCCACTGTTTGGGCTGATACATCAAACATGCTTATGAGAGGATAAAGCGATTGCGCTATCTGCAGCTTTGGAACAAAGACAAAACTTTATGGCTCTAAATATGCACACAGCAGCTTAACTCACTAGCATAAAAGTTGGTTGAAGAGTTCTCTACTTTTTCAGTAATGGATCTCCAGCATCTGGTCTTTGTGCCTTACGTAGATCAAAGCGTGTGTATGTAATCCTACAGCTGTTGCACTAAAGCTTCACTCAACTGGGTGTGTAGAACTAATCTGTATCAGGCCCTCAGTGTGTGTGTGCAGTTTCACTGCCCAATGCCACCTGCCCAGTGTTTCTATTTCAGTATAGCTCTGCACTACAAGCAGAAAGTTAAAAGTGACACACAGATACATATATACACACAATTGTCTATATATATGGAAGCCCACAAGCTACATTCTTCACACACTGCCATGAGCAGAACTGAGAGACCCTTAAAAATAACCTTAAGGAATAATCTGTTAATTTAATGCTTCAAACATACAAATGGAAGTAAATGAATCATTTTAGAGAGGTGGTTTCTTTTTAAAATTGCAAACTGTTTTTACCTTCGATTTAAAACGTGCAAATTATTTATTCATTTTAATGTTTTATTTTACTACATTGTAAAACATATCTTTGATAAAGAGCTTTGTCAAATATTTCAAGGTCAAGTCTAAGTCACAATATTAGAAAAACACGTTTGCTGACACTAGGTATTAATTTGGGAAAAAATAATAAAATAAAATAATGAATTTAAGTTTTAAATGTTTTCATTTTTATTTTTTTATTTTAAATATGTATATTGATTTTTCCATCTATTTATTTATTTATTTATTTACCTACTTATGTCAAGTCTTTCAAGGTCATATCTAAGTCACAATATTAGGAGAACATATTTCGCTCATGCAGAGAGAAGGCATTAATTAATTTAATTTAATTAATTTTAGTTAATTAAATTTTAATTAATTTATTTAATTAATTTGCCCATGCAGACAAAAGGAATTGGAAAAAAAGAATAAATAAATAAATAAAGTTTTAAATGTTTTAATTTTAAAATTTAAAATTTATTTATTTATTTATTTATTTGTTTATTAATGTCAGGTTTTTCAAGGTCAAGTCTAAGTCACAGTATTTCATCCATGCAGACACAAGGCATTAATTTGAGGGGGGAGGGGGGATGGGGTGGCGGGGTTAAATAATTTATGTTTTTTATGTAATTAATTTTTACATTTTAAATATGTATATTAATTTTTCCATTCATTCATTCATTCATTCATGTCAAGTCTTTTAAGGTCAAGTCCAAGTATAAAATTATGAGAACATTTTTTGACCAAGCAGACACAAGGCATTAATTTGGAGTCTTAGTTTTCAGTCAGTTTAGTGACTTGTGACTGAGATTCCATTTCTGCATCTCATTAATATGATGACCCTTGACCCCTAAACTAACCCAACCCTCACATGTTAATATTCACATATTTCAAAATATATGTGAAGACATTTCAGAAAATCAAAAAAGTAAAACAATGAACTTTATTCATTAACGAACTTTTCAATTAGCATAAAATAACTTGAATTTTAGCTCACAAGTATATCTAAACTTGTACACAACGGGACGCGTTGCGCCAGTGCCGTTTACCCCCGCCAGAGGGCGCAGGAAGCCCGCTTTCGTTGCTCCCGACCTACTGATCACGGCGCGGTTCCCGTACACAGATCCCAAACACTAAACAGGTGGTCATACACCGCCACACAGCGCCCGCCGCGATGAAACGAAACGGGTACCGATCGTAACTTACACCGAGCCGTCAAGGTGCTGAACCAAAGATTATTAATGATCTGGACACCAGAACACGGGAGCCTTTGATCCCGAGTTTCCCTTGGATTCGGGAAGGTCTAAGGAGAGTTGGAACTATGAAAGTGACGGTGTGTTTTGGGAGAACTCGGGTCGTGGTTCCGTGCGGAGATGGCAACATTAAAGTGCACTCGCTTGTCCAGCAGGCCGCGATGCGGTACAGGAGAGCGATCGCTAAGGTGAGATGCTGTTTCACTGTATCATCAGATTCTGCTTTGGAAACATAGTTGCGCCGGTGAGGGCTGCAAATATGGCGGTGTTGAGACTGAGTAAGTGAGCGGGGGAAGGGATTGGGACCGTCCGGACACTTTAACTCCAGGAAAGAACGGCTTTATTCCTCACTAAATAAAACGTAGTGTATTTTTATCCTCTTTTAGTGTGCAAGACTGTCTTCTTTGTTCTTTACGTCTAACAGGAGACTTCTGGAAGCCAGTGAGAATGGGGCAGATTAAGTAATATATGAGAGCGAAGTTTACTCCACGTTGAAACGTTATTACCCTACGTTGGGACCCGTTAGAAATGACAGCATTTATTAAAATGCAATATCATGTACCTTGATTTTTTGTTTACATGCCGGGCTGCTGCAACTGAAGCATCTCTATGCTTTTTGTGAGGAAAATACGTCTTGAACTTTTCTTGCGTGTACGTGAGTCCTGCGCTTTGTTTCAGTGAGCAGATGAGAGCTGCTGCTGCTAGGCTAACAGTGATAATTGATATGTCCTCTACAAGAATGGCACATTCAAACCGTGTTTTTCGAGTTGCAACGCATTACACTTAAAGAGAACGACGCGACAAAACCGGAACGCTCTCGTTCCGCAATCAACAAAGCTAGACGTTTGGAACAAGAGCTCACGGTCCGCGCACATAGTTCCGGGCGTTCAGCTTGGCTGAGCGTTTAAGTTTCTTCGCGTCGCGTTCGTGGTGCTAAAGTCGCGCTCAATACTTTTTTGCTAATTTATAAAAGGTTTTACACGTAAAAAAATAGGTCTTAAAGAAATATAATTACAACACTTTAGACATGTTTGTCTCTTTAAAAAATTAGTTTTATATTCTACATATAGTGGGTCCACCTTTCATGGGCGCCACCATTCAAGTCAAAGGGATAGTTCAAACCAAAAATTAAAATTATTTTATTAATTGCTCAAGCCTGTAAGACTTTTGTTCAACTTTGGAACACAAATTAAGATATTTTTGATGAAATCCAAGTGCTTTCTGTCTCTGCATAGACAGCAACGCAACTGACACGTTCAAGGCCAAGAAAGGTAGTAAGGACATCGTTTAAATAGTCCATACAACATCAGTGGTTCGACAGTAATGTATTATGAGGCTACGAGAATAATTTTTGTGTGCAAAGAAAACAAAAATAACGACTTTAACAATTTCTTCTCTTGCGTGTCAGTCTTTGCTGCATGTTCACAGGAGTACCATGACCCATGCATGTGGTGCTGCTAATGGAGGAAGCAGTGTTCTAATATAAATATATTTATTGTTATAGTTAACAGGCCTTGACTGTATGTCACAGTCAAATCTATGGTTTTTCTGAACTAAATCCATGATGACGGGTCATTCATGATTCATTCATTAATTGTCTGTCACATGATGAATGAAAGACTGAGGTGAACTAATCATTTGTGTTTCTCCTAATTTACATCTGCCTGACTTATAATTTATATAGAGGGTTTGCACTTAAAAATTTGCACTTACAGATTCGGTCAGATACCCAGATGGATGGCCATATTGGCGATGCTCGGATGTAAACAATAAAATCGTTTGCACGGTTAATGTACTACTGAATTAGTTTTTCTGCTAATTTATGCTGTCTAAACCACAGAATAAAATTATTAAGCAGGAAAGGGCGCAATATTTTGACGAACTAAAGTTAATAGGTGGTAAATATACATACGAGCAGTATTAATTAAGATATTAGCCTAATATTTCACCTACCTGACTGGAAATGACAAGAACAAACACGAATGTTGTCAAGATTTTTGCTCTGGAAATCCTGGTTCAGTTTGGTCAACCACAAATGCCTTTTGTTCCTCAGACAGTTTTTGCACTCTTCTCCTTGGTTTGTTATAACTTTTGGTAATCTATAGTACTCCAAATGTTTTTCCTGGTCCGACCGATTAGTACAGCCTGAAACATGACAATAATTGACCGTTTCAGCAGCAATAATCATGCGAGTTTTGTTTGGTTCAGTGGCATTGTTTACATTCAGTGTGGCCAATATGGCCAGTTAATGATGTTGTGAAAACTCTCGATAGTTTCTTAATTTGGAGTATGATCAAATGATACATATTTGAATGTGTACAGGCCTTTGGAAATATTATTGCATTTTAACACGTGGCCTAAATAAATACCAAATGACTTGAATTACAGTAGTCAACATTTGAAAGTGGATCAAATAAGTTAATCAAACTTGTCCTAAGACAAGAAGAGGTATTGTTTTGGTTTTGGGACAACTTTCATGAAAGGTTTTGATCCACTTCAAATGTTGACTACTGTGGATAGTCTGTGTCTTCCGATCTTCCCACCACTAATCCATGAAGTCCTGACAGGTTATATTATGTTAATAATAACAATACTTTTACAGAACAAAAACAGTTTTGATAAACAGGTTGGTTCAGAAACATAAACTTGTCCAAACGGTGCACCAGCATGAATCACCAACTTGCAAAAATAATTGCGATTGCATCCAGAGTTAGTAGATACATGTAGTATGAGATGGAAAAAAAAACAAAACAAAAAAAAAAACATAGACATTAATAGCTTGTGCTGCTGTTTTGACCACTGTTTGCACCAACAGATCTCTCAGAATACCTCAAAGCCTGGTTTGTATCGGGGAGAAATCAGCATTCAGGATCAGCACTTAGACTAATAGCGTTCAATACGCAGCTTTTACAGTTAAATGGTCCAAGGCTCAGAGATTTTAGCTCGATATATGAGCGGAGAGAGCAGAAGTGAGGGAGACAAAAGCATGTTTGTTCACATAAATAAATAATTTTCTTTTTTAGTAGCATATGAGCAGAATTGTTTGTGTGTGTTCTCATTGCTGGCCACCTGTGAGTGTGTGTGGTGGATGATTTATTGTTAAAAGAAAGTTGTCGCCACTTTGTTTGCACTTAAACAGAACATCTGCTACTGTATATGTCTGTGATGACACTTGTTATTATGATGATGTAGAGTTTTATCATGATGATATAGTTGCATTGTGATAAAAGCAGTTATTATAATCTTAAGCACATGGAGTGTCGTTGTAATGGTAAATCCGATTTGTGAAGTTAAGGATGACCTGATGTGAGATTTGGCCAACCATTATTTGTTTCCTGCTATGCATTGAACATTTATTACGTAGCAAATTCTGCTAGCTTAAATGTCAACTAGGCTAAATTTAAATGTAGTTGGCTGTGGAAGAGGTTTTGTTGAAACAGAAAAATTTGTTAGAATGGTGTGAAAATGATAGATCACTTTATGTATGTAACTTTCAAGCAAAAATCTGACCCTGGAGCACAAAACCAGTCTGAATAAAACCAGAAAGTTGAGTAAATAAGCTTTCCATTGGTGTATGGTTTGTAAGGATAAGACAATATTTGTTCGAGATACTATTTGAACTATTTGAAAATCTGGAATCTGAGGGTGCAAACAAATCAAAATATTGAGAAAATTGCCTTTAAAGTTGTCCAGATGAAGTTCTTAGCAATGCATATTGCTAATCAAACGTTTTGATATAGTTACGGTAGGAAATTTACAAAATATCTCCATGGAACATGATCTTTACTTAATATCCTAATGTTTTTTGGCATAAAACAAAAATTGATCATTTTCACCCATACAGTGTATTTTTGGCTATTGTTAGAAATATACCCATGCTACTTAAAGGAACACTCCACTTTTTTGCTAATAGCTTAGCAAAAGATTAGACCGTTAGATCAAGCAAGATGCTAACGGTCTAATCTGATTCAGTGATCTATGCTAAGCTATTAGCAAAAAAGTGGAGTGTTCCTTTAAGACTGGTTTTGTGGTCCAGGATCACAAATGTTTAATTTACTGCTGTCAGTAGGTTACATGACAGTTATTATAGTTAAACTGAATAAACTTATTTATAATTGTTTCTAGCGTTGTTTATATGCGTGTATGTTACTTTGTAAAATTTAGATAAAAATCATGTTATAATAAGTAAAAAATATAAATATATTTTTACATGACAAACAATGATGGGTTGGAATAAGCTGCATGGAAAACAGGAAAAATATTGAATTGCTGTGGATTACTCGTGAATTATGGGAATGTTTTTATGAGCTGTTTGGACTTTCATTCTGACGGCACCCATTTACTACAGAGGATCCACTGGTGAGCAGGTGGTGTAGTGATATTGAGCACTGGCTGTGAATTTTAAAGCATTATTATAACTAGCTGATTGTATGCTGATTTGGAGAGCTGTTATTATGTGGAAAAGTCAGTATAATGTGGTGTGTTTGGAGTGTTGTTGAGATGATTTAGTTGATGTTGTGATGGTGTGGAGTGTAGCTAAGAGAATGCTGCTGTTTTGAGGTTGCTTTATTACAAGGAAGTGAGTGTTGTTGTGATGTAGCTGATATGCTAATGTCCACTGTAGTTCATATTGCAGGAAGTCATGTGAATAATAAAGTACAGTGGCTTTGAGAAAGCGGGAAAGACAAGCAGTGAAACAAGTATGGTGTTTGTGAATGCGTCTGTGATCTGCAGTGTCCTTGGTTTGGTTACATTGTCCCACGTTCCATTTGCTACTCTTTAACTACATTCAAATCACTCTTTTTCTTTCTGCTCACATTGCTCTCATTCTCTAAGGTCTAGTCTAGTCTCAGACAGTAGCTGCTGTTTAAACCAAACACGCAAACAGAGGTATTTTGTGTGAGACTGTGAGGTTCGAATTTAGAGCTTATCTGTTGTCTGGGATTATCATCTCTGTAAATTGTGAATTTTAAAGAAATATTTCATCCCATTATGAAAATTTACTGAAAATGTATTCACCCCCAGGCCATCCATTGAAACAGATTTGGAGAAATTAAGCATTACATCATCACTTACCAGTGCACTGCTTTGTAGCGAATGGGTGCCGTCAGAATGAGAATCCAAACGCCTGATAAAAGCATTGCAAGAAGAATCCACAAATAATCCACACAACTCCAGTCCATAAATTAACAAATTTGTGACAAGAAAAACTGCATGTATGTAGTAAGCAAATCCATCATTAAGGTGTTTTAACATTAAAAAGTCAAGTCTGGCCAAGATGAATAGTCATTTAGTGTGATCTTGCATGTGAAATTCATTCATCCCAGCTGATCACTCCTGGTTTGTTGCAGTGGGTTGGCAGGTTTTCAGATGCATGTGTTCACATGCACACACAGCTGTGTCTAACTGGATTCTGACTGTCTTTTTCTTATTGTATTGCTTGATATGTTTTTTGTTTGCATGCATTTTAATGCTAAAATCAGTATAAAAGAAATGCATTCATGATAAGGCGGAATTGATGTGTATTGCGGAATACTGGATTTTTATGCATGCAAAGTCAGAAGGAAGTAATGCATGTTTACCTCATTCTGTGGTTAATGCATAAGTGAGTTCAGGTCAGCGTGGGAAAAGTCTCTAGATTGTTGTAATTACTGCTGAGCGTGTTTTTACTTTGATCAGACGACTTTATAAGCTTCAACTTGATTCTCACTCGTCTTACCAAGGGTGTCTGTATCTGTAATCTCTTAGTGATGTGATTGAGTAGATGGAGGGCTCAGCTGTCACTCTGACATGGAAAAACAGTTATACAAGCCTCTGGATTGTTTTAAAAGCAGAAGCCGATTGTGTCTGATATGTATCCAATAAGGAATTGCTTAAAAAGATTGAAAGCTGTCATGGCTGTTTCTGTGTTTTTTAAAAATGTTTGAGAGGAACGCTCAATGTGGGTGTGAAAGTAAAGGCAAATTCAAGAAAACATAAAACTGAATTGAGGAAAAAATAAAATGTATTTCAAATAGGGCCCTACACATTTAGCATGCTCTTCTTCTCATTTGGAAATAGTGCCATGAAAATTTAGATGAATGTTGCTAAAGCACTCCTGTATATTCAAAATGCTCATTTAATGTGAAAACAGCCAATTTAGTGTTGGATCAGAAAAAACAATCATAGTGTATCTCTATAATTGTTGTAGCTCTATAACAGGTAACTCAGTGAGGCATCATTATCATGGGATTCTAGGTAATTCCCAATCCTGCCAACTATTGTGCTCCAGGCCACCAGAGGTTTTGTCTTACTATAAAGCTTATATTGTATTTAGTTATGGCTGTATAGAAGAAAAAAAAACTTTTTTGCTCAAGTATAACCTGTATACAGATCTGTCAGTTTGAATGTTGTGTATGTAATGAATGTATGTAGTGTTTTGTGGCATAGGCAATCTTGAATTGTGATCTGGTTCGCTTTTATATTGGTGGGTCACAATATTTCTATTGAATCCCAGATTTGCCCACAGGGAATGAAGCTGTTGGTGTACTAGAGGATATTTTGGAAAACCGTGTTAGTAAGTTCCCTGCAGAGACCCACAGCCTCTTGCTGAACTTTCATTGGAGAAACTCTCAGATAACATTTCAGAAAACTCAACTATATCAAATATTACATTTCTTCTTGTACATTTCTCAGCAAAATGTTCAGTGAGTGGTGCTAAAAGCATGTTCAGTTTTTATCTGAAACTGATTAACATTATTCTGACCTTTTATGGTGTTGGATGTTGTATATGTTGTGCCAGTTCAGAAATTAATGGTGTCTGGTGAGTGGCGCTAAAAGGTTCTTGCTCTGTTGCACTTGAAAGCAATGTACCATTCTTATTAAACTCTACCATAAACCTAATTGATTGTGTTATTAAAAGCAAATGTAAAAAAAAAAAGAAAAAAAAAAGCGTGCTTCTACAAGTCTTTGAGCTCTTTTAATATGATTTGTTTTTTTCCCGAACTCATACCATGTGCTGTATAATGCTGTACCAGGTGGGCTGTCAAGCAAGTTTACCACATCACAAAAGCCATACATATGGAGCTGCTTATGCAATGTACCATGAAACTGTACAGTTTTATAAATTATCCACTGTGGTAACAGGGCTTTATGATCACAACAAAGTATTTTGCAAGGACCTGTGCAAAAATAAGTCTTTATTAATTAATAATCTTCTCCTGTAATCATAATTTGTGTGAATAGAAATAAAAGTTGTTTTTGTTTTACTGTAATTTCAGATGGAAACTGCAGTGAATTGCATGTTTAGGGAAGCCAGAGACACATGCATGTTTAGAATACTCTTAAAGGGGAAGTTTACTTTTAGAACAAAAATTTCCTGATATATATATACTCACCTTCTTCTTATCCAAGATGTTCATGTCTTTCTTTCTTCAGTCATAACGAAATGATGTTTTTTGAGGAAAGCATTTCAGGATTTCTCTTCATATAATGGACTTCAGTGGTGCCTGTGAGTTTGAACTTCCAAAATGCAGTTTCAATGCAGCTTCAAAGGGCTCTAAACAATCCCAGCCGAGGAACAAGGGACTTATTTAACGAAACGATCGGTCATTTTCTAAAAAAAATGACAGTTTATGTACTTTTTAACCTTAAATGCTCGTCTTGTCTAGCTCTGCGATGCACATGCGTAGTCTGTGTAATCCGGGTCAATACGGTTAGGGTATGTCGAAAAACTCCCATCTCATTTTCTTCTCTATCTTCAAAATCACCCTACATCGCTGTTTTACCTTTTTTTGTAAAAGGCATTTGATCTTTGCATGTTCATTTTGTAAACACTGAGTCGGTACTTCTGCAGCGATGTAGGACAATTTTGAAGTTGGAGGAGAAAATGAGAAGGGAGGTTTTAGACATACCCTAACTGTATTGAACCAGAATACACAGAGCTCACGCAGGGCTAGACAAGACGAGCATTTTAGGTTTAAAAGTATATAAATTGTCAATTTGTTTAGAAAATGACCAAACGTTTCACTAGATAAAACCCTTCTTCCCTGGCTGGGATTGTTTAGAGGCTGCATTTAAACTGCATCTTGGAAGTTCAAACTCACAGGCACCATAGAAGTCCATTATATGGAGAGAAAACCTGAAAAGTTTTCCTCAAAAAACATAATTTCTTATCAACTGAAAGAAGAAAGACTTGAACATCTTGGATGACAATGGGGTGAGTAAATTATCTGTAAATTTTTGTTCTGGAAGTGAACTTCTCCTTTGAATAACTGTCAGATTTATCTGAGATCTATATAGACAATTGTTTTCTGTTCTATGAGGTTTTGTGAAGGATTGTTGCACTTGTTTTGGGATTTATGTGTTTGGCTAATTTTCTATATTTAGTAAACGTTCTTGATCTAGGTATAGGGAGGTATTATTTAGTTATTTATTCATTCTTTTATTTTTGTGTAAAATGATCCTGTAAACCCTACAGAATACCATTTGCAAAAATAGACCAAAACACTAAATTAACCACTTATGTTAACCAAAGCTATACTGCATGTCTTAAACACCACAGACCACAACAAACACAGTAATGCCTGTAAGATAGCAATGTGGACACAACTGTGGTGTAAAGTTCTCAGCATGCTGTGGGTCACATACACGGGAAAGTTCATTGGTTCAGTACTACTTAAAGTGACAGTAACACATTAAGATGGGCTGTGCAGACCCATGTGATTTAAGTTGGTTAGTTGTCAAACATTCATTAAGTGTCTGAGTGTAAATGTCAGACTGACCCTCCATCACTCCATCATCTGTTTAGGGAACACACACATAGCTTTGTATGTTGCTGTGGTACTTCCCATTCACATCTGTTTTTCTTCCAGTAAGCTGATTATTACTCTAACAAAAACAAAAATGCTATTATCAAGTTTTGGAGATGCACTATAGTAATATCATGGTGCATATGTGGTAATCTCATGAATACGGCATTACCTTTTTGATTTCGTCTCATGTACCATGTAGCAGTATTATATAAAACTTTACTTAGTCAAATTCTGAGCATTTTTACTAGTTTCGACAGGTTTTAATATTCTTTTTGGGACATATTCTGATATTCCGAAATGTTGTCCCCTGAAGGGTAGCAAAACCTGCCCATACAAGCGAACACAATGTGTGTTTTTGTGTGTTTGTTTGTAGGTCAGTAAAGTGTTTGTGCAAGTTGTTTATCTGGGTGCCAAGCTATTCTGGATAGCATGAGATCCACAGAAGAGTATTTCAGGCTTCATGAAGGACTTATTCCTCAGGCGACTGCTTTTAGCAGCACAGTTTTTGCATTTGTGTGAATCTCCTGCTGTGTGTGTGTAATGAGAGAGAGGGAGAGATGGAGGGATTGTGTCTTTATATGGTCGTGTCTGTAAGATCCCTGTCACGATATTTAAAACATCAGCACTAATGTCACTGGAATAGTCAAAGACGGCAGCTTTTAGCTATAAGCAGCTGTGAGTGTGTGTGTAAACATACAGGATTCAGTGTATATACGGGTGTTTCTTTAGCCGTGGGCACTTTTATGTCCCATTTTTATTAAAATGAACAGATTTTAGCACGTTTTTTTTTTTTTGTTATATGAAGGTTACATTAAACATAGAAACCTGTCTATGCCTTCATTCTGTATATTGTACTTTTCAAATGTGTTTTATGTATAGATTTTATTGTACAAGCCAGGATGCACAATACATTGGTACCCTATCGGTTTCTTGTTGTATGTTTAGTTTTGCATCTATTTTTCCCTGCTTTTATATTTTGATCCTCTAATGCTCACTTATACATTGTAACAAATGACAGTGAATTTAACAGTAAAAAAAACCTGTAAAAATGCTACAGTAAAAACCTGTTAAATGGTTAATAGTATGTTCCCCTACGGTGAAAAACTGTATTGGACATTGCATGTAATTTTACAAAAAATTTAGGTTGGTACATTAACATCAGTTCATGAAATTACGGTATTTAAATGTAAATTTAAGTTAAAACCGTAAAACTTAAAACATTTTACACTTTTTTTTTTTTTTTTTTTACAGTGTAATTAATCTTTAAAAACATCATAACACTGAATTTAGAAACATTTAACAATACTGAAAACTCAAATTACTCAAAATGAATATCAGTATTTTAATGTTGTGATGCCTTAATTCATGTATAGCATTTGAAGCAATTCATTTTAGTTTTTAGTACTTTTTAAAATGTATTTAGTCAAAATAGTGAAGGAATTATGTATTGGTTCTTCATATCGGTTTATTAATATTGGAAAGAATACAATTATAGCATATAATTGTACAATATAATAATCTCATATCTTTTTTAACAAAATTATAAATTATTGTAAATGTTACATTGAAATGATATTAATTAAATTGTTTGAGTGATGCAATTTAATTGTTTTTACCATGAATATAGCCATTGCTGCTAAGGCGTGTAATAAATAACAGTCTAGAGCTGCAAAACGATTAGTCTCGATTAAAAAAAAAAAGATTAATCGATTCAAAATAAACGTTTGTTTACATACTGTGTGTGTACTGAGTATATTTATTATGTGTATATATAAATACACACACATACATGTGTGTTTATATATTAAAGAAAAATAAGTTAGATTGATATGTAAAATGTTTATATTTATATATAATATAAATTTATATACAAACATTTACATACAAATGCATTACCTACAGATATTTTTAAAATGTATACATGTGTTTGTTTGTATATACATAATAAATACACACAGTACACACACACACACATGCATATATGTAAACATAAACGTTTTGAATCGATTAATCGCAGAGTTATGACTAATCGCAACTCTATCTCTATAAATATCCATGCTAAAAATATTGTTGCATTTTTTTTTTTTACATTATTATCAATCATCGAAACAGAGTAAAATGTACCACTATATTTAATTTTTTAAAAATGATTTTACATTGAGTGTTTCAGTTTCAGTATTATAAAAAAATTACATGCTTTAGTAATAGCTTGATTTTTTTTTTTTTTAAGTCATTTTAAGTAAATATTTAGAAAAATGCAAATATAACACGCAATTCATATTTTGTAGGCTATTATTATAATACTTTTATATTTCTTTTTTTATATGTCTTTTTTGAAGCTTGACAGTAGGGCTGGGCGATAAAACGATAACGATATGTATCGCGATAGACACGTGATCGATCAATAAAAAATGTGTTTGATAAAACGTTCGATATTTTTTATTCTTCGTGGGAAGAAAACAGAGGTTGCGAAGCAAGTTTGGTTGCATTAACAAAGGCACTCGCTCTCTGGTAACCTAGCAACGTAGGGAGAGACACGCTAACAGCCAATCATGTAACAGTATCAATTTTGGTTGCGCCATATCGTTGTCTCGTGCTGGTCTGCTGGATTCCTCTTCATAAGCAGAAAATGAGTGCCGCAGCGAGCGAGGAAATTGTAAATAAAAGAGGAAAAGTCAGCTCGCCAGTATGGCAGTTTTTTGGATATTATAAGTCTGACCGTAGTCAGACCAATGTCGTCTGCAAATTATGCAAGACCGTCGTCCCCGCCAAGACTGGTAATACCACGAACTTGATGTACCACCCTTTGGAGCACAGCCGTATTCAACCAACAACATCTGTAGCTGCAACACCGCACAAGCAGCAGACCACAATGGAGAGGTACTCTGCATCAGTGCCTTATGACAAAGAATCTAAACGGTACAAAGATATAATGGAGGCAGTGGCATATCATATAGCCAAAGACATGCTTCCGCTTAGCACGGTCGAGAAGCCAGGTTATAAAAAGCTTATACACGTTTTAAAACGTTTTCTGGATGGTTAAAATAAAATGAAATTGCATTTTTGAGAGAAAAAAGATAAATCGCGTAGGCCTATAACGTTAAGTCGCATTTTATTATTACATTCAGAAAGACACCAGGTCGCGAAATATTTACAATACACTGTAAACATAGGCTAGGCTATTTTAGTTCCCCTCACTCCACAAAAAATCATTTCAATTTAACAGTATTTAGAAAAGAACAAGAATGAAAAATATAAGAAGCTAGGGGACAAGCAAAAACGAAACCGTTTAGGCTAAAGCGAAACTGAAACTAACATTGGGTCTCTCATACGACACGAATCCAATGTCTCTGTATTCAAGATGTATTTGAATGCTAAAATATTATTTATTATGTAAACCTGGTTTTGTACTTCTCGCATTACAATATCCACATAAAAAATGTTTGGCATAATATCACGGCAGTACGTTGATAACGATTAAGCAGTGTGATTTTTTTTTTTTTTTTTTTTTCCCCATATGTTTGGCTGATTGTGTGTGCGCGTGCGGCGCCGGCGCAATCACTTGATTTTTTTCCTTCTAACAGGGGAAACGACTCTTTACAGATAATCGAAACTGTAAACGGTTTTTATATATTTATTAATATTTTAAATGTAATATATTTTTCTCCTGGTCCTTATTTTAAATGGGTCATAAAAAATATCAATAATTATCGATATCGACCGATATGAAACACTGATATCGTGATACAGTTTTCAGCCATATCGCCCAGCCCTACTTGACAGCCCCAGTCCCCATTCACTTAGATTAAGTACCTGAGATATACTTTAAAAAATGGCATTTTATTTTCCATTGTTTTAAAAAAAAAAAAAATCATATGTCTTTTGATCAACCTGAAGGTGAGTAAAAAATCACTGGGTTGGTGTTTCTTGTGCTAAACCTGTGACTGGTTTTTCGAGGTTAACAGTCATTTTGGGAGTCTGTCCTTCTGCCTGCGGATCCAGCTGATGACGGATGAGTGCTAACGGACGTTCTATTTTTAACTCTTAGACGAGGCATTAATGGATGTGACTTAATTGAGTCTCAGTGAAATGAGTTTGACTGTGTGCGTGTGTGTGCGCATCATGGGGAAGAACAGCTCGGATTGAGAGCGAGTTTATGGGTTCAGTGTCGTCTGTTCTGAAACGCTGGACAAAGAAAGACAGAATGAAAGAAAATGCAGAAATCTGAAAACATCAGACAGTATTGTGTGTGTGTGTTATGTAAGAGTGCAGCTGTTCTACAGGGATTTGCTCTTCTGCTTGTGTACGGATACGCTTATGAAAGGGAGAGTGGAGCGAAGGTTCAGAGATTTTAGTGGTGAGATTTTAAGGGTGTTTGGTGTGAAGTTGGAATTAATTGCTTTTTTGTAGATTAAAGGGATAGTTTGTGGTTGAATGTGGGTAACCAAACAGTTGCTGGTCCCTATTGTATGTAAAAACTGTGCTGGAAAATAAAATAAGGTAAAAGTCATTCTTCAAAATATCTTTTGCATTCAGCAGAAGAAATTCATACAAGTTTGAAACAACTTGAGTTTCAAAGTGAGTCATTGAGTGAGTCACTGATGACAGATTTTTCATTTTTGGGTGAACTATCCCTTTAAATATTTGAAGAAGAAGAAGAAGAAGAAGAAGAAGAAAAAAAAAAGAATTGTTTAAATAATTTGCTGAGAAAAAAGCCCCTAAATGATATACTGAGGAAACATTTTAGGGTAAAACATATATTATAATTGCAATATTGTTAAATTCCGCTCACAAACATAAGGCTTATTCTGATAATGGGAAATACTGCAATTTTACAGATTTTATTTACGGTTGGGTTTATGCTTGGTCATAAATAATTCAATTTTTATTGTGTTATTTTCTTTACACTATGTGATTTTTAAATTGACAGCGTAATCTCTGTGTTTAATCCTTTTGACAATATTCAGTGTATAATCTTTATATTTATGAATTTAACCATTTTTTTTCACCCCGATCAGAGCATCTGTTATTTCAGCCAAATAGCTATTGAAAGAGACCATAGCTGAAAACAGGAAAAACATGGAGAGATTTAGCATATTTTTTTAAGACTCTGGGTATTTCAATCTAGAGTCCTGTAGCTGCTTGATTCACTTCTCGAATCTAATTTGATCAAATATCCTCTCAAATTGAATCATATTAAATCTTCTCTTTTAAACTTTAATGTTTTCTTCCCCAAATTGAATCAAACCTGTGACTGAATTGAATCTCAGTTATATTGAGTCTCTTCTCAAATTGAATCTTATCAAATCTCCTTTTCAGGTTATTTCTAGGGCTCTGTGAAATCCATCCCAAATTCTGTTTTATTTTTTTCCAATCTCAGTTATATTGAATCTCTCCTCAAACTCAATCTTATCAAATCTCCTTTTCAGGTTATTCCTAGGGCCCTATGAAATCCGTCCCAAATTCTGTTTTATTTTTTTCCAAACTCCATTTTTCCGTTTTAATATTTCAATGGTTAAATTAAATTGTATTAATCAAAAAGCATGTCTAATTAATTGAAATCATGAAACTTACACAATTTAACAACAATTAAAATTTTTTAATGACATTTTTAAGGTCCTATGAATTTTTTTTTTTTTTTTTTTTTCCCCGAATTTAGTTTTATATTTACCAAATTCTGTTTTCTATTAATTTTCTGAATTCTATTTTAATGGTTTCATTACATTTTAATAATCACAAAAACATCACTAAATAATAGATTTTTATATAAAAAAAAAAAAAAAAAAAAAATATATATATATATATATATATATATATATATATATATATATATATATATATATAATAAAAATATATATATATATATATATGATTTTATTACTTTTTTTCATAAATACTGTGTTGTGTGCATTTTTCTGGTGTATATATATATATATATATATATATATATATATATATATATATATATATATATATATAATATTATATATTATTATTATATATTATAATATATATATTATATATTATATTATATTATATATATATATATATATATATTTTTTTTTTTTTTTTTTTTTTTTTTCTGGTAAATCTTCCTTAAATGTTTTAATAAAAAAAATACTAATAGTAATACTATTATTATATTTAGGAATATATTTCTGTCACAGTTTCTTCAAGTTAAACCGCACTTTTATTTTGACTAAAATAAAAGCTGCTGTGAAGACCTTTAAATTTTTGTTTGTGTGTGTGACCCTCGACCGCAAAACCAGTCATAAGTAGCATAAGTATATTTGTCGCAATAGCCAACAATACATTGTGTGGGTCAAAATTATCTTTTTTTTTCTTTTATGACAAAAATCATCAGGATATTAAGATCATGTTCCATGAAGATATTTTGTAAATTTCCTACCGCAAATATATCAAAACTTAATTTTTTAGTAATATGCATTGTTGAGAACTTCATTTGGACAACTTTGAAGGCAATTTTCTCAATATTTACCTTTTTTTTTTTTTTGCACCCTCAGATTCCAGATTTTCAAACAGTTGAATAAACAATAGTAGTTAATAAACAATAAATTGGGTTAAGAGAGTGTATTTTGCAAAAAAAAAAAAAAAAAAAAAAATATATATATATATATATATATAATATATAATATATATATACTTATATATAATATATACTTATATATTTACGAACATCACCTTTAAATCAAATATCTGTTTGAAGTGATTCAAATGAATCTCAAGTCAAATTGAATCACTTCTTGAACTGGATCTCCTTGACAGTTAAGTGTTATAGAGTTGTAGAAGATTACTGTGTATTCCTGTATATACGTTTTCATGACAACGCTTTGTAAACATTCTGAACCAGCGACCAAAAAAACGACGATTTTCATGTTTCAAAATATTTTAAACAACAGTAAGAACACATTTTTTTTTTACCATCATTTATCACATTTTGAAATATTTCAGATGCCCGCACGCCTCTTTAAGGTAAACACTCATTAAGCCGAACGTGAGTGTGTGTGAGTTAGCACTGCAAAATGACTCTTATTTCCTGTATCCTGCAGAAAGAGAGCCAGTTTGTTGAAAAAAGAGGCTTCATAAAGACTCTTTCTCATGAAAACACTTTGCTCTCTGTTGGGGGAGACTGACGTTCCCTTGTTGGGCTGCGTGTTGGAGTTAGCGGACACGCGCTTTCTCTGTCAGGAGATTTTAAGAAGCTTTATTAGCGTCATAAACGAGGGATTACATTACTAAAACATTAATAAACATCCCACACATACACCCACGTGAATACAGTTAGGAAAGGAGTGTAAAGTAAGTTTGAATATCCGGTTGCTGTGTTGATGTCTCTCCTTCTCGGCTGCTCAATAAGACATGGGCTCACGTATCAAATACACTTACTTGTCTTTGACAGCACAGTCCTCTCAGTTTACACACGGGTCTTTCTGAGAGTGAACTTCTCACATTACTGAACGCGTCCTTGTTAGGATTATTTGTTTCTGAACTGAGAGGAAGAAAGGAATGAAGAGGAGACAGAATGGGACTTTAACTTTGGTCTGGTTTCTTTTGTGTGTGGAGACAGATTGTGATGGTTAGAGATGTGGAAGCATCACTTCTCTCTGCAGAAGAGGCTGAGGGAGGAAAAGGGCTGGGCTACGCAGGTAGAGTCAGCGCTGATTGGCTTATAACTCTGGTACATTGTGACATCATGACTTTGTTTGGCCTGCAAAATTAAGCCGTAGCTTATTCATTGTAGACGGTTTTGACTCTATTTAAAACTCTGATGCTTTTAAAATTCATTTTTTAGAGTTGATTGCAGTTTTTCAAACCACTAAACTTTGGCACATAACACCTGTACTATTTATGTTGCAGAGGTGCACTTTCTCTTTTCTAAGCAGCTAAAAGACCCCATAAAATCATATTCTGTGGCTAGTTCATGTCTATCCCCTTTGAGGTCAAGCAGATATTACTATAAAATTCTTTATATTAAAAGTCTTCCAGGAAAATAGAACAAAACCATTTGTGATTCGTCCAGCACTGAAAAGATTTTTTTTAATCTATTTATTAATTTTTAATTTTGAAATGTGTTGTATTAATAATATAATAATAATAATAATAATAATAATAACAATAATTTTATTACTGTTATAATTAGTAGTAGTAGAAGTAGTATAATAATGTAGTTTAATAATTATTATTATTGTAGTAATTTATTTAAAACATTGTTAAATATGGCTTATTCTTTGTATATGAAATAATAATAATAATAATAATAATAATAGTAATAATAATAGTAATAATAATAATAATTGACAGATTGTAATTCTATTAATAATCTCTGTGTTGGTCATTCCTACAGTTTGGGTCCAATAATAATAATAATAAATTATTATTTGTTTATTTGTTGTATATTAAACATTTATTATTATTATTATTATCTTAATAGTGTATGTTCTTGTCATTCTTACAGTTACTTGGTTTGGGTCCGTTACTATTATAAATAATAATAATTATTATATTATTATTATTATTATTATTATTGACAAATTATCATTCTTTCAATAATAGTCTCTTTCCTCTGGTCATTTCTACAGTTATATGTTTGGGTCCCTTATTATTATTTATTATTATTACTACTACTACTCCTACTCCTACTACTCCTACTAATAAAAATTACTTATTGTATATTGAACATTATTTTTTCTGTAAAATATTACATTAAATATTACATTATCATTTTATATGAAGCATTATTACTGTGATATTTTATTTATTTATTTATTTATTTATTTATTTATTTATTTTAAACATGCCCCTGACTGGCAAGTGCATTTTGGTTTTGATTGATAGATGTTGCTGTCCCATAGTTCAGTTCACATTCTTTCTGTGACTTTGACCTACAGTTGCTCTCTATTGTCTGTCTCTGTGTGCTAAACATGTATGTGTGTGTGTGGTGTTCTGTCTGTCTGGTGGGTGTCATGCCGAGTGGTAATGAGCTACGTGTGTGTGTGTGTGTGTGTGTGTGTTTTGTACTGTCTAGGTGATGGTCTAGATTCAGGTGCATTATCCTGATTAGTTAAACCCTCATTATGTGTGTATGCTCTTCCTCATCGATTAGAGTGTCCTGATGGGGCCTGTGTGTGTGTGAGAGAGAGAGAGAGGTCCTGGTGGTGTAGGAATACTTTCACTTATGCTAAAGTCAAACAGAAGTTTACCATGTTGTCTCTGTGTGTCTTTCTCTTTCAGGGTGAAGAGTACTGGGTTCAGGTGTACCGGCTGGAACACGGTGATGGAGGAATTCTTGACCTGGATGATGTTCTGTGTGATGTGGCCGATGACAAAGACAGAGTGAGACCTGCATTCTGTCATTCAAACACACACACATTCACACACTGCTAGCATTCTCTTCTAAAACAGGCAGTGCTCCTGTGTGTAGCTTTAGTAGTATATATTTTAGTTACAGGTATCAGATGACTGTTGTCTCCCAAGAACCATGACCTAATTTGTGGACAGACAAACACACACACACACACACGCACGCACACTGCTCTGAACTCCAGTGATTCTTT